>JAPSES010000120.1:12698684-12711509 GCA_029822895.1 Maxillicosta whitleyi | reverse complement strand
GTGACTGACACCCCGCAATATTACTCCCACATTTGTTTTTTTTTAATCTATTTTATTAGATTCTTGACACTGGTTTTTAATGTCTTGATACAATCTGAAGAGTTTTCATCCTGTCGTCAGCTTCTATAACTACTGTCCTTCAAAATAAGACATTCTGCATGATAAATGATTGTTGAGTTTTCTTTGTTTTAAACATGTTGTAATGTTTGTGACAATTTCCCCACTTTATTTTATTTTAAATTGAATTTCAAAAATTTTGTTTTTAAAATCTAGTAGAGTAAAGCTTAGAAAAGTTAACCACTGTTTGTGGCATTAATAGTGATGTAGACAGCCGTGGCCTAAAGGGGTGGAGAAGTAGATTGTGACTGAGGGGTCATCAGATCAATGCCCCACACTGCCAGAGACATTGTTGGCTGATGTGGCCTTGAGCAAGGCACTTAACCCCCTATTTGCTCCCTGGCTGTCTGACATTACAGCCCACTGCTCCTAGTCTGTGGTGTACTGCTGCTGCTGCTGGGTTAAAAGCAGAGGTTCAATGTCCGTATGTGGTGCATGTCCACATCTACAATATATACTAATAATAAAGATGCTTCTTCTATTGCATTGTTGCAGTCAATTCAAAATTTCAGGACAGCTGACTTTTCAAAAGGGATGTGAACAGATTAATCATTTAACAACGTTTTATTTTGAAAAAATCCTACAAAAACTCACATTCATTTGAGGGTGCCACAGCTGCATTGTTTTTGTTGTTGTTATTGCTTTCACCAGGTGCCTTTAAATGAATGTAAGGGTGGATGGAAAATACAAAGACACATACAAGTTGACTTAGTATTCAACATTAGAATCTATTGTATTACACAAGCCTTATTATGCCATGAATGTTACTATAAATAGGCAGCACTGATTTTGAGTTTGTGTTGCTTAGTAGCCCTAAACACACAAACACAAATATTCCATGAAATGTGTCCAGGAAACACCTCCTCACACCTGTGGTGTGTTTTCCAGCTGCTGGAAAGGAACAACAAGCTGTCGCATGCATACAGAGAGGAAGACCCAGAAGAGATGGACATCTGGACTGAGAACAGGGAGAGGGAAAATTGAGAGCCAAAGGAGAGAAGGCAAATGGAGAGAAAGAACAAGAACATCTGGCTGCAACACAACCCTGGAGGGCATATTGCATTTAGCTATTTGTAATGTGAGCACAGAGACTCATACTCCATGTCATGCCCTGGGCTTGAATACAGGCATCCAACAAACAATATGAGCCTACGATAATCTGGAGTCAACAACTAAATGAAGACCATGGTTGCCTATGGCATACTATATGAGTAGAGTGTATACAGAGTATATGCTGTACTTGTACATAAAGCTTAAGTTGTCATCAAAACCTACATTTATAATATAGTGATGCTAAGTAAGACGTAACACACTCTAGAAAACTCAAAAGTGTTTGATGAAATGTATTAAACCCTCACTATCACCAGTTTGCCTCTGAGGGTAAAGTGCACAGCTATGGGTATCAGCAGGGATTTTCTATGAGTCTGCAGAAATTCATCCCTTAGAGGAATGGCACGAGGAAAAAACCAACAGCTGAACTGGTATTACTTAAACATAAAGGAAAATGACCAGGGGCAAAGTCCAACGTCGATTAATTTAATTTAATTAAACTGCAGGCAAGCCCAGCAATATAGTCTGTGTGTACTTAAATATAACATTACAGTTGTTGATCTGTAGAAAAAGACTCACTAAAATACACACCAGTTGTACATTTTAATTAAACACATTAAAAAAAAAAAGACCATGTAATATTCAGTGAAAATCAGACTATTACATACAGTAGTTGTGGTGTATACCATTGCCTTCTGCATCCTCTGGTCACATGACCATCTGAAATTGCATTCATACAATTGGACAGTTGTTAGATCACAGTGATTGTCACCTTTGGCCATTAAATTATTTCCAGTTAGTCTTTCAGTCCAAGCAAAAATGTATGGCATATATTACTATATTTTGTAAACATGTTCCTGAGATTTTAAGTATCTGAAACATGGGGCCAGTCAAAGTTAAATATAGAGATGTATCAGATAATCTACAAAACAAAAACAAACAAAAAAATTACAAACAAGTCTGAGTCCTAATATAAAAACATAAATAAATAAAAAATACATGTTAATTCCAAATGTTCTTGTCACTTAATCCAGTACAGTCATTCAGTTTTAATGTTACCTAAAAGGTGCAATTAGTGTCATGTCATAAGGAAGATTTTGGGTAGATGTTATAATTAAGTTGTTATAATGTGAGGAGAACACATATACAATGTTCTGATTCCATCCTTAGCATAACCTAAGTCATAATTTATGGAGGATGTATCGACTGGATAGACTGAATGACATGAACTTTCAGCTTTAAGCCAAAATATCTTCATCTATACTCAGTGGATGGACTCAGTTCATAAACGGCCAAATTTACACATCCAGTACATTTTTGCCAAAGTGATTTTGGACTTTTCATTGTTGTTCACTGATGAGGTGATTGACAATTATACTGACCTCCTGCAGTATGAATCCATCACATTCACATGAAGGAATGTGTCAGTCAGCCAGCTGTCCAATGGATGTGATGTTTGTGGAGACTCAGGCTCCTAAGTCCATCACAAAGTCAACATGGCAGCTTCCACGAATGCTGTATTTAGGTTTTAATTTTAGTGGGAGGAAATGGTGTCACAACATCCCAATTTTTTTATTTTTAAAATTCTATCATCCTTAGTAAGAAATATTATAGCAAACCTATTATGCGCTCACTTGTTTCTCTACACTTGCTATCACTTGCTAACATTTGTTATTGATCAAGGGCACTGAGTACTGGGTGTAAAGACCCTTCATTTGTAACAAAACACAACTCATCACAAACCCACATTCAAGTGACCCAGCACATGAACATCTTGCCTTATGAGACACGTGTAACTACATATAAACTTGGTCCCTGTCCATACAAAGACAGTTTCAGCTGTACCCACAAAAGTTTTGTCCACATGTGGTGAGATCATGGCCTGGGATGCATGGGGTCGCCGGTTCAATTCCATCCAGAGACACATGCAAAAACCCTTGCAAGACCCTTAATGCTCCCGTCCACTGGGCAGCACAGTGGCGCAGTGGTTAGCGCTCGTCACAGCAAGAAGGACCATCGGTTCTTTCTGTGTGGAGTCTGCATGTTCTCCCTGTGACTGCGTAGGTTCTCTCCGGGTACTCTGGCTTCCTCCCACTTCCAAAGACATGCACTTGGGGAATGGGTTAATTGGTAACTCTAAATTGGCCCTAGTGTGTGCGTGTGTGTGAATGGTTGTCTGTCTGTCTGTGTGGCCCTGTGATGAACTTGCGGCTCATCCAGGGTGTACACCACCTTCCACCCACAGTTGCTGAGATAGGCTCCAGCCCCCCCGTGACCCCAAAAGGGACTAAGTGGTTGAAAATGGATGGACAGTTCCACATCTTTGTCTGTACGACCAAACCGCAGCTTTTCTAAAAATGAAGATGTCATAGCCCCACCTCTAACCTTTCACCCCACCAGCAAGACACCACTGAACAACAACAACGGCAGTCTACAGAGTATGTGCTCGTGCTACAACAGGTATTGAGCTTCTAGCTATCAGCTACTCTTTCATTGAATTGAGTAAAACATCTATAGCTAACAATATTTACTAAATATTATGGGATCTACTGTGAAGATGGGTGACCAGGAGGAAATATTGGATCAGACCTGGTAGAACCAAGCAAGCTTTATGTGCATGCTCCACCTCTTCTCTTTTGTGACAGCATTACAATGACACAGATGTAATGATCGTTTTTGTACCCTCCACTCCAAAACACTGTAGTATAAGCACCTACATGGTTTTCCTTGTTGCTGTCCTTTTCACTGATTTTGTGTGGACCCAAATATTTCCTGAAACAACTCTGTGTTTACGGAGTGCTTTTTGAAAATGACAGAAAAAGATCAGATAGGAAAAGATGGGGTTTTGCGTAGACATGGCCTTAGCTGTCTCATTTTGAGTGGACCCACACCACTCACACCGCACCCACCACTCCAAACCATACAAACAGCACCCAGACACACTTCCTGCTTCAACACTTCTGAAGACCACTCCTCTGTTCTAAGTGTTCCTTGCTGCGAAAAATAATCTACCCTGATGTACAATACTCCACAGAAGTCTCACTTCCCTTCCACAACACAAACACATCATGTCTATATTGCCATTTTGATTGATTAAATCCAAATTCCATGAAAAGTACTTGGGATCCATGTATCATGTCATAGACAAAAGACCAGATTTGTAATTTAGCATCACTTTTTAACCAGACATCTTGACCTTTGGCCTCTATACTACAACCATCTCATCCTTTGGTACAACTGAACATTTCTACTAAATTTGAAAAAGAATAAATAAAAATCCTTGATTCATTTCTGAGATTCTGTATTCACAAGAGTCATGTTGACTTCTTGATTTAAGGTCACAAACGTGCTGTGTTAGGTCACAGCAACCTTGATTCATTATGACATAAAAGGTTTTACTTAGTGGGCCTTATTATCATTAATACGTTACATTTTCACTTTTCATTTGATTACTTGATTGAAATAAATACTTTCATGGTAGAAGAACTCACATTTACTTCAAAACACTCTTGCTTTCTAGTGGAAAGAAAAACATGCATGAGAAAGGCTCGGGAGTGTATTTGGCTTTCCTTCAGTGTCAACACAACATGCTGCTGTGTTAGATAAATGGACAGAGTGGCAGCCTGCAGATTTGGCAGAGAATATCTCATGGCTTTAAATAAAAAAATAAAAGCAGACATATAGAGTGCATTTACCGCTGCTCTGAGTCTAGAGAGGCCAAGGAAGAATAAGGGGAAATATGGCCCTGGGGGGAGGAAAGTGAGCGATATACTGCAGTTCCCCGGAGCCTGCTGTTAGAGCCACAACCTTTACACCGGCCCCCCTGAGACCGGGCAGCCGCTGCTTGGTATCAATATTTAACACACTACACCCTGACTGGACTTAAAGCTGCATCAGAGGACAACATACATGCACAAAAGCACACTGATACATGGGCAATAACACACCTGAACACACATTAAAAATGGTTTGCACGTTCAGTTGCACTACACACAAATATACGCATGAAATGGTGCTGAAAGGTCAGGGTGAGACACCGCATTTATTATTTTACTCTGAACTAACTACAACTGCATTACTAGCTCCACTGTCGTACGGACAGATTCAGGAAGTCTTTCCTGCCATATGCAATATTACTGTAAAATAAACTTATATAACACCAACCCAGTCTGAAAATACATGTGCACTTTACTGTTAAATGCCTGTGCACTTTATTTTATTTAACAATCTCTGTTATTGTATATATTGTATTTCTATTGTATCCTGCTGCTGTTACGGGACGATTTCCCAGCTTTGGATCAATAAAGTCTGTCTGTCTGTCTGTCTGTCTGTCTATCTATTTAGTCAACTCATATTCATACCTCAAAAATGAAGTATACTTAAATTATTATTGGGAAATAATTCCATTACTAAAGTTTTACTATTCAGTGTTTTTACATAAAAAACAAAGGAATGCTGTCTGATTTTTCCTGCATTAAAATATCAAAACAACTTGACCTATATCAGGTATTTTCTTGATTTATGTACTCACATCTAAAGTTTCTAAAAACATTTAAATCCTAATAAATACAAAGGTTTTTAAATAATGTATTTTATCCACTTCATCAGGAACTGATGACTCATTAGAGACTGACTGATGTAAATCATACAAAGCAGGCTTATTGATACACACTGCTCAGCCCAGCCATTGGGCCGCCTTTAGCTTTGATGAAGGCGTGCTTTTGTTGTTGCATTGTTTCAGTAATCTTATGCCATGCCACAACGTTTTTGGATATATATGTTACTGACCACCTGAACCATCCCATCATAAGACTGCCACCACAGGCTTGGACTGTAGGAACTAGGCATGGTGGGTAATCACTTCATCCACATCTCTGATGTAACCATCATTCTAGGACAGGGTCAATAATAACCTTTAGTAAAGTACTAGCTAATGCTATCTGCATCTGTTTCATTAGAGTGACACTGTGTGACTACATGTGCCTAATGTCAGTACATTGCCTTTTCTGTGGACATGAGATCAGCTACAGTCATGTTAGAAAGATTTTCATTGACAGCAGTGAAGTAAACAGCAGGTCTTATGATCCTACGCTACAGTCCTTTGCAACATCATCAGTGTGTCTTTTGTTATTCTTCTGAAATATTTAAATTCTGATTAGGAAGGGTAAAAATAGTCCTATGAAGTATTATTCACTCAATTCCACCCATTTTCTTCTGATGCTAAATTTCTCTGATTCCCATCGCTGTTTCATGTCTGCACTCGGCTGTGCAGTACTTGTGCCCTTCCCATCAAAATGACATCACACTCAGCTGCACATTAGCATCTTGTTGGACTGCAACAAGCAAGACTTTGAAGGCTTCCTTCTAAGTTAATGGCCCAGTTAAGGAAGCGGCGCAGGCTGTTTTTAGAAGCTGTCCAGAAAACGATGCTGACAGAAGCCTTGTTTTACCTCATTTCATCTCATTTGAAACTCATGTCCTCATTATGTCAGTGGTGCGATGGAGCTGTAAATAAAGGTGGAGGAAAAGACAACAAGAGACAGAGGTAAAAGAAGAGCGATAGACACTGCGTGTCCTGTGGCTTTCAAAATACAAAGGCTTCAATCAGGATAGGAGCTCTAATTTGCCAGGACCTGTCTAGCTGGTGCAATCGCTCTCAGTCTAACATGTACTCATGTACACATAAACGCACTGTGGATAAAAATACACTCACACAGATGCATAAACACAGAGCCAAGATCACAAGCACCCCAGGGTGCTGCTGCGTGTACATTTATATATATATGAAAGTGTGAAGGTTTTGTTCTGTTCCACTGCCTCGTTCCCGTGCCATGGCTTCGTTGTTTTAAATCTCTCAGTGTGTTAACGTGTATGTCTTCTAGCCATTCTGATTTTCAGTGTTTTCATTGCCTCACTAAGCTCCAGCAGATGTTTCTCTGCTTTTCTAAAGACCTTCTCTGCAGCCTGGGCGGAATATCAGAATACCTCTTCCTAATCCACTTTACCCACTAATCCCTGCTCCGTAGACCTGTTGGCTTGCGTTTTATACAACACTAGTTCTTTTTCTCTCTCCCCCCATTCACTGGGGGTCTTAGTGAGATCACTATCGAGGAAACCCATAGAATTAGTCTGGATCACTGGACCAGGGGAGGGATCTTGCTGCTGCTTGATTTACTGATATTCAGAGGGAGTGGAATTGATCGGAAGCTGTGGGACCTGGGCGCTGTCTACCAGGGCTTTGCAGAAGTGAGTTAAGGTTTCCCATTCTGCTGTTGGCCCGCCAAAGCAATGGGGACAGGATTTAGCTGCCTGACAAAAGCTTGAGAGGGATGTGATATGTCATCTGCTGCTGTGGGATACAAGGGGATATTCACAGACACAGCGTAAATAAAGGGAAAAGGAACAGCTAGTGCTGGAGACACAGCACAGACAGCCCACATCCCGCAACCCTGAATGAATGACTGGAGGGTGAGATTTGATTCAGGCGACTGGCAGCGGGACATCTGCAGGGGAGAGGGACAGAATTAGGCTAACTGGTGCATTTCAATCCATGTATTCTCAGAGTCCTTGTACTCAAGGGGCCCTAGAGTCTGAGGAAGAAAGACTAAATGAGTCGCTAGAGGTTAACAAATGGCCAATCTAATATGTCTGGTCAAGCATCCTAACTGCTGCAGTCTTTGGAGAAATTGGATGAATAAAAAAACTTCTCCTGGCCATATGAGAAGCAGAAAAGCAATCATGTCTTTCAAGGGCTGTCACAATTATTACATAATGGCTTTATTGCAATTATTTGAGCTAAGCCCAGCTATTTTGCAAAACCATAACTGGGTGAAATCAACTGGATGAAGAAAACAGAAATAAATGTTTCCTTTACTTATTTCCACAGCAATGTCCACTGTTTCAGGTTTGAATGTTGTTTTTTAATGACATTATTTCTCATTGCACCCCCTTCTAATAGCACTTGTCATCAGTAATTTCCTAGTATGTTTCAGTATTAGGCTTTTTCTATGATTATTTGTGTGAAATCCACTTACAAGGCAAACAGAAATATACTAAATATGATTATAACCTAAAATATTGAGTTTGAAGCGTGTCTGTACTAGTGATGTTTATGACATTAATCATGCTTTTGTATTACTTATAAGCAACAGAGTTGCAAAACAATTGCCATAAATCCACCACACTGGACCTTTTTTATTTTGTGAACCTATGGTAGGCAGCTATTGCTGGCCATAAGTTACATGCCGTTGTTGTTCCTGACTGATGAGTTTGAGTAAACAAGCAACAATCAGTGAGCAGGGATGAGTGGAAAGCAGGAGTTGGCACTTGTTGTTTGTGTAGCCAATGTCCTGGCGCACAACCCACTAGCACTAGCCGATAATGTGTCATCTTAGACTGGTGTTTGCTGCATGGGGTCAGTGAGCAGACCACCACAGCCCAGGTAAATGGATAATACAACATTACTTCATCAGTACAGGAGCTGATACAACCCATGAAGGAGGCCACGTGTTCCTGAACACGCTTAACTGAATGGAGCAATGACTTAGTAGTTGCACAAACTGGACAATGTGCAAGTTACCTGATGGAACTATTAGTATTATATGTGATCTTTTGAAATAGCTAGCAATGAAATGTGGTGAGGACACATTTCTGTAATTTGTTGCTCAAGGCTTGTCCACAAAAGCCATGCTAAGTTATCTGAGGCTTGTATTATTCTCTAACTTTATAGTTAACCCTCCACACAGTCTAATGATTCAAACTACTATGAACGTAATATATTCATATTCATATACATCACATTATGATGTATACTTACGTAGGTGCCTGTGACCTTACCTAACTACCAGGGGAATGGTAAACTCACCACCAGCCTTTTCACTGTTTTCATTCCCCATTACCAGCTACTTGGATTGCTCTGATTTTTCAGTTTAAGAATGGATATTTATAATGTCATGTCTCTTAGAGTTTCTTTGGCATTAACGTCTGCCTTCCAGTGTAATGTGGATAAATGCACACCCATCAGCTGATACTGACATTGTCTTAAGGCAAAGCCGCATCAACCTAATATGATGTCAGTATGACCATAATTCCTGTCCCTGAACTAATTCACACCAAACTATATGTAAACATGATGTAACACATTTTTCATTGAGTATCATGTAAAATTAGTACAACTACCTTGTACAGTAAAATTTTGGTTATAACACAGAGTACAGTTGGCTGGTGATAAGGTTTTGAATGCACAACCATGGCTTGTTATGAAGTATTTTCACAGTGTTTGACTAGTATTTTATTCTCACAGAATGTGAATACTTCCATCAGTGGTTGTGCTTCAGAAAGTTGAGTCTGAGCAGAGCAGTAATACCTGACAGGATTCATTGGAGTCTACTGATGCATCATCAATGAACAGAAGATTAGTAGATTTTGTTACTGATTTCAGAACTTGGAGGAACATTGTCAGAAAACTTCAGCCATGGCTTTGAGATGACCTTGTCTGTATATTTTTGTTTATCTGACCATAGCTACTGATAAGCATCTTATATATCCTGCTGGCAAATAAATGATTGACAGCTGTAAAATGTTACCAAGCAACTGCATGAAAAAATACTGAGGAAAAACCTTGCTGTGATTAAGAAATGAAGAGTAGAATAATCTTAGTCCTTAGGCAGAGGGTAAGCACTGACCACTACATTTTTTTTTTGGCAGGCTCCTCTGACTTTACTTGTAAATGAGTAGCTAAATTGTGCTTCGAGACATGCTTAACTTTTGAGTGAATTAAACAAACAATTGCTTCCAAGCAAATACTGTAATGCTTGAACACCAGCATGTTCTGCATCTCAGACTTGTCTGCTGACTTTCAGATGATACTAGGCTATTTTTCACTCAGTCTCTTAGCAACAGGCACAAGTCAGCATTGTCAGAGTGTTCTGTCAAAGGTGTCACAATGAGGTGTGGGCAACCGACACATCTTCAACTCAAGTTAAGTTTGATGTCAGGAGCTTCAATCCTCATTACAGACTAAAAATAGACAAATCATAGATCACTCAGAGGTAACAACGCATGTCTCCTTCACCAAGTCAAAGGTTTATTTTTGATCTTTAGTGGTTAAACTTCTAACCATGCTGCAAAAACGGAATAATGTGAAACTACTAAGTGATAAAGTAAACTAAACCACACCCAAACAAACCTTATAATGATCGTTTTTCAAATAGAGGCCTCAGATCAGACAGACATGAAGAACAAAGTGTTTCCTTTAAACATTTCACAAATGTCTCAACAAAAGCCCAAGCAGCGAACCTCCCCCCCCCCCCCCATATTCCAGTGTTTTCCATATTGAGGTTCACTCAAAATTTGTTTGACAGTTGGACAGAGACAGAACTGGTGTGGGGTAGAAAGACTGGCATCTGACAGATGGTGACGGACCAAGATCCCAGGGAAAGAGAGGGTATGATGAGGAAAAAAAGGGTGGAGGGAAGAGGGATGACGAGGCTGAGAGGCAGATGGAGACTCAGCTCCATCTCTCTCTCCCCGGGGAGAAAACAGTTGATCCAAGATCTGAGCTGTAAAGAGAAAGCAATGGAAATAAGAGAGCGGGAGGGCATGTAAAAAATGCCAAATGGGGAGTGAAAACAGTTTTTGCTTTCTTTTGATTTTGACTGCTGACCAGGCTAAACAAGCAAGTAAGACATCGTTTTAGATCTGGGCAAATTTCGAAAATGAATTAAAAACAAATATGTCTGTGTGACAGAAGAAAATGCTAGGACATGCCATTGGGCAGTTTTTAAAATTCCATTCCAATTGTCCATGTTAGACCAACTACTTTATTTATTTATGTGATTTAAGAATAACTACTGGTAGAATTCTTCATTTTGGTATTCTTTATTTCGTCACATTTTCAAAGTGATAAAATTGTGTCGACTTTGTTTTTAAATAACCTGGAAGCTTTTGGAAATTGATGTCATGACTTTATCAGACTGTCATTATTCAGAGTCAATTGAGGGCAAACCTTGCTTGTATTTCAGGGTCCTCCTTCCAACACAACGACCTTTTGCTTGTCATCGTCACAAACCTTGATTAGATAAGCAAAAAATATACAGTCCACAAGTTGGCTTTCGTGTTGGAGAAATTTCTAAAAGTATGAAGGTACAACCAATAGGGGCTGTTTATTTGCATATTATCTGAAGCCAGTAGCTGGACCACCAAGTATTAAAGTGAAAACTCTAAGTGTGAGATAAAATGAATTAAAAATTAATAAGTGAAATGAGGTATTCTCAATTTTATTATTTCATCATATTACCAAAATACTATATTTGGGCTAAATGAAGTAACATAGAAAAAATATACTGAAATGTAAAGAATTGTCAAAAATTGTAATACAGTTTGCAATTTGTAAAGTTTTGACCTCAACCATATGGAAAAAAGCAGCGAAAGAAAAAGTAAAAAAAAAAAGAAAAGAAAAGAAAACAAAGACAGAATAGTATAGCTGAGCCTTCCACTGAATGGTAATTAAAGGGGAAAATGTCATTAATTAGCAAACAGGCCAGCTGTGGCGCTCTTTAAAGCTCAGCTTCCTAACATTAAATATAGATTACAGGACATGCAGAACACACATACACACATGTAGAGACAAAATAACACTGATGCACAGATCTAATTAGTGGGATTGATTTTTTCTAACCCCAGTGGAGAGACAGCAATAGGAGAGTGAGATTCTCTAAATGCCACTCCTCTGCAGGAATCCACTCACTCTAGGGGTAGGATATAAAAGACAAACTGACAGAAAGATTAAAAAAATTAGAAGTGGTAAGAAAAGATCAACACATAGCTTATTGTATAAAACAATATTTCCAATAAACAATATCTTGCAATCATGCATTGCACTTAATAAAGGAGTGCAAAGAACAAATACAGGCAGACAGAAAGCAGAGGAGAAACAATGCTTTGTTGGTCTGCAGCACTTAAACTTCCTACAACAAGCAGGACATCCACTTGGTTGTTACCATGGCAACACTGGGGCATGTGGGAGGTTTCTCGTAGTTATTCTACTGTACTTTTATATAGCCTATCACGTATTGTGTTCATCTGATGACACAGACATTACTTTCTTATTTTAACCTCTACCCTTCATTTAACATCCACATATCTGTACAAACTTCACACACATCATACACATTATTTATTGCATACACTGGTATGAATTGAGCTACTAGACATCACAAGCTTTGTTTCACCGGGTGCCATCTTTTAGAGCTAGTATCAAAGTGTAGAAATAAATGCTACAGTGCACTAAGAATCATGATGGGGAACTGTAGAGGATTCTGCTCTGCCTCAAACTCCCAGCATCATGGACAATGGGACGAAGCCACAGTATCCCATGAGAACCTAGACACAGGGCCTGAATTTGGGTGCGCGATTGCGGGAATTGCGCATATTTTATTCTAATCCTGCACCTTCAGTGATCATAGAGCGGGAGATTCGCGCACATCTCTGTGTGTGTGTGTGTTTTTTTGTTTTTTTTTTCCATCTGTGCAGATCAACCTGGAACACACGTCTCCATTACACTTTCTACCTACCTACCTACCTACCTATCTACCTATCTATCTATCTATCTATCTATCTATCTATCTATCTATCTATCTATCTATCTATCTATCTATC
>JAPSES010000120.1:12672357-12684359 GCA_029822895.1 Maxillicosta whitleyi | reverse complement strand
GGGGGGGTATATATTCATTATTATTTTATTTTACCCCTCTATCCTGTACTAAATTTTTTTTCAATTATTCGGTTTCCTGGTGTGCAAAAACTCTTCTTCACTGGTTGTAACATCCATCAACATCGTTTTTTTTTTTTTTTTTTTAAATTCATGTGACTCAAGTTGCAGAAAAAGGTTTTGCCTTTACAGTTTTACATGATATACCAATTTCCCTACACCTGAAAAACAACCTTTTGCCAGAACAAAACTTTTAATCGAAAAACTTTAAGCAAATTAAGCAAATTTTTATGTGCAAATTATATTCGTGCAATTTGAGGGTCGATGGAAAAGTGATTAGAGATATATGCTAAATGCAACCTAAATTTAAATGTAAACTATCAGCTGATGCAGCACATGGAGATTATAAGACACAGTGTTATGTTGACTGACTCTCAAAATAACCAGTGGGTTTTTGTTTCAAGAGAAAAACTTGATCATACCATAATACAGATGTGTGTAAAATATTGTCTTTATACTTTATTCAGTGAGTGATGCAGGTGGTGGATACATAGCATTGATTTGTTGGTGGTTTTAGTAGTCCTAGTGTGTTCTGGTGGTTCTGGAGGATTGACTCAGGTCAGTGACCACAATAGCAAGATACAGTAATAAAGACACAGGTCCTAGTATACAAACAAACAAAACAAAATAAATAATCACATCAGAAGTAGAATAATACATTCTGAGATCATCAAATCTCCTAAATCTCTACAATCTCTTTGTATTTGTTATGTTTTCTTCTGCCATTGATATAAAAAACAATATATAGTATATACTATCTTTTCTACTCCTCCTGCTCTATCATCAAGTTAGAGTTTTTGTTTTATTATTTTTTAAAATCTTTATTGAACTGTGATATACATATTAAACATTCAGAACTCATTTGCATAATGTTTTGAAATAAAATACATAGTCCAACCCCCAACCCTCCCCTTCACATGAACACAATAGTACATTATTCCCCTTATTCCTAGTGTAAAAGGAAATAAGTAAATAACAATAATACATAAATAGTAATACCAAATAGTAAATTATAAATAATCCCACACATATTGTAGCTCATTTTGGTATGATGTCATCATATCAATTACCTATATGCGCTAAATTTGCAGCGAACTGTAACAAAATTGATGTTTTTACAGACAGTTGAAATTATATCCCATTATAAGTAAATGGGAGAAGAAAAAATATCTTTAAAATTCCTAAAAAAAAAAATTGGCCTTTTCCCAAAATGGACCAACATCTATTCTGGGTCACTGTCAATCAATAGTTTTTCTGCTGGAGTGTTAAGAAATAAATAAACTGAAGCAAAAACAACACCCCTTGCCTCCTCTTCGGGGCAGTGTAATAAATGTAAATAATTATTAAAAACTAACTGAAATAACAAGCAGGTTGGGACTGAGTTTTCTTATATATATATATATATATATATATAACATCTGCACGTAGTCTACGAGTCCACGTTGCTCACAGTACATGTACAGTGCGTTGAACTCTGTGGGAGCCTTAACTTTTACCTGAACTGAACTGACGGCAATGTCCGCATTTATGAACATCCCCATGCATATAAATACATGGTACCCATCTCTCTCTCTCTATGTAGCCTATATATCACAGTCTCTTTCTCTGTATCTAAAAGTGACATTTTCACAGGTAACCCGATGATCTGCTCATCACTAGTACAGACGGACGTCTGCAGGCACCAATGCACATGTTCAAATGCATCTTAATCAATTAGGTTTTATATCAGGTTTTACAGTCTGTTTGAGTTGCCCGTTGGCCATAAACCCTCTACCATGATCAGCCCTTATCCTTGGTCCTGAAACTTAATTAGATATTAAATATCTCCCACATCGCAGGTGTAGCTGGTGCAGAAAATTTAATGTTTCATGTATTTTTAATTTACATTAAAGATGAATGTTCAACTGTTCTAACATGTAATAGGGCCTACCGTTGACTTAAAAAAAATGAATTAGGCCTGTTGATTGCTTGTTTTTTTATTATTAACCCCCCCCCCCCCTCCCATTTTAATGACAAATTGGATGCTGAGAATAATTTTCTTCTTCTTTATGTAGTTATATTCTTTCAGACAAATGCACCTACAGTCTGTAAATGCATGGAAAGGTGCTTTTAATTTTCTTCAAACTCCATGGCAATGACATTGCAGCTGTGCCATTTGATGACCCATTGCTGCTGATCATCCTCATGGCTTATTACAGTCATTTGGCACAGGCTTAACTCTATTCTGTAACCAAAAACTCAGAGTTCAAGCTGTAGATTAGGTTCAGAATACTTTTTTTTTCTTAAAAGGTTCAGTATCCTTAAACCCTTTTTGTCAGTTTTTTTTGTATTTTTTTTTAAGAAGCCAAAAGAATGTTATATGAGAGAAAACATGCTGTACGCAGGTAAATGGAAGCGATAAATGATAGCAAATAAACTGGTCCAGTGCATCTTTTGGTCGACTGTTACTTGACTGTGAGAACTTGACAAATGAGAGATTGTGCACACTGAAAATGTATCACTGTCATGCTGTTTTGTGTGTCTTCATGCACATATAATATTTGTGAGCGCTTCACCTGTCAGCTCACCTAAACCGCATTTAATGTGGTTCATGCAGGATCCCAGGTGGGCGGTGCCTGCTGAAGCGTTTGGCGGAAGGTGGGGGGAACTTATAGTGTTGTTGTTGGAGGAGGGGTGAGATTGACAGATCTGGCGTAGGCACTGGCTAGTGCATCGGAAAGGGACCTGTCCTCCAATCATGTTGAAGAGGCAGGAGTGTGGGAGGATAATTACAAGTATTCCTGTCAGAGGCGTCACGTTTCCATTGATGCACTGGAGTGAGACCAACACTGATGTAAGGAAGCAAGTGGGCGAAACACAAAGATAGAAGAGACACAAGAGGTTGGATTACAAAAGGAAATTAAGGTCTGCTTTTGTTTTTTTTAAGCTCTTATGTTGTTTGTGTAATGTTTCATATACTTGCTGAAAAACAGAAGGGAAAGGCACATTTTTCTTCTGAAATGGAATGATGTATTAGGGAGGAGTTACAGAAATACAGATTTCCATGTTTTTCCATTGAAGAGGCTGTTAAAACAAAAATCACAGTGTCATCTGTCCATATGATTTTATGCCTGTGTAAACAAAACATTTCAAACCTATATAAGCTTTTCTATATTAAAAAAAAAAAAAGTCAGTCTTCTAAATGGTGTATTAATGGAGCTCAACAATCAGGCTTTTGCATGTGAGTGCTGGTACTCCTATGTGTGGGTGTTGATGCTGAAGCATGGAAGGGCCCTGAAACACTGTAGCTGTGCTAAGCTAACAGCATCACTCTCCCACACAGGCGAACCACTACACCACTACTCCAATGGCACTACCTCTCATGATTAGACCAACACATGCCACAGCGGCTCACTCAGAGTTTGGTTTCTGTGAAGAGTTTAATGAAAGCAATATGCATCACCTGCAGAAATATGCTTTTTCCCCCAACATAAACGATTTCCAACAATTTTCTCATCAACCATTAACACTTCAATCTAATTTTAATGTTAGCCTCAAATTGAAAGTATATTCTAGTTTAAAAGAAAAAAAGGAAAAACAAGGGTTTTGTAAGACACACTAAGCAAAAATTATTAAAGAGTGATTTAGCATAGATTTGAGTAGCCCCTGTTCTTTTTTTATTTATTATTTTTAAAATATAGTAAAACATTGAAACATAATGCAGTGGCTTTTGGTCTTTTGGTATTTAGTAAACAACACTGTAATCATGCAGAAGTAACATCTGAAGTTCCTATCTTGTAATTATGAGAAAACATATTTATTTATGTAAAAAAACAAAGTTGTCACGGAAGAAATTTCATAAACAAAGAGATTTCATAAATACAATATAAGATCGGACATTTCTAAAATGTTTTAACGTAACTATCTGACATTAGGATGTTGCAATTATAGGAAAAATGACACAATCATTCAACTAATGAAAGAGATTGTATGTTTTCATCTAAAAAAAAAAAAGTCAAAAAGAAGGAACACTACATTACCATATTTGTCTAGTGTACTTCTAATATGTTGGTCAAATTATCTGTTAGCTTTTTGGATTACTTTCTGCTGCATTTTTACGGTTAATATTAATATAAAGATTTAGCATATGAAGTACCTTCCATGATATGTGACAATGATGACTAATTTATCTTAAATCTTTTCATATTTACATGTTACAGTTGTCATAAGGAGATGTCCAAATTACAGAACCTCATAATTATGAGATATTTTCTCATAATTATAAAACAGTAACTCATAATCATGTTCAGCTGTCTGTCGTTGGTGAATGCAATATTCTTCAGGCTGTCTGCAGCTGTTCTCCAAATTATCAAACCATTGCGTCTTTTTCAGTAGTTCTTAAACTGTAATCTTTCAGAGTAATGTTTCTTTGATACACAGACCCAAGAGAAGACTCACACACAGTGTTCTGTTTAAAATATAGTGCTGAGTCTACTGACTTCTTTTGCTCTTGTTTATTCTTGTGTGAAAAGCTCTCTGGGAGCCCCGAGCTAATGTCAATGCATCAATAAAAGGACTGTCTAAGCGTGGTAGTTGTTCACTTACCACTTCTTTAAATAAACACTATCAATGAGTCAAACAAACAAGCATTCAACAGTTCTTTAACGTACTTTTTCTGTCATTCACAGTATGGAATATCAAATCTATACCAGAATACTCAAAGGTCTCAGAGTGTTTCAGCATGATTCTGATAACTTGAGATGTTTTTGACTGGCCGATTGTGCACCCCCAATTGAGGAACAGTTCCATCTTCATAGCATATATCTCGGCAAGTTGACAGGCCCAATATTTTGGCGGATATTAGTCATTTTGTAACACAATAGCCTTACAGTCATGTAGCCCAGTTGGCCAGAAGTGCAGTGCCACAGTGCATGATGGGAAATGAAGTGAAAACCAGGAATGATGCATACTAACTTCAGTCCCTAGATATCAGTATTATTATATCCCATGGTTCCCCACTGCTCAACGCGCTAGTATATAGTCAACCTGTCAGATTCAACAGGTCAACTCCGCCCCTTTTCATCAGTCTGCCATTGGAGGATGTCGCTCCAGGTGTGTGAGAGTAGTAAGCCCCCTCGTCCCGATTCTGACTGTGGGCTCACTTCCTGATCTCTACTGCCTCCATAATCCAACATTTGTGTCTTTGGCCTGTTCCTTTTCCCGTTTGCACTGGTCCATTATTTTAGATTTCATGTTTTCTTTTATTTCCTCTTCTTTTGCTGCTCGTGTTTGTCTTTTTGCCATTTCTTTTTCACATTCGTTTTGATGTTCCATTTTTGTGTGCTGAATGAGCATCCAGTTTCTCCAATGTATGTTTTATTGCAGGAGTGACATGCACTAGTATACAATAATTCACAATTAAATGACTGTAGCTGCAACATTATTAAAGAGACAAACTAGATGATTACAATTCAGTTTGGTGTATGTTCTCTCTCAACTCTACTATTTTTTTCTGGTTTACTTAATATAATATAATCCAATATAATGTAATTTAGAAATTAGTAAGAGTAAGGGAAAAGGGAAAGACCTCACTACCACTGTGTTTAATTAGTTTACAAACATTTGTTCTTTCTCAACTGTGAAGAGTAAAAAAAAAAAAAGCTGTGTATTAATTGTTAGGTCTCTAGTTTTGGTATGCTTTAATATTCTGCAGCTCAGATACATATATATTCAGCTCCCAGCTTGGGCTTTGAGTCTGCCTGCGCTGTCATACATACATTGGCACACTGTAGAGTTGTTGCAGTTAATGTCTGCGCTGTCACTTATTGAATTTGTCCACTCCACACAAATAAAGTAAGACAAAAAAAAGTCACATCACACTGGATCTAAATGGAGTTTTAACTGTGATCACAACAACAGCACACCGTCAGAATAGGCAGTCCACCATCCTAAGCTGCTGCTGTCAGCAGTAACACAAACACCCTGCTGTAGCGCCGTGTACCACACACACAATTTAATAAGAGTGAGGTGCAGGCCGCCGCTCAATACAGCTTTATTCTGTCATGGCTAATGATAGCAAGAGCCACGAATGGGAACACCGAACCATGGTGTTGTCTGAGACAGATGAATTGTAGATAAAGCTTGCACATCAATATAAACACTGTTGGATGGCTAGATTTTATGCACACAGCGACTGACAGAAAAATACAAAGTGTAGGCTTAAAAATATCAAATTGTTCACAGCCGCATTTATCTTTCTGTCACTTTCTCAGCCTTCAAATACTTATACATTTTTGTTTGGATGTTCTTCAAATGGAAGTATATATTTTTTGTCCAAACTAGTACTGCTGTTTATTTAATAAATGATCTCACCAATGTTTGGTCTGCCATGGTCTCTAAAATTCAGCAAATTCCAAATAAATTTGAATATTTTTTTTCTCTCACTTCTCATCCAACATGATCATGAGTTTCTCTATAGCTATATCACCTAACATTACTGGGATAAACATCTAAAAACAACTACACCCACATTACTGTATATATTTAGTTTTCTCTTGTACTACATTCAAATTCAGACAAATGCATTATTTTATTCAGTTTAACCTAAATATGCTAATGTTACAGCTTCACTGGAATGGAATGAAATTATATAATATGACTAAGTGCATTATAATGTAACATGTCACTTATACAAAATGTGAGTTAAATACTTTATTTAATCCCAGTGGTTAATATATATGATCATGTGACAGACTATTAATCAACCAGTAGTTTAGATGAAGTCTATTAGAGTGAAAAAGGTCCCTAATGCTGAGCTCGTAGGTGAATATCTTTTATTTATTTTGTCATCATTTTTGCTGGATTGTTGTGCAAATTGTTGTGTTACGCATTTAAAATAACACGTAATTCAATACAATGATGCAAATCAACCATACTTTAGAGTCCTCTCCTGAATTTAATGAAAGACATAGGGTGTGGAGTTTATAACTGTCATGATATAATGAAGACAAGTGAATTAGTCTTAGTCATCCAGAACAGGTTTATACAGTCATTAACCAAGCACATGTTCTGGATTAGTCCTGGAAGGAAGTAGTAACATGTCCATGGAGAACCCCACTTTCACCCACTGGTGTCTGGGGTAGACTCATGCACTGCCCTGACTCTGTCAAGATTTAAGCGCTTAGAAAATGAGTGAAAAAATGAATGTTATGGATTCAAGGTAAGACATTTGATGACTAAACCAGGAAACTTAGGGTGTTTTCACACCTGAATTTAGTTCTGATTCAGGGAGGAATGCATTCCAATGTGTTCAAGTGTTATGCATCACCGTGTTTGGGTTTGTGTTCACACTGCCCCGTGCACCTAATACCACGCCCATGTCAACAGGTGGAAGCATGTTTCTTCATGTGCTCACTGAAAATCTCGAACACTTTTGAATTTTTATGCATGTTATCGATCATTTCCAATTCATGCTCATCTTCCCAAATGCCATTGAGGCATTCTGTCTCTTCCTCCGTCTGAATTGCTCCTTGATTCAATTTCTCCACTTTATTATCCAGCAGCTTACGAAAGGTTTGAAGCTCATTAAGCTCATCAGCCTACTGTCTGTTTACGTCTGGCAGCAGCAGATTTTCAACAGAGCCGCTCTGCTTTATGGTATTGTTTGCGACATCACAGCGTATCATACTCAGAGTGGTAGAGAAAACTGTGGTTGTCTATTTCTATCACTGTGGTCATGTTCACGCTGTAAACCAACCGCTCTGTGGAGCAACTGCAACCACCTCTTCCACATGATCTCAGCTCAGTTGTTTTATTCTGGAATGGAGCATGATTACTGCTTTCACATATGTCCAATCAAACTAAGCTAAAGACTTGTTCTGGAACAATGGTTCCAATTGATCCAAGTGTTAAAACACCCTTAAAACATAGAAACTATATCCTTTAAAAGTATTCATTTATGTCATTATGATTTCTACACAAAGTTTTTACTGATTAACGAAGTAAAATAGTTATAAACTTAGGGTGTCTAACTCACAGCAGCAAGATGAGACTTGGCTATTGTGCACTAAATGAAACAAATAAGAAATTATTAAGCTCAGAAATATAAATTATGCAGAACAATTATGTGCGTGATCCCAATGGAGAGATTCACAGAAGGAATTACAAGCAAATGCTTTTGATTAAGATGACAGAAGAATTGTGGAAATTTGGACAAAGCAGGAGAACTCTAAAACTTTGTCCACCAATGTCAAGACGCCTGGTTTTTACAAACACTGATTATATTTTCCCACTAAACCGACTCAGCAGTGAGCCCCCAGCTACATTTCGACTCTTTTGGACCCACAAGCCAAGGCTGAAATTCTACTCCGACCTTATCGATAGGCAGCCATCTAATCAGCAGTTGGTTCAATTTAGCCCAATACACCTCTGGCCAGTCACCGCGGCAAACAGCTTAGCACTGAGCATTGAGCCGCAAAAATGGCCCACACCCATCGCCTTGCAATGAGAGCAGCCAGACGGTGGCTGGAGCATCCAGTTAGTGTGAGTGTATGAGACTGAGAGAAAGTGATAGCACATTCCTGAACTGTACGTCGACTCAAATGTATCAAAAATCAGTGCACGGATGGATATGACTTGCCTTGTATTCGTTGACTCTGGGTAATATCATAGCTAACTGGTGCAGCAGGGTAGTGGGTGATCGTATGAGGGTTGGAGGTGGAGGGGTAAGGATATCTAAGACGAATTAGAGAGACATGATGAATGACGCAATATTTTCATGCCAGAGGGAAACTATTGCACTTCAAATTAGAGGGGGTGACAGAGAGAGGGAAGGAGACAGAGGAGGAATGAAATAAATCCGCAGGAATAAAAGGCTAATGAGAGGGGGGGAGCATTTTACCACTGGTGGGAGAAGAAAAGAGACGGAAAAATGGAGGCTAATATTCAGTTTGTCAATATATCAATCTGACACTGGCCTTTTATTGAAACCTCAGACACTGTGCTGGCAGTAATGACAGACAAGATGTAGCTTTATTGATCAGTGTTATTATACTGCTCAAAACTACACAAACTGTAACTCTGATGGGAAGAACACCCTACAAAATTGCACTCAATTTTACAAAATTTGGTGTCTTTGCAGTCCTCGAACCAAGATGGGGATTTCAATGTTATGTGTGTGTGTGTGTGTGTGTGTGTAGTTTTAAGAATTGACACCGGAAAAAACAACTGATTTTTCTACAGTGTCTACATGTCTTTAATTAAAGGACCTATTTGTAAAATAGATTAAATATGCTCAAATGATAGTTTTTATGTCATTCCAAAGATCAGCCAAGCCTGGGCCAGCACTCCCATAAAACCATTTAGTACCACTAGAGTCCGTGTTGTCATGAATACGGCCATAGTCTGAGCCATACAGGATAATTCTAACCTCTTTTCAGTCATTTGGAAGAACATGTAGTATAATGAATACCGTAAAGTGAACAGTAACACATCAATAGCTTAAAGCAGCATATGACTTTCTTGACACATTTTTTTTTTTTTCAAATTTGTAAAACCCCAGTGTTAGCCTAATTATCACTAATCCATTAGTCTTTCCATGCTTATGCACCTGAATCACTTCCCTCACATTGAACAACTTCGAAGGTGGCTCTATCATAAGTAGTCCAGTTGTTTACATATCAAACCGATTCAACACTCAGGTCTTTTTGGAAATTTTGTCGGAAATTGCATTGTGGGAATTGAAATTCCACACAACAGCAGCAACAAACACAGGGACAAGCAATGAAAGTGTGTCCGCTACCGAGTTAGAAGAAATAAAAGGAATTACTTTAAGTCAGTTGTCATCTTATAATATAGGCTGTGTAATCATGGAAAACAAGAATCCTTATACATCAGTTTCACAGTATTATGTCAGAATACAAAATATGTCATTGTGTAGGCTTGTCATACACATACTGTGAGCAGTGAAGGTTCAGCCATACCCTGTATGCTTGTGAGGCATGTATGATGAGCCTACAGTGACATAGAGTGATTAGTATGTAAACAAATGGACTGCTTATGATGGAGTCATCTTCAAAGTTGTTCAGTATGAGGGAAGTGATTCAGGTGTGTAAGCACGGAAAGGCTAATAGATCAGTGATGATTAGTTAAATGTGTTTTTAATTAGTTAATTAAATATGGGAATAGTTTCTGAAGACACACTGCACAATAAAAAAAAGTCCCTGTCTTGATCCAATAAGATCTTTCTATTGAAAAGTTTAAGCCTGAAACATATTTATTTAGCATGAGCTAATGTGATGAGTAGCTTCTCATTACAATGGAAAAAGGTCTTGTTTTCTACTGAGTCCAGATGAACAATGTCCCAGAGTGATGAGACATTGATGAAGTCATTACCCATAATGCCTAGTTCCTACAGTAAAAGCCTGTGGGGGCAGTGTTATGACCTGGGGTTGTTTCAGTTGGTTCAGTCTTGGATCAGCAACATGTCCATAAAATGTCATCAGTTGACTACGTGAATACTGAGTGACCAGGTATGAACATCAGTGGATTTTTCTTCCCTATTGACACAGACATTTCAAGATGACAAGACCAGGATTCTTCAAGATCAAATTGTGAAAGAGTGGTTCAGGGAGCATGAGACATCATTTTCACACATGGATTGGTCTCCACAGAGTCCAGACCTGAACCCCATTGAGAATCTTTGAAATGTGATCGTGAGCATTTTACACAGTGGTCTGATTCTTCCATCTTCAATACAAGATCTTGGTAGAAAATTAATGCAACTCCAGATGGAAATCAATGTTTTGACATTTACAGCGAAACTCTATAAGCGTGTGTGGTGTAAATGATGACACAGTGAATGTATCCTGCAATGAAAGCTAAAGTGAGTCCAACACAACATTGTGTGATATTATGATTCTTAGGCAGTGGAAGAATTGTCAAATTATAAAAATATTTTTAAAAAAAACAAACATCTCATTCATCATGTAAACCTGCTTTATCCTCACTAGGATCACAGGGGTCACTGAAGTTAATCCCAACTAGTTATGGACAAAGCCAGGGTACATCCTGGACATGTCACCAGTTCATCACAGAGCAGAACATATAGAGGCAAACAATCACTCACACATTCACACCAATATGGACAATTTAAATGAACCTATCAGTGCATGTCTTTGGATGGTGGGAGGAAGCCAGAGTACCCAGAGAGAACCCACGTGAAGAATATGCAAACTCCACACAGAAAGGTCCCACCCCCATCAACTGGTATTGGAATCAAACCCGGACCTTCTTATTGTGAAGCAGAACTGCTATCTACCACCATGTCACATGAAAAAAAAAAACAGATTTTTTTTTTTTTTGTAAAAATCTGACTATAACACTACCTGTGGATGAATTAGGTTTTACAAAAAGTACCTCTAATGAACTCCAAATTGCCTGAAATGTGTTCCTATGAGGCTTCAGAGTGGTACGTTTTGGAATCCACACACATTTTTGGACCTCCCATTCATTTCATTCATTAACCATAACCCTCTACGATGTTCTGTTCATGAACTACACATCATTCCACAAGTAAAATGGCCATATTTCTGAAACAGAAGCCCTGACCAAAATGAGGGTACCACCGTTAGAGACCTGGCACCCAAAATTGGGGACTGGTAGGTCAAGATGTTAGCTCTCTATGACCTTCTGTTGGAGTCCAAAATCAAAAAATGCAATCCTCAAATATATTCTCAAATACCTCTACCCTAAAACCAACCCCTCACCACCCAAAACAGAGATACAATGACATTTCTATTTTATTCAAACGCTTATTGTTATTTTCATTGTAATACTTTACAATAACCTTGTTTTAATCAACAAAAGGTACTTATACTCCGAGATAATTCCACCTTCATCCATCCTTGCTCTGAACAAATCAGCAGAACAACTAGATCTACCATCAGAGGAAACTGTACCCTCCCAAG
>JAPSES010000120.1:12653608-12672257 GCA_029822895.1 Maxillicosta whitleyi | reverse complement strand
CACTTTAATTGAATTGTTCTGTCTATGGAACTGAACTAAAATGATTGTTAATATATTAGTTTAATTTTAACATTTCAGTCATCACCAGGGCCGGACTGGAGGCTTTGGCGGGCCAGATTTGGCCCCCGGGCCTCATGTTTGACCCCCGTGGCTTAGAGAATTATCTTTTTTTTAATATTTGAGTAAAAACTATGCATTTTTTTTGGACCGATGCTGAAACAAATCTGCTATTTGTAAAACCATGTCTGTTCATTCTGTTTTGAGTCGCTTTATTATTAAATGGGAGCTTCATCTTAATCCTTGTGGAGGAAAATAAGACAAATATCCTGTCCTCAAATCAATCAAATGTTAGTGGAAACGTTCAAAATGTTACTGCAGGTCGTCTCGTGTTTTCCTAAATGTGTGTGTGTGAATCAGACAAATGTTCTACGTCTCAGTGTGACTGTGCGTTTGTCAGCTTCTCCGTGTCGGTTTAGTTTCTCACGCGAAGGAATGAGTCGACCTAACGCATTCAGCCGTCCGCACTTCCCAGGTCTGACCAGACAAGAGTTAACGCTGAAGGCAAAGGCAGTGAAAGGCTCCAGGACTCTGAGCTCTGACACCGTGCGTTCATCACAACCTGTTCAGGTATTTAATAAATGTGACGCAGTCATTGTTGTGAAACACGCACAAACTATGACGTTTAATATTGAACAGAACACGGAAATGCATCTGAACATTTGTTCCTTGATGAACAGACCGGACAATAATAAGTGTAATCCATTATTACAGCGCAGGTAAGTAAAGTAAATTAATGAAATTCTGCAGAGTTTCACCATGAAATTTCTGTGGGAATTCCGTAGGTTTTGTCATGATCCCTACAAGCACAAACATGTGACCCGGATGTGGTTCTATGTGGAGAACCGGTTCTGGACGCTGGAGATGACAGGTGATGTGTTTACAGAGGACGGTGGATGTATTTTATACCGGGGGGGAGATTATATTATACATTATAATTAAATTATTTACTGAACGTAAAAATAAGTGTGTTCATCCACTGTCATTTCTGAAACTCTGGGTTTTACTGGTGAATCACTGCTGTAGAAGATGACGGTGTTTCCATGGTAACTACGGAGCATCTGAACGTCCAAATGGGTCACGGAAAAGTGAATTTTACACCAATTATTTACTTGTATTGATAGGATTAGTGCAGGGGGGTCAAACTCATGTTGGTTCAGTTCCACATCCACCTCAATATGACCTGAAGTGGACCGGATCATTAAAATAATAACATAATAATATAGAAATGGTATCAATTCCACAATTATATGTGTAATTATTATGTTTTAGTGTGAAAAAAAGTAAAATTGTATTATTAAAATTTTATTAAAATGTATTTATTATTTGTCCTCAGTTCCTCATTTTCACATGTTCATTATAACGTACAAATACACAAAATATTTAATAACAGGTAGAATATTGGTATAATTACACTTAATTCTCTTGAGACATTTCTGATTCATATTTGTTCAGGTTCACTTTTTTTTTTTTTTTATAAAAGGCTAATCTGTAAATATAAACATTTTTGTGTAATTTAACTTTTTTTTTTACACTAAAAAAAGACATCGGTCTGACCCACTTTAGAATAAATTGACCTAAAATTACTTGAACATTTTTAATGGTTAATATCTATTTTTCTATTTTATTAATTCATCCCAGGGGCCGGATTGGACCCTTTGGTGGGCCGGTTTTGGCCCCCGGGCCTCATGTTTGACACCCCTTCTTTACAGGATAACATAATTGACATTTTTTGTTGTTTTCAGGCCTAAAAACAACAGTAACACTGCATGAGATTTTCACAGAAACATTGTTCTAAATATCACATGTACAGTTGAGTAAAATTGAAAGTTATTTATAACGATATTGAAGTAACACCACTGACATAAAAGTGTGATAAATACACACATGAGCCAAACTTTATATTAAATATGTATAAGAAAGAGGAGAAAGAACGTCACACCTGTCTTTTCTTCAGGAGGAAATGACATCATGTGGAGCAGGTCATGTGACACACTTCCTTCAAAGGAGCTTTTGTAATGGATTACTTGGTTGAAAGCGATTTCTTGGACACAAATACAATTTATTACTTTCCATATAAAATCTGATATACTGCCAAAAAAAATTATATCTGCCATGATTATCTCAACTTAATAAAAAGAACAATCACAACAATCTTTGAATAAGTTTTATTATTGTTTAGCTAATTAGAAACTAAGATGGTTATTTAGTTTTTAATCATTTATTTATTTATTTATTAATGTGATTGTTTCTGTTATTAAATAATTATACACATTTTAAAGACACGATCATAAGGAACATAATACACATAATAAACATGTATGTAAAATATATCCCATGGACTTCAACAGTCCCTTAATTATATCTTAACCTGCATAGTCTTGATGTAAAACGGGGTCAAACATGTGGCCCGGGGACCAAATCCGGCCCACTAAAGGGTCCATTTCGGCCCCTGTGATGAATGTGTGAAATGCAAAAATTACACTGAAAATATGAATAATTTTAGTTCAGGTTCCACATTCAGACCAATTCGATCTGAAGTGGGTTCAAATCTGATTATAATAACTATAAATAATGACAACTCCTTACTTTTGTCTTTGTAAATGCAAATATTTTCATGTCATTTTACTGTATTTACACTAAAACAAACATCAACACACATTATTTTTCAAAAAAAACAGAATAACCTGAACAAATATAAACAACCTGAGAAGAAAAGTCAGTATAATTTTACCAATATTCTGTCTGTTATTAACTGTTTTGTGTGATCTGTACATTATAATGAACATGTATAAATGATAAACTGATGCATAACATTCTTAAAATTGCACTTTTTAAAAAATAAATGTCATTTTCTTTCTCTTATTCAATTTGTTTTCAAGGATAGTTTGTAGATGTAAACATTTTTATAATGTAATTGCACTTTTTTTCATTCTGAAACATGGAGAAAAGTTTGGACTTGACATTATTTATGTATTATTATATTATTATAAACCCAGCCCACGTGGCCCCTGAACTGAAATGAGTTTGACCCCCCTGTTCTAAGAGAACATGAAGAACACGTTACTGGTTCTATTATCATTGAAACACAGACAGAACATCTTTATGATAAGACCAGGAAGAGCGAGTATTTACATCCTTAGAAATAAGAATAGAATGAAACTGTGTGACTGCATATACGTACACGTGTCACGTCATTACTTTAGGCACTTTTTTCGCATTTGGTTCCAACGGTTTTGAATTCACAGTTTAGTAAGAGTGCAGAAGTGTTTGTTGTATTTGATGTATTTGTGTTTGTTTGGTTTCTACAGTGTATTAGGTGCATGTGCATGTTTGGTCCTATAGACACATGCAGGTGTGTGTGTGTGTGTGTGTGTGTGTGTGTGTGTGTGTGTGTGTGTATGTGTGTGTGTGTGTGTGTGTGAGTGTGTGTGTGTGTGTGGCAGGGGTCGTATGCCTGAGTGGCCACTCCCATTTTACTGGATTGTATGTTTTCTTACCTGCCCAGGGACTGCAGATGGAAATTAGCTATTAGCTATAATCTGGTGCAGTTCATCTTTTTACTATGTAACTAATGTACTTTGCACATGGTCCCTGATGAAATAAACCAATAAACTAAACTAAACTAAACTAAACCTTCAATGACATAACATTGCAGATGTTAGTTCCTAGCTAGGTGCATTGGAAAAACTTAGACGTTATCAGTGTGCTCTTGCTTTTCTCACATCAACAATGTACCATGTACATATACATACACTTTACACACATTTTAATTTATGAAACAACACTATTCAGCATAAATCTAAAAGGACTGATGTAAACAGTCCATCTTCAACCAGGCCACTGGAATAACATATGGATAATATCTATGACATGCAGAAAGAGCAAGAGATTTGTACAGAAGAACTTAAAGAACATAAATAGAGATCTATTAGATAAGATAAAGAGGAAGTCAACTAAGAGACAGATATCAACATACAAGTGCACACACACACGGACACACACATACATACACACGTACGCTAATGCTAAGGTAAAGTTCTCCTCAAGATGAGCTGTGCTGTGAAATATCCAAGCTTCCGGACCAGTGATCAGCCAATCCAGAGCTGCAATCAGACTGACAACCCAGCAGCCCATCTCTCCCTTCCTGCTTCACTTCACTGACTTTCTTTCACATACACACACTATATATACATAATCATACATACCGTGTTTGGAACAGGGAGCGAGACCTGCCCCTTTCACCTTCAAACCAATCTAAATGATAGAGGCTAATTTAAGGCATACTGTTCACACACTCATGTACCTGTCAGATGGAAGGAAAAGGGCACAGACTGAGGAGGAGCTGGTGGTAAATATGAGAGAAGATGACAAGTTGGAGCACAGGAGAAATTTTAGGTAACAACATGACCGAACTTTCACATCATCAGTTCTCACGGTATGGTTTTACCTTCCATCAGTGATAACCAAATTAAATTTTGAATCAGTATTATAAACATCTAAAATCTAAATAAAACAGCTGAACATTAAAACATATACTGTCTTGTAAGCAGGCAGACAATATGCTAGTCTTATCACTACCTACAACTTTGATGTCTTAACATTTCATTGATGAAAGTTCAATTTTTCAGATATTAGTCATTATCTGATAATAACACCTACTTATTTCCAATTAGCTGTTAATATTATTGATTAACAGAATGATGAAATTGATTGAACTCTGTTAAATAAATCTTCAGTTAGCTTGTTAAAATGTAGCGCCTTGTCAAAGTAAAAAAAAAAAAAAAAAGTATGTGAGGAGAAGAGGGCTGATGGAGTACCTTTCTGTCTAAAATTGTCAGTTTTTCTTGTCAGCACTTCACCTTCCACCTCACCTACCTGACTGATATCACAACCTGAGACAAGGCTGCAAATTGATGTTTGAGTCCATTGTATCACGTTTCACTTTTCCATCCATTTTACCTTCTGGATGAATGTAAAGCTCTAAAACTATCCCTGACGAAAGGCAAAAGGAGCCCTGGAGACAAACTTTCCTAACTTTCCTTTTCAAGTTTTTTGTCTTCCAGTTACCTCAGATGACATATACAAACACTACAAAGCATCCATCTTCTTCAAGGTAAAGAGGATGCTTTGTATTATTAAGGAGCACCTATTAATAGAAAACAAATGCATGTATGTACACTGCTAAACACACATGGCATAGCCTGTACACACTAGCGAGTGGATTAGGGTTTCTATTTTCTCCTAAAGTAATCCTTGTTTGTCTGTTCACAAGTCGTTTACTTCCACTTTAGGTGTAAGAGATGGGTCAGCATCTGTTTTCCCTCTGTGAACGTCTAGTTTGCTGTGCAAGTGGGAAAAGAGAAAGGAGGAGTTTTTTTTTTTTTTGATGCGACACAGAAATGGGAACAAAATGTAAACATGCCAAACACCCATTTCCCCCTGGGAAATCAGGCCTCATGAAGACGAGGTGTCAGAACACATTCATACGTGGTGTATTGCTTGCCTTAGTGTGCTTGCTTTAAGACAGAAAACATAACAACAAGAAGAAAGAAAATAAATGGGAGGTACAGCGGATATAGGAAAAAAACTCAAAGTATTGTGCAGTTGTACAAAGCAAGCAGATGGAGAACCAAAGAGGAGGAAAAAACTTCATCAAAGTTTTAAAGAGAGCGTCAGCAGCACTGAGCAGGCATTTAGTGCTTGTGACAGCACTTTGAGATTTGATTTTCACCCCAACTACTGTTGTGCATGTTGACTGAACCTTTTCTGTTACTGTTCTGTAATAACAGGCGTACTCTATGCACAACTGCTATTCTGAGTGCAGAGTAACACATATAGGGAGGGGGGAAAGGCAGCAGTTTACCCATCACTGGTGTGAATAAACTGCTTGGCCCTCTGTAACAAGAAATTCAGCACAATTTTATATTGAGCCAGAGCTGAATAAATACTACAGCACAAGTCAAAACCCTAACACTTCCTCATACAAAAACAGCTTCCAAAACACTTCCAAAATAATGCATATCAGTGTTTGCATATGAACTGGTCTAGTGCTTCTGCAGGAATACCATAGGCTGTATCCAACTGGTGGATGCAGGGACCATGTTTTCACCCACTGCTTTATAAACTGCTGTTCTAATACCAGTAGTTGTCTGTCTGACCATCACCATTTTGAGTTTTTGGAGCTGTAAGTGACTATATTTGTACAAAAGGGGGGGGTTAGGAGTCCGAGCTTATGGTTCATGTTAACCTACTGAGTTGGTAAAACTGTACATTTCATTAAGTTATGAGAAACATAATCATCTTATGTGGTTGTTTGTGTACTTAACAACAACTGCAGTTTACCTATCTGTCCAGAAGAAATGCATGTAATTGTAAAGATTGCATCTAGAGGATGGACACTGATGTCACCCACTGCTTTGTGGAGTGGTATTTTTAAGTCTTGACACATTTAACAGTGACCATGTTAATTTAATGGAAACTAGTGATTATGTCTGATTATGTCAGAGATGAATCTGAAACACTGACTATGAAAACAATGGCTATAGATGGATTCAGGTGTAATCCCCCTTTACCCTCGGTGTAATATCCTCACCCAGCAGCCTGGAACCCAATGCTGAGTCACTGAGTGAGTAGCGACATGCTATAAAACATGATATTACAGTGAAGGTTATGGACACACTACATGCTGAATTTCTTGTATTTTGAATCTAAAATGCAGCAAATTATGGTGTGTAAAATACAGAGGAATGCATGTGAGAAATGGTGAAAACATAAAAAATGACATTTCATTGTCATATTATTTATTTATCTATTCAGTGACAGAATGACATAATTAATGATTGTGCTTTTTTCATTATTATTGTTTACACTCATCTGCCCCACTACTATCTGTAATACAGAGGAAGCCACATAATGTCAGAAAGCTTTGTGCCAAGATTTTTATCTGTACGACATGTGAAACTAAAAGCCTGCTTTCTCGTTTGGCGATTTTGTGGTTTTATGTCACTGTGTTGTTTACAGATCTCTGAACCAAGCACAACACAGGTGAAAATGTGAACTGTTTTGTTGTCCAAATGGTCTGATGACATCTTTGTCATCCAAAAAAAAAAAAAGAAAAATATGTTTGTGCTATTACTGTTTTCTCTGTTTTGACCATGTGGAAGTACCACAACCATACCAGATGTCAATGCTTTAAAAAAAATAAAAAATAAAATAAAAAATCTGTATTAGATGCAATGGCACAATCAACAACGGTTCTAGTTCTAGATCTGAGGTCTAGATCTGTGCCTTTAATGCTGCTTTTCCACTCCATGGTACCGGCTCTACTCTACTTGACTCTACACGACTCTTTCGCTTTTCCATTACGAAAAAGGACCCTGGAATCTGGGACCCGATACTAGTTTTTTAGTACCACCTCAGTCGAGGTTCCACATCACGACACTGCAGACACTGATTGGTCAGACACTTTTCTCTGTGACCCACCAATTTACAAAAATCAGAAGCAGAAGTAGACAGTGAATAGCGACACATGAATTCACATAATGACAAAACAAAACTACACCATGGACGATCACATAGATTTGGTCTTTGGTGGCGAACGTAAAAATTCAGACGAGAAAACACGCAACAAGCGAGTTTTCGGCAACTCTCTGAGAAGAAAGAGAAAAATGTGCCGTGTCGGAGTAACGAGTCGAGTGGAGACGAGCTGGTCCCATGTAAGTGGAAAAGCAGCACAGGGATACTGAGTAGAGTAGAGCCGGTACCATGGAGTGGAAATGGGGCATAAGAAAAAAAGATTCAACTGGAGTTTATTGTTTTTTCCCTTTACATATCAGAGGGTTTGGTGCAACATATTAGTAAATCTGACTCTTAATCTTGCCATCCAACTGAAATATACATTAAAAATAATTCTAACTCTGACTCTAAGTACATGTAATGTTAAATGTATTCATCATCATGAAGGCAGATCAAATAATCACCAGAGGTATAGCTCTACTATGCATTTTAGCCTCTGGTGAATGTTTATTTGGTTTCTCAATGCATTTATTGCTTGGTTCATGGTCAGCACTCTCAACAACCCTGTTTTAAAAGCAGCAAAGCCCAGACAGTCCTCTTCTCAACCACTTCCACCAGATCTTCTAGGGGAATCCCAAGGCATTCCCAAGCCAGCCCAGAGATATAATCCCTCCAGCACGTCCTGGGCCAGACCTAAGGTCTCTTCCTGGACGGACACACCCAAAACACCTCCCCAGGGAGGCATCCAAGAGATGCCATTAGATGCCTGAACCACCTCAACTGGCTCCTCTCGACATGGAAGAGCAGCAGCTTGACTCTGAGCCAGTCCCAGATGTCAGAGCTCCTCCCCCTATCTCTAAAGCTGAGCCCGGCCACCCTGCGAAGGGAACTCATTTCGGCTGCTTGTACCTGTGACCTCATTCTTTTGGTCATTACCCAGAGCTCATGACCATAGGTGAAGGTCACAACGTAGATCGACCGGTAAATTGAGAGCTTCACCTTTCAGCTTAGGTTCATCTTCACCACAATGGACCGGTTTAGCATCCGCATCACTGCAGATGTTACCCCAATCCGCCTGTTGATCTCTGTAACCAATTAAATCTATTGTTCGTGCCTTCCTACAACAGTGTGACCACTGTCTACAAAGGGCTCTGTGCTCTATTAGACAAACATGTGGCCTGGATTGGAGTCAAGCATTTTGGAGGCGTAATGCAACCCGAGCACCACCACAGCATCATCATTCTCCTAAATGGAAATTAAATTCAGAGTGGTATGAAAATATCACCTGAAGTGACTATTGTGCAGGCAGAGCTAATAGATCAATAGATCAATTTAACACTAGTCTTTTCTATTTCACATACAACTCTATTCTCTCTTCACAGCAGACACATTAATTCATTCATTCACTGAAAAATTATATACAACAACACTGCCATTAAAAAAGTGCTTGCAGATTTCCACAATACAATTTTGTATCACAATGGCATGACATAACTTAAAGATATTTTAGAGGTATTTGGTTCAATAGATGTCACCCTATCCTTTAAATTGACTTTAGGTCAAGTTTTACAATGTTCCATCAAATTGTCCCTGACTTATCCCACTTATAAGAATAGATTGTGACTGTAACCACTGACTTTTAACCAACAAAATCATTTCATCTTATTCTTGAGTTCAACTTAATGTTTGTACCAAATTTTGGCTTTCAATTCCCTCTTGCAGAGATGCACCATGGACACATTTTTATTAACTTAAATACTCATTGATATTGGCTGCATTAATACTAGCTGGCCATTGAAGGGCCATTCATCCACAGGTGGAGGTGACGTTAGGTTCTTGTTTTTTTAAGAGGAGAGCGGTCTCCCAAGATTCTTACAAGAAACACACAATGAGGCCTATTCTGAATATCCAGCCTGATGACTAATGCAATATATCGCAACAGGAAAGGAAATTATCATCGTGCAGTGCTGGGTGGCTGATTGGAGTAATGACTGGTTAGGAGGGACTGAATGGAGTGGAGAGTAGTCAGTGTGGGAGGGACTGAAGGGGGAGAACATACCAACACCACAGTTCTGATTTTGCTCTAGCAGGGGGCCGCTGTTCCAGTAGCCTGGCTCCGAGCCAACCACACTGAGTTTAGTTTGTTATTGAAGGAGGGAAGGCAAAGCAATCAGTCTGGAGGTTGGAAGGAAAGGAGAATGAAGAATTATTTTTGATAAGTCGTCTGAGGAAAACATAATCACGGCTGTGCGGTGTGAGCTTGTGATGGGCGTTAAAAAAGTTTTTTCTCCGCATCTTTCCCTTTTTCTCCTTTAGTGTGGTGTGTGTGTGAAATTGTCTTGGCTTGTGTGAAACCCAGAAAGGTGTTCCTTTCCTCAGCTAGCGACAGATGTGTCAGAGCATGATACGACATGAAGTTCTCGAGGGACTTCTTTAAGTGTCACTGGGAAAAGCTTTACTGCACGCACACACACACACACACACACACAGAATATTTTTTGTCAGAAGTGCTGAATAATAGTGCTGTACTAAGCAGGTTGGGCCAATTATGCCCAGTGGGACCGGGAACAAGCTCAATGCTTGTGTATGGATGTGTGAGTGTTTGTGTGCATGTGGACTATGCTTGAGTCACAGTCAGACAGCAGGACTGTACGTCAGAATATTGTCAGACATCTGCCTGCCTGCCACTGCAAAAAACACATGCGCGCACGTAGGCACACACACACATACACACAATACAAACCACAACATGACAGCAGGGGAGAGGGATGGCAAAAGAATGGCAAGAGAGCTGGAAAAAGCAAATCTTTAGGAATCATGCATGGACATTCTGCTGTGTAGACAAGCTGCTGGATGATGTGACCTGGTATCTTTACAGTCAAAGCAGTGTGGACATTGTACTACATAAAGCATCTGCTGTGAGGACAGCATGCTTGCTATCCAAACAGCTGAAATACACACAAGATTCAACTTATACATTTTTATTCCAATCCAGCAATTAAAGGGAAACAACAGAAACATTGTCAATAACTTATGAGTGTCTGCATATTTGTTGGTCTGGACATGGACTGTACATAACAATGGGATATAAAGCAATAACCAACCAATGCTATGAATCCCAGGTATGTAACATATGTTGAATTACATTATGGTTCTAAATGGAATGCATACACTGAATGCATACACTGAATGAAGAGAATGATCAGAATAAAAGAAAGCACAAATCTTTTTGGTAAATTTGTATGACAAGTTTTTTGTTGTTGTTGTGTTTTTCCTCTTTTTCTAATTCTTGGAGATTTTCCCTATAGAGGTCTGGGTTTGAAGGTTGCTGCTGAACTCCATTGTGACATAGAAAAACAGTGTACATGTGCACATATGCACCCCTTACCCATACCCCACTGTTTTGTACGTTCACATGAAGGAGTAATATTGTCCCAATTCCCAATTAGACGGAGGGGAAGGGCTAAGATGAAGGGCTATATACCCCTCGAAAACAAAGATTTCCCAGGAAGCCCATGAAACAGATCCAGTTACAGCTGGTGATGACATGGTGAATATTTACAGAAACAAACTTTTCACATCTGTTTATAGCAGTGCCGATGACCACTGATGACATAACAGGTCACAAAGTGTTGTCCGATTTCATAGGGAAATGTTTCAACCCCTATACCTTGCAGCTCCGTTTCATGGGTTATAGGTAAGGGTTAGGGCTAAGGGATGAACTGGGAATTCAGCCAAAGTCCGTTGTACAATGGAACCATAAAAAAAGGCCTTTCCTTTAGTTCCATCCTCAGGGCACACCTTTCTACATTACATACAAATGTTCAACAATATCAAATTTAGATCTTTTTTTTTAATGCATTTATTAAAGCTTCATTTATGCATCTGTAAAGAGCTTTATAGTGTCATCAGACAGGAAGGACAGACTGAATAAGAAACACAAGAGAGAGAGACTTTAGCTTTAGAGAGTATCTGTAAAAACCAAGTGAATGAAAGTAAAAAAGGTATAACTGAAGTTATTATGGATGAGTAAGTCTGGAGCGTCACAGTCGCCTGTTGCTGGAGCCCAGTCCTATCATCGCCTCCTATGGGTTTTCCTCCAACACTCCAGAAGGTTCCACCTACACAACACACACAGCCTCACACATCCACAAGTTCTCGTCTGTAAACACACACACAAACGACAGTCCTCTCAGGAACTCAGCAAATCCATTGAAAATAGTCCTCAGGGGGATAACAGTCTGTTCTTTCACACATTACCACTCAAGTACAGCTGCCTGCTCTGTCGCAGAATGACAGCCCACTTGTCTGATATCATTACTCCCAAAATGTACACTTTATGGCCAATTAATTCAGTCTATAGATAGGCCATATTGGTTACATTAAGAAGTGACTGAGCTTTACTTCGATGTATGGTCTTTGTTTGAAGAATTCTGTAGTGCAAGTTCAGATAAATATTCTGTAAATAAAATGATGAGGGTGAGTATTGCCGTTTTTAATTTTGTTTCTTATTTTACAGGGTTATCAGAATGTACTCTATATCATCAAAAGTATTTGCTCACCCATCCAAATGATCAGAATCAGGTGTCCTAGTCACTTAATTGGCCCGGCCACAGGTGTATAAAATCAAGCACTTAGGCATGCAGACTGTTTTTACAAACATTTGTGAAAGAATAGGCCACTCTCAGGACATCAGTGAATTCCAGCGTGGAACTGTCATAGGATGCCATCTGTGCAACAAATCCAGTCATGAAATTTCCTGGCTCCTAAATATTCCACAGTCAAGTGTCAGCTTTATTATGAGCAAATGGAAGAGTTTTGGAACAACATCAAGAACAACATCAACTCAGCCACAAAGTGGTAGGCCACATAAACTGACAGAGGGGTCAGTGGATGCTGAAGGGCATAGTGCACAGAGGTTGCCGACTTTCTGCAGTCAACTATTACAGAGCTCCAAACTTAATGTGACCTTCAGATTAGCCCAATTACAGTACGCAGAGAGCTTCATGGAATGGGTTTCCATGGCCGAGCAGCTGCATCTAAGTCACATCAACACAGACCTATGGTGTCCAACAATGAGCTGGAGATGATCATTCATGCATTTGTTTATTCACACTTAGACAATTGCAACATCCTTTTCACATGCATAAATAAGCAGGATCTGGCTTACTTCTTGACCCATACTAAAAGGAGAGCCCATATCATACCGATTCTAAAATCTCTCCATTGGTTCCCTGTTCTATGTTGTTTTCATTTTACAATTCTGGTGCTCATTTCTGAGCTTTACATGACCAGGCCCCTGCATATATTGCTGCTCTGATGCATCCCTACAGCTGTGGTCCTCAGGGCAGCGCCTGCTGATGGACCTTACACTTGTTTTAGTACAAGAGGTGAGAGATCTTTTAAAGTTCTCTTGAATGATCTTCCTCTGTACCTAATGTCCATGGACTCTGTTGAGTCTTTTAAAAAGCACCTTAAGACATTCCTGTTCAAGCAGGCATTTTAAATCCAAAGTGCCTCAGGGTGGCTACAAGTGTTTACATTTAAAGGGGAACTTTGCAGGATTTTTACTTTAATTAAACAGCTTCAAAGTCATTCTGGTGGTTAAATGTCTTATTAGGGAGAGAATGGAAGCCTTCTGCACATCCATTAGTATCTCCTGTACCAAATCTGCCATTTGCAATTTCTCTGCACCGCCCCGTGCACCTAGATCTCATCTAGGTGATACAAGATCTCGTCTCTCGCAATAAACGGCATTATTTATCGCATTAAGTCACAAACACTCCCCCAGCCAGGTACTATATAAAGCCATATGTTCATTTCCCAAGCATTTCCAATGGCAGAGCCGGCAGGGAAGAGGACATTTTCAGAGAATGATAAGAGGAAGAAAAGAGACAGTGACCAAAAGAGGAACAAGACCAGAGTTTGTCTTGGTCAAGCTTTTGCTGAAGGATGTAAAATGGATGCAGACTTGGCACTGTTGCTGCTGCACTTGTAAGTACATATGAGATCGGTTCTTCATTCTTTATGTCCAGTTGCTCACTCTCTAGCAGAGATGCTCGCTAAATTGCTAGTGATACACTTGAATCTCCTTCACGTTGACAGCTTCATCTAAAACAAGTATGCATGAATGTTTGGTTTTACAACAAAAAAACATGGACAGTTGACAGAATGGGGGGCATCACACCCCTAAGTAGTGCATGGGCATTGCCACCATCTGCCTTCATCAGACATAATACGGCAGCACTCCGGAGGACCTAGGGGCCGGCTATGCCGTGCACAAGGATGGCCTTCGGACCCGATGACCCTCCGGGTTGGGACAGCAAATGTAGGGTCAATGAAGGGAAGGAGGGCAGAGGTGGCTGATATGTTGGAAAGGCAAAGGGTTGATGTGCGGTTTCCAGGAAGTAAGGTTTAATGAAGAAAGAACAAGGATTTTGGAAGGGAAAGGAAGCAGTTGCAAGTGGTTTTGGAAAGGATCAGAGGGAAGGCAGAACGGAGTGGGGATAGCAGTGAAAGAGGAGTTGGCGACGGCGGTGGTAGGTGTAAACAGGGTTTGTGTGTTTGGTTTTACAACAGTGAATGTATACTCCAAAACTGTAGGGGAGCTCTGCTGACAAAAATGCCACAAAACCAGTGAAGAACAAAACAATAAAATCCTGCAAAGTTCCCCCTTAATGGATTTCTTGTATTGTATTGTATTTTAAATTGTAATGTCTTTATTGAAATAAATCAAATGTAGTTGCTTTTCCCACAGTGGCTGACAGTGGAGTATATAATATAACATGCGTGATTTGTCACAACTGGGATCTGGACTGAAGTGAAAACTAGTGATGCACAGATACCACTTTTTTCCAGATAGATGTGGTTTGCTAACTGAGCTGATTGTAACTAATATACCAGCTCAGATTTCAACCTGATTGGTTGAAGCAGTGGGTTAATGCCCATTTATTTGAAGCTCCAGATCCCACACTGTTGATTCCGAAGACCTTAGGGAAGATTAATTTTACCCGGCAACACATGATAGAAGAAATATGATTGGACAAACACAGTAACATACACATCATACACTACTGCAACCAAGAGAGAGGCTATAGAATGAAGAGACAGTTAGTAATAATTTAATACATCTTCATGGAATAAATAAAATATAGTGTATGAATGTAGGTCAGTGACTGTGATTCTCTAGGCCAGCAGAGAAATATTTGGTCCAATTGGTCCCAGTCCACTGTGAGGTGAGATGCTACTCAAATGTGTAATGGAAGTAGCTGAAAAGCCAGGAAACGTTGGCACTGTATATACCAGTGGGTAATTTTAGTTAAATGTGTACATTACAACAATGAAACTAGTTGAACTCCTGCTGATGAACTGAAGCAATTTTGCACCTATTCAACTTACAGAAATGTTTTAGCTTATTCTAACTCCTCTAACAATGATATTTCCTTTACTGATTTTAGAAAACAAAGCTTTTCCACACTCTCTCAATTCCTCCTACTAACCGTTTTCTTCTCTTCAACTCCCTTTTCTGTCAACTGACTTCCCTGTGCAGTTGTTAATCTAATGCCACTAGTACAGCAGTCGATGCTGCTCACCTGATACCACTAACTCTCAGATGGCACACTTGAGCTTAGGTACAATCAGACGACGACAGGCCCAGGAGCCCTACAGCTCCACTAATGTTTTTTAGCACTTTTAGAAGCCTCAGTCCCAGAGTGGATCATTAAACTGGAGAATACCGATGGCAGATGAACCAAAGGCGCAAGAGCTCGTTGGATCACTCCCAAAACAGAGTTAGAGAAGAATGGGATAAGAAGAAAGTTCTCCCTTCGTCTAAACACCGCTCATTAGCAGAAACAGGTATGCCACAGAATGAAGTGCTAGTATGGCAAAAAAGGAAGATGTCATTGAAAGTAAGAAGAAAGACACAAGGGTGCTGACAATGAGGGAATGACAGTTCCATGCTGAATAGACAGGAGTGTCTAATCTACTGTTAGACATCCGTATCAAAAAATGTCTCTTACTGCAACAACTGTTCTGCTTCCTGTCAATTAGGTGCCAGGAAATTGTGCACACATTTGTCCAAGAGGGAAAAAACACACACATGCACAGTTAAACTAGTCAAAGAAGTACATGCACTCACCTACACACATCTCATCAAGCTATAGTGAGTGAGCCGTGATTAGTCTATCTGGGGCCCAGCATGCCGTGTATGTGTCTCTCCATTTGCTTGACTGAATGTGTGTGAAGCAGCTATTTTCCATCATTTGTTTGACAAATAGAAAGTGAATGCAAAGAAACTGTAATTACAATTTTCTGAGGTAGCTGGGAGTTTTGAAAAAAAAAAAAAAAAGAAAAAAAAAAACTGAAAAGAAACAGAACCACTAAGGCCTTGAGACAGGGAGGGAGAGAGAACCTGCTGTTACCTGAATAGTGATGACGAGCTGAAATTACTAGACATACAGAGCTGAATCAAGTGGAGAGAGCTGCCATGAGCTGGCAATTAGTCTACAGCACCCAGCAACACACGACACAACTATACTTTAAAATGAGACAAGGAGTTCTTTTTCCCTTTACTCCAATAGTCAGCTGTGATACATGAAAGAAAAGTCTAGACGTGCTCCTAGTTTCACTTCCTGAATTAAACCTAATTAAATTAATTTTTGGTAAAAGACGGAAACATCAGGTACAACTCATGCTCACATTTTGAAGGCAATTATGTCTGTGCTTGCTGGTGGTTCTTGCTGCCCTTTGGCGCCTTCTCAGACCTAAACACCAATCAGCCATGTTGCACTTAGATATAACAAGCTCACTGAGAATGGAAAAGACTTTTCTGTCACTTGCGTCTCTCCTGTGACTGTTTTTTTTTAATGAGGTAAAGGGTCAGAATCCAACTTTGACCTCAGCACAGTTGTATACCAAATAAATGATGTTTATACAAAGATGCTGTAGTGAGAGCAGTCACAGAGGGAGACTTGATGGAGGTTGATGTCTGGAGGGAGGGTTTTTTCAGGGTGGCAGGAGCTGATTGGCTGCGGCAGTGGAAGATTATACACTGTTGATTCCATTTGGTGCATGTTAAGCACTATATGCAGGATAGCCTGTTCTTATCGCCTGGCTGCTCTGATCTGCTCTGCATGAACAGGAGATTCATAAAAGCCAGAGCATCAACACATCTCTGAGTGATGATTAGAAGAGAAGAGAAGAAGAAGAGAAGAGAAATAAGGGTGCCATGAAGGCCATCATTATCAGCCTATTGTAAGAAAAAAAAAAATCAGCATAGGTTCACGCTCAGAAATCATCTTAGAACATTGTTCATGTCTGATTCATCAAACGGTCATACCTTACCAACCCTAGCATGTGAAGACTCTAGTGTCGATAAATGCAGCACCTCTCATCTCTTGACGTATCCTAGTCCTACCCCTTGAATTTATGAAAAGAACATGCATAATACAACCTAGAAACTTCGCTCACATCAAAGTAGAATAGTAGTAGTAGAATATAACATTCAGAAGAATCAATCAATCTGAAAAACGACAGTAGTAAACTTAATGAACTGCAGCATTGAAAGGAAAAACTGCTGCAGCTGACATGTTACTAGAGTATGAACTTGACCTGATTTTGGAATATTTATTCAGACATTATTTTTATACTGCATGTTTTCTGTGTCCCTAGTGTTGGCACTCCACAGCCACTTCCCCACTACAGGAACATTAACAGATGATACTGGTATTAATCTGGCTGTCCATCTGAAGACACTCCGGATAATAAACTTGGACCAGATCGAGCACATTATTCAGTGGGACTTTGAGTGACTTGAAACTTCCAAGCCAGATTTGAATAAATTTCCTGGAATTTTGAGATGTGGTGACAACAAACCTCACAGACTACCTGGAATTCTTTTACACAGGTCAATAAAGGGGTATATGACCCCAGCTCTGGAAGGAAAAGCAAGCCAAGATGCATCGGTCAATGGTGAAGACAGACCAGTCACTTCTACCCATGAATAACAATGAAACAGTCATTACATTAAAAAAAAAACAAAAAAAGATTGAACCAATGCTGTAAGTCACTGTGATGGGTACTCATCTCTGCAGGACTTCATGTGACAATAGGTCATATAATTTAACTGCACAATTCATCAAAAAATGTGACATTATTTATTTACTCATATTTAATTTAACTAGATGAAGTCCCATTGAGATCAAGAACTCAATGGGCTCATGCCACCATGAAAATAGGTTTAAATTATTGGTATTAACAATGAATTAAAAGCAGGTAATAATTTGCTAATAACACAAAGTAATAACACAAAGTACAATGCAGTTTAGGCAAGCAACAACATTTTTTAAAATGCAAATATAATCAAAGTCACCAAACAACTAAAAACATTTGCACTTTCTAAAGGATTCTTGCCGTCTATTCAGTAAGATGGTATGAAAAGAGTCGAATGAGTTCTGGTATTTTCAGTTCAGAATAAAGAGTATTTCAGGCAGAGGGGGTGGCAAAACTGAAGGCTCCCTTCCCCATTTTAGTCCAAACTCTGGGAACATTCAGGTAATAAATATCTGATGTGCAAACTTTCTCTGTTGGGCTTGAATCCAAAGAGACAAAACACACTGTTACCTATGTTAACTGTAAATATAAAGTTGCATGGAACACAAAATCAATACAGACTTTGCCATGTTACTGCTTAAGTAAAATATTGTTGGTTTACATGTGTCTGTATATGCTGACATCACAATCAGAACACATCAACACAGATTTATTTCGCTACAACGAATCCAACGTCTGTATACAAGATGGAACCTGCTGCGAAATTTGAGTGATCTCCACTCATAATCATATTCAGGGGTGGAGGAAATACTGAAGATTAGTACTTAAGCAAAAGTACCAATACCCTGCAAAATATTTACTCAAGTATAAGTAAGTACTACATCAAGAATCTTACTTAAGTAAAAGTACTAAGTACTTCCTTTAAAATTTACTTTAAAGTATATAAGTACAAGTACTCACACAATGTCAGTCTGTGGACTGTGTCATTATGATACAGAATGTAGACATACTTATTTATGCC
>JAPSES010000120.1:12628971-12642029 GCA_029822895.1 Maxillicosta whitleyi | reverse complement strand
TCCTGTTTTCTCATATAGTGTCTTCAAATGTGTGACCTGAACTGTGCTGCTTGGCGGAGGTCTGCGCTCTCCGAGTGTTTTTCTAGTTGTTTTTGTAATTCATAAAAAAAATTGAACTTTGGCTTACTTTTCCCAAAATGTAACTACATTTCTTCTGAATCACTGGCAATCTATAAACCCAGTTTAGCATGAATTCAACCAGTAGTTTTGCTGCTAGAGTGTTAGTAACAAACAAACATTACCGTTTACCTCCCTTCAGAGAGCGGGGTTGAACCTTCACCCAATAACAGCCCTGTAAACGTGCTGCACACATCTTGGTTACATGGTTGTTTTCCTTTTGTGATGTTTATCTGAGTTTTGCACAGAATTATAGAGGCCTGTTGGTCGAACAGACGGGATGAAGTGTGTATTTTGGATGCTTCCATTTAGAAACTTCCCTTGTGTGAAGGTGTAGTCATGGTCATTTCTGTTAAAACAGAACTAACCAATAATCAAGTAATGTTAAATGTATTTATTTCATGGTTTCTCCTCATTGACTCATGCGCTTAACCAGCATTTCCTCCCTCATTCATTGTACAAAGACGAGGGCAAAGACTGCACACCTGTTTCCAAAGAAGCGATAAATGTGTCTTCTCCAGGTTTAGTGTGGAATACACTACCAGTCCAAAAAGTTTGGACTTGAAGTTATTGTTTTTTTTTTAAATTTATTTTCATGATTTTTTACATTGTAGATTCTCACTGAAAGCATCAATACTACGAATGAACACATGGGATTATGTAGTTAATAAAAGTGTGACATAATGTTTTATATTTTACATTCTTCAAAATAGACACGGTTTGCCTTTATTACTGCTCTGCACATTCTTGGCATTCTCTGGACGAGCTTCATGAAGTAGTCACCTGAAATGTTTTCTAACAGTCTTGAAGGAGTTCCCAGTGATGCTGAGCACTTACGGGCTATCTGCGTTCCATCTCATGTCATTTAAATGAGAAGGTGAATCCAAACATTTGACTAGTAGTGTATATAGTGCCATCTAATGGTGAAGTTAAGGAATGCAACTAAGCGTATCAGCCTACCACCATCTCCTATGGTGGCTGGAAAACCCACAAATCCCCACAAATGTTTTGTCCAACAGGGGATCATGGACTGATGATGAGTGAAATCAGCTAGATTAGTGGCAGTAGGTACACAGTCATGCCTCTCCCTTCCCACAATCCTCCTGGCCTTTACACCTGCCATTGCAACCAAGGCGAGCAAGCAATTAAGCCAAACATCTATCGGTACTGCTAATCTGACTTTCTTGTGGCTTTGTCTATGTTAAATAAAAGTAAAAAAAGACAGACCGAGGAAGAGGTTGGAAGTAAGACTATTTTTCTTGGGAAGGACAGATAGAGACGCACGCACGCCTGCACTCGGTAGGAATACAAAGTAAGTGCTGTAACGGCACCCAAGGGAGGCCTTGTCAAATAAACAATGAGACACGATTAAATGACATTATTATATGAAACTAGCTCAAGTCATGAGGGAGAGAAACACAGGGAGATTTACATTTGCATCCTTCATTAGGTAATGGAGTTGTCTGAATGCTGACGCGTTATGTCAGGACATGTCGATGCCAAAGCAGACAGTTATGTTCCCCGTGTACAGCATCCCTCTCACTTAAACTCTACAGGCCTGTCAGAGCTGTCGGAGCACGGCAATCCCTCACTCTTACAATACGGAACACACACGTACAGTACACACAGAGTCATACAAAAAGAGGCTGTATGCATTCAAGCATTCTCTAAACTAATAAACCTGCCTATGGACTTAGCCAGTCTTAGTCTGAAGTGTCATTAGAAGTGGCAGGCAGCTGTGGCAGCCTGTGAGGGGCTAAGAGGCTTGAGCTCCCACCGTCTGTAATCCCTGCAAACAAAGTACACACCATGCTGCAAAATAAATATATAAGTAAATAATACATGCAAACATTCTGGCACACAGACAAAACACACACACACACAGTCTTACAGTAGGTGATGCGAAAAGACGCTCTCAAAAACTTCAAAGCGACAGTGAAAATGCGAAGTCATGTATATGGCAATCCGCCTTAAAAAGTAATCTGACACGCTGACGGCTCTGCGAATAAGCACGTGTGAGGTGCACAAACCCACACACGCTCCTGATTTCACTTGACAGGGAGGGAGCAAAAGAAGCACATTTGGCAGAAAGACACACATAGGCACACATAAAGCTTGCTAAGTGGTAATAAAGGCCAAGGCTTATTAATGGGACAATCTGACAACCAGCAGTACTGTGCTGAGGATTCACACGCACACATACAAGCTCAGCCTCATTTGTGAAAGCTGTAAGTTATTGGAGGGGAGGTAATGTTTCCGGGCAGCGTCTCCCTAAAGTCACATTTCCACTTGGAGATGAAACAGCTAATTGGAGATGGGACCTTCTCAGCTCCGCAGACACAAGTAATGGATTTGGATGAGGAGAGCCCCCTCCCAACCTGATTTACTTCATATTTTATAATCCTCTGTGCTGTATTGGTTCCCAAACTCCAAAAACAAAATGCACCTAAAACCAGTTTGTTTTAATTCAAAGAATAAATTACACATCTTGAACAGTTACCATTGAGTTCTATTAAAAAAAGACTATTTTTTAAGTTGATTTACACAGCACTGAGGTCACAGTAATAAAAAAGGTGAATCACATTTTTTATTCACAGCAATATGAGACAGATAGATATGCATTTTAGTCTAAACTCTCCTGGTCTCCACATCTCACTGTGACGCTATTGAGATTTTTGAGATATTCTTGCAAAACACTCACAGCTATTATATCTTCTTAAGTGTTTATCTCCATCTCTGTTTTTCTTTTCTTTTTTTCTCTCTACGGCTCTTTCTCTTTGGTGCTCCTGGTGTGAGTTTCTCTTTGAAATGCTTTCTAATTAGCGTGTACAACACACAGCCAGGGTTAAATTAAATTGCTAAGATTCAAGGAGGTTGAGGTCAACGGCTCTGCAAAGACCGTCAGCACAGATAATTGGGAGATTTTTTTTTTTTTTCAGTCTCCCTTTGCTAAATCCATGATCAAAATGACACCGGATGGCAAGCAGATAGTTTGGCAGTGTAGCAGCGTGCTAAGGCAAAGACACCTCATGAAATATGAATTTATTTTTAGAGATAGAGGAAGACAAGTAATTAGGAACGCAGAGAGAAAATCGCTTTCATGTCTACTCTCACTCAGTCTTTATCCAAACGCACTTACACCTGAGAAACAACCTCTGTGGAAATGGTATATCAGGGCCATTATTGACTTTATGAAATATGATCAAGTAGTGTATAGGTGGTAACAACTGTAACAAACAGATTTGCACTTTAATGTTTGTTAAAAAAAAAAAAAAAAAACTAGAATGGATTGAGAACTGAGGCCATTAACTATAGTCATTTTTAATTTTTCTCATATTACCTCACCACATGTTTCTGGTCAGATTATTAAACAGTTTTTTCCCCTCAAAAGATCTTTTCATTGAGCACTGAATTATTATTGATTCAGTGGAAATCTGTTTTTACTGGGTGTCCTATTACAACAAAATATCTAACAATGCTATGATATGGGTGTAATATGTGTTTTACAGTCTGAATAAATATTATTAAAAACACTCATATTTACAGGAAATTGCAGATTTATTTTTTTTTGCTTTCATTCAGCTCTACAGATCATATTAAGTAATTATATTAGGTCTTATTCTTTTTAACTTTGAGGAAAATGTTTGATATTTGTCCTTTTACAGATAGTTAAAAGTGTGTTTTCTCATCAGGTTACATTTGTGAATGAATGCATCAGATATTAGGAAAGAAACCCTGTGTATTCTCCCTGAGGATGAATGACAACAGCCGGTATATTATGTCACTATAAGGGCATCTACATAAGCATCAGAGGAAGTGTTGTTTGGCTCTGAAACATTATGTCTATAATGCTGGTCTCCTATAATCTTTTTATGCTGAAAAGTTAATAATAAAAGTCTTCCACTTGTGTGAAAGGCACAAAGCAGATACATGATGTTCATTGTCAGGAGGCTGAGACTGGCATTTTAGGAAACGGCGGGTTTAATAAGCCAAATGCTTTTAGGTCAAGGAAAGGGAGACTGTAAAAAAACAAAACAAAAACAAAATTAAGCTTTTTTTTTTTCTTCAGATAATCATCTGAATAGCAGTCAACATAAAAATGTAATTAAAGACTAGATGTGAACAGGATTAAAGCTAATAGTAGCATAAACCCATACAATATAATCACACTGGACTTGTAAACACATAACAGCCAAAGTCAAGCATAAAATGAAGTAAATAAAGCAGACAACAAAAGATTTATGAAACAAGCAGAGTGGGGTGGGGGAGTGGGGGGATTCTGGGAAAATGAGAGAGCAATATGTCAGCATGGTAACACCTCTAAAAGTCACCGAAATGCCAGGTCACTGAGCTCGACGGGGAGAATCAAACCACACTGAGAGTGTGTGAGAGCACCTAGCATCACACATTAAGTTTACAACATCACACAGACAAACACACACACTCCAAAATAGAGCAGCAGCTGACCGCCGCCACCACGCTGCTGTCAACAACTCTCTCATCGACTGCCTGCGACTGCTTTGTTATAAGCATGCAGCAATACTGCCTCCTCTCTTTGATGATTACTCCTTTAATAAAACCCCTGAAGGTGGAAGGATGACGCACTTGCTGAAGCCCGTGTGGGTCATTCAGTGTGTGTTTGTGCTTCTGTAGCTCTGAAATTGCTTTGTATTGTATGTTGCTGGCACATTGTTTCACTCAGAGGTAGGTGGGAGGATGATGAAGAGAATGTGCGTTAAAAATTTATTTCGGCTTCATTAATTTTTCACACGGATGGGTGCGATGTACAAACCAGTGACGACACCCTGCTCCGGAAAAAGCCTCCCACAATGCTCTGCGTCGCCGGTTGGCACGACCCGCTGAGCTTTGCTTTGCTGCAGAGTAAACAATGTCTCCTCTTACCATAGTTTCCAAATGTAACTGTTTGACTTTGGCTCTGACACAAACTTGAACTGAAGCGAATTCCTAATATTCTCTGTCTCCCCATCTCTCTCTCTCTCTCTCTCTCTCTCTCTCTCTCATCATATCTTAGGGATCACTGAACCTTGAAAAATCTCAAAAGTAGAAAATTCTTGGTTGCTGAAATGTGAGACGTCTGCTGGGATGTAATCTTGGAGCTCACCCACTGACTACCAGAATCAGACTGATATTGTGTTTTAGGAACGTGCTGCTTTTTCAAAAGATTTCACAAGAAAACTTGACAAAAAAAAATAAATTTTATATATATATATATATATATATAGCCTATGCGATTGTGAGAACAATCCCTCTTTTCAAATTAGCTCTTCGAGCACAGAGGCTGGAGTGTGCAGCGTGGTGGCACTTTGAAGGTTTAGCAAGGCAGAGCTGTAAGTCTTTGTTGGAGTAATCTCTCTGTAAGAAATAATCCCTTCTATTGAATAAATAGGATACTGATTACAGACATGTTCCTCCTGCATCATGTATTAATACAAGCACAAAATGTCTGTCTCCAATTGAGAAGATCCAACAGACTTAAGCCTCATCCACACCAAATCTTACATATCCCCCAACATGTAACTTCTGCATGTTCATCCTGCAGCGCTGGCCAGTATTGCAGAAAGTGAAATTATACATTCACATTATTGTTTTACTCAAAACTTCTATAGGAGATGATTCCCCAAACTGACTCACTCACTAAACTTTTTTTTTCCTTCAAAAATGTATCATTAGCACACCTACTGATCATGAATCACTGCCCAGAAATGATGTAATAATAAAATAATAGTTGGTTCTATGCACAGATAAAGGATCGTTATACCACATTCATTATGCTTAAACCATTACTGCATATACACAAATACATATACACTTCAAAAGGCCTCCCTAGATGCAAAAGCTGCAAACCTATTTACATCCGCTGGCTCTGAAGTGCTGGGAGGAGTGGGAGAGAGTTCAGTGGTAGTCGTGTTGGAGTCACCGGGAGAAGGAGAAACAGTGCAGCCTCAGTGGAATCTGCTCGGCTCATTACAGCGGCTGGAGAAGCTTTGAACAACACGCCTTGTTTAGAACCAGCGACCGAAATACAAAGACACGTCTAATTAAACGGCATCAGTGGAACTGGAAGGAGGTTATAGGAGATAGAAGACTTGAGGGGAAGTTTTACCTTTACAGAAATGTATGTGTTTTAGATGGGAGTGGTCCCACCAGTACTGATTATTATTTTTCCCTTGTCATTAATCCTAACAATTAAATTTCAGCATCAATCCATCAGACCTCAGAATGAGAGGAGTGAAAACATTAGGTACTGTCCTGTCTTTTCTTTTATCATGTTTTAAATCTGGTGGAATGTTAGCCATCATTAAACTATCTACCAGACTGACAGCCATAAACACAACACCAAGCTCTGTTAATGTAAATACATGCCACATATGGGTTGGTGATTATACCAACAGTTCTTATCACATGTAATAAACCATAATGATGAACCACAGGTGGAAATGTAAATTACTGATGGACTAGAAATAGCAAATGGATTTCTGTATTTGCACAACTCAAACAAATGATATTTTCACTACAGATCTGACAGTAGATTTTGACAGTTAAAAGGTTTACTGGAAATTCAAAACAAAACCTGTTTTCCATTAATCACCTAAAAGGAATCATATGAATACTGAGTTTTGTGTTGTTGCTTCAGTACAGATTGTATGAAAAGAGAGCTCTACAATATGATCTGAAATCATTTCCATTGTCAATTCGGTAACTTTAAAGCTGTGTATGACTTTTGTCACCAATTTTTCATCAAATCTGTAAAACCCTTATCACAAATCCATAAGTCTTTCTGTAATTACACACCTGAATCTCTTCCCTCATAGTGAACAATTTCAAAGTGTACTCCAACAGAGTAGAGAGAAAACAGAGTACCAGTAGGCTACTCTGGTATTTTTAGAAATTTGACACAACATGCATTGTGGGAAGCAAAGCACACATTATGGCCACAGTGGCACCAAACCCAGAATTGGCTTCATTACCTCTTGCTAACTGCAGGTGCTCTGTAACACCTCTACAACAGAGCCGTGATAAAGGTGGGATCATGATTCTGAAACACTATGTAAAAAGAACACCTCTTATTCCGCAACCAAGGTGTGATGTTTTGATGACGTATTGTATGTGCAACCCCCATGCTGGGGAAATTTATAAATGAGTGAGAGCTGTGTACAGTAAACAAACATATCAACACAACCACAAAGATGTCAAACTGGGGAGACAACAAGATCTGTGAGCTGTTGTCACTTTGGGCGGAGGACTTTATCTATGCTGACCTTTGTGGAACAGTGAAGGACTCTGGAGAGGTTAGTAACACCACTGTGCTCAGGGTATTTTCGACCTGCAAATTATACTTCACACCATTTGTTGCGTTACTGACCCTTTGATTCCTGAATGCAGGTCCACTGTGTAAAAGTCCAGCCTGTCTTGGCTCTGTTACTGCTTTGCTTTGACTTTGTTGTGGCAACCAGACAATGGTGGAAAAAAGGTGGGATCACCATCTCACCTTTTTTCTTTAATCTATGTGTAAAAGTGTCTAATGAATGAAATGAAAGTTACTTCTTTGGCAGTTGCCTCTTGTTTTTGATAGAGTAACCCTCAACTTTAATCAGACCATTTATGAACATCTACATGACCAGTAAATGAAATGTAGGAAAATACATGATTAAGAATGGTTACATATAGAGAAAATATAATTTGGGAACTGGCATAAAAGTAGCCCTGTGTCTTTATGGGTTAAGAAACTTTTAGTGGAAAACTTGTCAAGCGTCTGCAGACCCTCCCTTTGTATTTGTGTATTTTGTCTATCAATGCTGATAAAGAGTGCAACAGGCTGCTTGGCTACAGCTTTATTCTCCTCACTGACTTGGCCTTTGAGAGTGGGAGAATTCAAATGAGACCCTTCCCATCTCTCACTTTCAGTTTGTTCACACAACCTCACACTCACACACGCAGTTTAATGAGTGTGCCTTTCGCTTTCCTCATTAGCCACACAGAGTCTTATCGCAGGCATCAAACGCAATGCATCGCCACCCATGACAGGAAGTGAGAAAGAGGAAAAAGAGGATCTCTCCTTCCTTTTCTTTCTATTTTTCCTCTCTCTCTCTCTCCTCTCTTTGCCGTGAGGTTAAAACATTTCATTACACAGCCACATCCATGCACTGACTGATGGCAAAGGAAAAGCGAGACCCCCAATCTTAGTCTCTAAAATGTTGACTAACTTAGATAGCAGCCAAAATCCTCCCCTCTAGTCTTTCCGTAGGTTGGCAGAGGCTATTGTTGCTATGGCAGTGATGCCTATCTTGCCATGTAGAAATGAAGAGGTGGTAAGAATGAGCTGACAGAGTGAGTGTGGCCACCTGCTCAACCTCTCTGAGTCGGACTAAAGTCAACATGTAGATGATAAGAAGAAAAAACATTTCTGATTTGAGTGGGGTAAGCAATCTCAAAGAGTTTCAAGTGTCAGGCGTGCGAGTCACAATAGCTCGAGTAGCATGCTTGTTTTATGACAGAAACGTCAACATGACAGCTGCTTGTGATGCACAAAGTCTGTCATTGTAGTCAGGACGGCGGTGGTGGCATCAAAGGGAGGTGCTGGTGGGAAATGAATGAGACCAAGACAATCTTTTCATTTTGTTTTCCAGAAGATGAGTTTGTCAAAAAATTTCAGATAGACTTAAAAAGACTATAGAGAGGGGCGGAATAATGTGCAGGAGTGACTGAAGGGTCTGAAGAAAAGGGGGTTAGTTTTAGCGCAAGACGCCTAGAGCCACTGCAGAGTCATTAGAGTAGATTTGTCACGTTAACAAAGGAGGATGAATCATCTCTTTTTAAAAGGAGAAGATAAAGAAAGACACAGACGTGGAAACACAAAGAGGCAGGGTGGAGAAATAAAGGATTTTTTAGACAGATGGGAGGAGAACAGGAAGCAGAGAAAGAGATTGATGGAAGGTAGGAAAATCTGAATACATGTTTGGATAGAGTGGAGGTTATTTTATTCATTTATTTTAGGAAAATGCATTTATTCCTGGATTTAAAGGAAAACATCCCCTTCAATGTTCTTAAAGTTGTCGTCATTTCGATGTTCAATGCCTTCCAAGTTCTTGTGTGAAGTAATGCATTTCATTTGTGCTGTTACAGTTTCTCCATTCCTGACGTGTGTACCCAGAATGCATTGAGACCGTGGAAGACTGTGTCTGGACATGCTGCAGCTTTTAGGTCATGTGAGTAGGTGTTGAGATCAGGAACAGTTATTGTGAGGAGTGAGACTTTGAGAATTTTTGGAAGTCGCTAAACTCCAAGTAACACTTACAATACACTAACAATGGCATTTAGACACATGTTTGTCTTTCTTACAAAAAAAGTCCTGTCTTTAATTTCAGACACCAGATTAACTTTCTCCAGACTTCCTTGGCACATCAAACATTCTGTCAAAATCTCGATCTTAAAATAGTTTCAAAAATCCAAGCTAAGTTTTTTATGACTAAGCATTTTTTTTTAGTAATAGGAGTTTTCAGGTTGGTGTTCTGACTTGAGAACAGTCATGATTTCACACTTCACCACAAACTGCTGACAAAGGAACCTACGTGCATTCTGTGCTTTTCAGATTCCGCAGAACCCCAATCCACTTCCACAATAAGAGGTTCCCATCGTACATTTGTGCAACTCATCTATATGTATAATCTGTTTGTAAGTGATGGTACTTTCTTGTTTATTCTCAATGGTCAGGAGGTGGTTGGGTTAAAATAGTGGATGCACAAAATTCAGGAATTTGACAATGGAGACTGGAGTTTACATCTTAAATATTAATTATTACATTTGAGGTGATAAAATCACTTTAGCTAACAGGTAAAAAAAAGATTCTGGTTTCGTCTAAACTTGACTTACCACATTTTGTGTCATTTTTAAATGCATTTTTGCACCTTTTTTTTTGTTTTATTTATCTCAAAGTTCAAAGGACCTGGGCAACAAAATGAACATAATGAGCAAGTAAGTTAACCCATAAAGACCCACATATCCACTAGTGATCAAAACCATCTAAAAAAGGTTAAAGGTCTAAAAGCTTAAAGATGTAATACTCCTGACAGCCACTGGGGTTGTCTCCACCAGACTCATGTCTCTTTCTGGCAGTAACTCGCATCCGAGAATCTAGGTAAACATCAGAAAACCCTCATTTACTGCTGTCCGGGGGATGTCTGTGTCTTGTGTGGCTGCTCAGATCCAGAGCAGAGTGGGACAGTTTGGAACATTTTGTGCAGGGTAGGGTAGGTAGTGGTTGGGGAAAGAGGAGTCACTCTTTCTGTTGCTGTCTCTTGGCCTCTGCTGCTGATCGTCATTGGGTTTCCATGTTTTCTGTCCTGTTTGTGATGATGTTCCGCCACTCAATTCGATCCTCCGCAAGACACTCCCAGTTGGCATGGTAAATGCCGCAACGATGGAGGGTGGCCTTTAGTTGGTCTCGGAAACAGCGTTTTGGGGTACCTCTGATTCTTTGGCCTGATTATAATTGTAAGAACAGGATCTGACAGGGGAGTCGGGATTTGGGCATTCTACAGACGTGTCCTGTCCAACGAAGACGATGTTGTGCCACTGTGGTCTCAATGCTTGGGAGGTTGGAAGAAGGACAGATTCGTTGGATACAGCGCTCCATTTTTTTTTTTTTTTTGTCTCTCCTATACAGGACCCATAGCTCAGAGCCATAAAGGAGGGTGGAAAGGACAATGGCTCGGAACACTAAGATTTTGGTCTGAAGCCTGAGGTTGTGATTCAAGAATACACGCTTGGCGATCCTCCCAAAAGCTGCACGTGCAGCACGTATCCTGTTGTCAATGTCTTTTTACATGGATCAGTCATTGGAAAGGTAGCTTCCTAGGTAGGGGAAGGCTTCCACTGGACTTCACCATGGAGTCAGACGTTGCGGTATCTGGAGGGTGTTGGCCCAGCACTGCTTGTACCACAATCTTGGTCTTCGCAGTGTTGGAGGTGAGACCAAAGTGGGAGAAGGCGCCATCGAAGAGGTCAACAGTAGTCTGAAGGGCAGGGACTGTGTCTGCAGGGGTGGCGTTGTCGTCAGCATACTGTAATTCCCATACTGTGACAGGGGTGGTAAGTCGTTGTGCGCTGCACCATCCGGTATTGAACAGGCCTCCATCCATTCGACAATGGAGTTGGATGCTAGAAGTCATGTCAGGAATCTCCTGGATCACAGACCCGAGATAAAGAGAAAACAATGTAGAGGCCAGAACACATCCCCGTTTCAGACTAGTGGTGATGGGGAAGGGGTCAGATATGGTATTCTTGACCACAACACGGCCAGTCATCCCGTCATGGAGGGCCTGGATAAGGTCAGTGAATTGATCAGGACAGCCGAAACATCTCAACAGTGCCCACATGGCTGGTCTTGGAACACTATCAAACGCCTTCTCCAGGTCCCAGAAGATGAAGAGGAGAGGTTGATATTGTTCACAAGACTTCTCCTGGAGCAGGTGGGCACAGAAAATCATGTCCATGGTGCCACAAGATGGCTGGAAACCATACTGAGTCTCTGGGAGGACTTCCTCAAAACCATCTAAAAGGTTAAAGGTCTAAAAGCTTAAAGATGTAATACTCCTAACAGCCACTGGAGTTGTCTCCACCAGACTCATGTCTATCATGCACTTAGAGGGATTGTTGTGGATTTTTGACATGAATCTGTACAGCATCCCCGTCATTAGTGTAGTACATCTAAACTGACTTACCCCGACAGTGTCCTGTGAGCCCAGTTCTGGTCCATTTTTTTCTCTCATTTACGGATCAGTGCGCTGTCATGCTGCTGACTGCTGCACACTAGTCAACAACTTTCTTCAGCAGTGAAACAGGTAGACTAGCTGTCATCTTGTGGCAGAGCAGAGATACAAAGAGAGAAAAAGTACGGCCAAGTGATTACGAGGTGTGACTTTATGGACAATGGTTTGTAATGCAAATACATCACTCTTTTGAATACATGCTATTTCGAGAAGATTTCCAGTGTTCCAGCAAACTTGCTGGACTACTTTCATTTTGACCAGAACTGGGCTCACAGGACACTCTCAAGGTTAAGTCAGTATGGATGTATGACACTGATGACGGGGATGTCATACAGATTCATATCAAAAATCCCAAACCATCCCTTTAATATTTGACTTTTTTTTTTTTTTTTGCATCAAGTGTTTCCCTTCCAGGAGTCATTCTGGTCCCATCTGTTTCATTTAGAACTTCAATAAGTAATCTGGTGGTCCATCTTAAAATGTTTCCTCTGTTAATTAGATCTGAGGTCAAACAGATGGTTTTGATGTCAGTTGTATTTGGCTTTTAATGACAGGTTTATAGAACCAGCCAGGTCAAACATTCAGGATTTTCATCAGTCTAATATGAAAAAAAAAAAAAAAATGTTCTGGCAGGTAGTTATGATGAATAGGTTCCACTAAAAACACAGCAAAATTAATTTGTTAAACAATATTTTATGACATTCACTTCATGGCATCACTAAAATTCACACTTCACATCTGGTTCCAAGAAGCCAACAAACTCCTGGCAGTTTAAAAAAAAAAAAAGGTAAGGTTAACCAAAACTGAAAAATAATGTACATTTGAGAATTATAAAAAAAAAAAAAAAGCCTTTTTCAGGGAAGAAGAAATTGATTAACAAGTTAAAGCAGTTCTGCGGCAGTGAAGGTTGATCAAGCTTTTAAAGTTGGTGCTACCAATTCCTACAGGTGTCCCAACCTTTCTTAATTCCTTCCAACCCCCTCTGTCTGCATAAAAGTAGTGTTGGAACACACTTTGTACCACACAGTTGTGAGCATTATTTAAACAGTATTGTACTGCAGAAAGTAGTGTGTTACTATAAAAATGGAAGGAAAAGGCAAATAACAATAGAAGACAGACAGACCATAATAACACTAAAAAATGTAGGTCTGT
>JAPSES010000120.1:12611723-12628871 GCA_029822895.1 Maxillicosta whitleyi | reverse complement strand
CAAGTTTGTGAAAGTCAAGAGCTTGTGTGATAGGAGACTCACAGGACAACAGCTTCAAACACAGTTTAATAGTGGTCAGAGTAACAAGTCTGAGTTTAACTGTGAAGAGAAGACTTCCAGTAGAAGGTTTGATGGATGGAGTTGAACCAAGAAAGCCATGGGTGTGACTTCAGAATAAGAAAAGGAGGCTTGTCTGGACCGTGAAACACCACCAGTGGTCTACTGAAGACTGGAAGAAGGTGTTATGGACTGATGAATCCAAATTTAAATCTGAGGTTCATCCTGCAGGATTTCTGTACCTACACAATCGAGTAGGTAACAGGACGGTTCCTCAGTGGGTGACACTAACTGTCAAACATGGAAGAGGAAGTGTGATGGTCTGGGGCTGTTTTGTTGGATCCAGGGTCAGTGACTTCAACAGAGTGAAAGGAACCTGAACCCAAACATCTACCACAGCATTCTACAACACCATGCAGTACCCTCTGGAAGGGGCCTAATTGGTCAGAGGTTCATCCTACAGCAAGATAATGACCCAAAAAATGAGTCCAAGCTCTGCCAGATCTACCTTAAAAAAAAGAACGAGATGGTCAGTTTGAAAACATGGAGTGTCCAGCACAGTGTCCAGACTTAAACCCATGGAGCTGGTTTGGATGAACTGGACAGAAGAGTGAAAGCAAAGACACCTACAAGTGTTACACGTGTATGGGAACTTCTGTAACTGTTGGAAGAATTTTATGAACAATATTTGATTTCCATTGTTAAAAGAATGAGTGTGTTCAACTGTTTTATCTGCCAAAGGTGGATACTTTGATGAGTCAAAAGTTTAGAAAACACTTTATTCCTGAACCTTGGTTACAGAGCTCTATTTTAGTAGAAAAACTCTCTGTATTGTTGTAGAAAACCATAGAAGTTTGCAATGCTGGTAATGTTGTAAATGTTATCAGTTTTCTCTCAATGAAGTTTTACCATAAATGTTTGAAGATTACAAGCTCAAGTAAATGGTAATTAATGTAAGAATGTCTTTATCCACTCCGTGCAGTTAACCGTTAGCTTACTATTCTCCTCACATTTCCTGAATCCTGCCTGCCAGACAAACCTTACACACCGGGGTAGATATCCTTTTCTCTACCTGTTAAGATGTTAAACAGCCCCTGGTTTGCTTCTCCGCCGGCGCTTTGATCCTTTGACGACCTGGTCATGCTAAAAAAAAATGCAAAGAGGCACACTTGAAAAGAGAGGATAAGGAGTGCGTCTCAAATAATACACCGCGGCAGCCGGATTTGATAGAGACTCAGGGTGATAGATGCTTTCTTAGTCTTTGTCTGTCAACCCTTTGCTCTTTTTAGCGTTGCATTTTTAAATGAATCTTGCAACAGAGCAGAGGAGAGGGGTGAAACACATTTTAGATTCTGAAGGGGTTATCGTGCTGGTTCCTGATTATGGTAGAGGCTGTTGTTTCCCCTGGCTATATTAGGATTGCAGGGCTTGACTTACCACTAAAATCATGGAGTATTTCTGCCCTTTAGGCAGATTTAGATGAAAACCTAAAGCTAACACCCTATGTCATACGGTGAGTTTCAAACATTCTAAGCCTGATGCATCTCAGCCAAGGATTTGTGAAGAAAATACCTTGAGCCCCCCACATTTCTTCCCCACACACAAAGAATTGGGCTGATAATGATGATATAGCTTGTCAAAATCTGACACCTTTAACCTTGGATATCAGTGTTATTGCTTTCTGGTGTTACCTCAGCTACAGATACAGTGGGTGGTTAAGTTGCCATGATGGGCTGAGAAGCGGCCAGAAGCAGTGATAAAGCTGCAACTGTATCTTCTCCATCTCTGCTCTGACAAGGTGTGTGTGTGTGTGTGTGTGTGTGTGTGTGTGTGTGTGTGTGTGTGTGTGTCAGACAAGTCATGTTATGAAGCCTCACCAGGCAGCTGCAGGCAAACTAGCTATCCACGGATGGGCCCCCCTGCCCTGCTAATAGATTCATTCATTTCCACTAATAAAACCCAAATCATCATATAAATGACAGCAAATGGAGAGATGGCATGATTTAATACATTAAAAAATAGATTCTCAGGGGGAAAAAAAAACTCATTAAACTAATTTGATGCGACAGGGCAAAGTCGAAATAATTCAGCCACATGAGTTAATGTTTTCTTTTTAAATGTCTATTCGTCTATTCGCAATTAAATTGGCAATTATGAGTGTTTACACAATTGATTCCACAATATCAATTCATTTTTTTTTAATCTCAGCTTTCTAATAAAAAAAAAATCATATGCATGTCAAACTGTTAAGGCGTGAGGAACGGAACTTAAAAAAAATTTTGTGTGCTACTCTAGTGTTGATGAAGTTGTACAAGACATAGACACACAAACACACACACATATACAAACATGGTGTGTTCCTAAGGATTCATAACCATGATGAAACCCGGTGGACTTTGTCTCAATTTCCTCATCTTTTTCTGCTATCACCACTTCAATTATGAATGAAGATGTGTGATTACAACAGGAAGAAAGGAATGGAGATTAGAGGAATCCACTATAATGTGTATCTGTGTGTGAGTGTATAATCAGTACCTTGATGGTGCAGGTTAAAATGTTGCTGATTACACTGAATGAGGGAAAAGATGGATAGAATAAAGGAGAATAACACTTGTTAGCATTTCTTAATGAATATAGATTAAAACCTGCAAAGCAGCACAGGCATTCAGGGAGGTTTAGATGCAACATGAATATTGTATCTCATCCAGAATCCTGTGCAAACTGATAATAACCACCAATGCCAAATTAATCTCTTGGTGCGACTTGGCCAACCTGAAATTTCCTTCCTGAATAGTACTGAATTCGAGGAAAGCTAATGACACATCAAAGCGAGTGTATGCTCTGTATTCCTGTGACCCAGATTTACAAGATGTAAGCCCAGTTATTACGTGAATATGTGTGCTTTTGCGTAGGTGAGCTGATATGAGTTCTATTTTGTAAACCCCACTGAAGACACAGCTTTAATTTAAACTGTCAAGTCTATGGCTGCCAGCTTCAGTGCCCCATTTAAAAAAAATAAAAAAATTGTATATATATATATATATATATACACACACACACACATTGAAAAACAGGGTTACTAACACAGAGGTTGCACAGAGGGTAGGTGTAAAGTCGATGGAGGTGTGGTTAAGAAGACAGTTTTTGAGGTGGTACGGACATGTGTTGAGAAGACGGGAGGATACGGAAGTGGGTAGAGTGTTAATCATGGAGGTGGCAGGAACGCGAGGGAGGGGATGACTGGTGAGGCGATGGAAGGATGTGGTTCAGGATGATATGAGGGTGATGGGGTTGGAGAAGGATATGGCAGGAGACAGAGAAATGTGGAAGAGGAATCCATGGACCGGTCAACCCCCGCCAGCGAGGAAAACAACCAGTATAGAAATGTTGTTTGTGTATATATATATATATATTACAATTTTAAGCCATCAGGAGTCAATGAAAACTGTATTAAAACAATCCATCAAATAGCTTTGTAGTTAATATTTGTACTCAGTGACTAATAAATCCTTGCAATCACCACTTTGTACATTAAATGTTTTTGATATTTGGTATTATATTTCTTGATGCAAGTCCACCAATTCATTTTTTCCCCCAGAGGTCTACACTCATTGCATTTCACTTCAGTGAAAATGTGGAAAAAAGATTTTTCACAGAGGCCATGGATGTTGGAGGCCTGTTGATTCAGATGATTGTTTCAATATAACAAATGGGAAGCAAACTTCTGACAGACAAAACATTCTACTTGCATAGGAAACCTATAAATAAAACAGAGGAATAATTTTCATCAGAACCAGCACATAAATGTTTCCAGTGTTCCAAAGTGTTTCCATTTTTTTTGTTAAGCTCAGAAACCCAAGGTTTTAGCCTGATACCTGCTGCAAAAATACACTATTACAATTACACATCAATATGGTATAGTGGGAGCTATGAATTGCAGTTTTCTTCTGCAAGTTTATAAAGCCTATGCAGTTTTGAAAAAAATTAACATTGCTTCCAGAAACATATTCTTTACAGACAGGTTTGAACTGAACTGAACTTTGGGCCAGGATCCCAATGCAACGAAAAGACACTATTCTGACAATTGCCTTTTACTTAAGTAATTTATTCCACATTTAGAACAAACAGGAATACAAACATATTCTCTCTATATAACAGATGTTTTTGAATGTTTATAAATTTGATCATAATTAATATTTGTCTTTTTTCGCACATGTAGAATTGTAAAATAAATTGCTTGATATCAGTTCTAATATTAAAACTTTCATTAAAAATTTCATTCAAATTTTAATCGTTATGTTGTTTTTATTCCCATACAATGAGCACCCAAAGGGGCCAGAGTGCAAAAACTTCAAGGTCACTGAGGCAGGAGTAAACATTGTCCAATTGAGACAAAACTTCACAGGGAGAGTTTTTCAGTAAATCCAAGAAATTTCATGGGTTGGAGCTTGAAATTTCCAACTTTCATTTTAAAGGACCGCCCTATTGAAGATACGTCAAATCTGTTACTACCTTTTCAGTAGACCTTCAGCTACAGTTTGGTGCTGGTTGCAGGTCTGTATCTGCATTACTTTCCTCACAGTGACATAAATTATGAAGGCCCCCTACTTTTGTCATGTTCCAGATCATAGTGTCCAGAATATTGCTAGTATCTGGGTCATACTTTTACACATCACAGAAAGTATCAGGACCATGTGCTGTATTTTTATTTTTTTTGCCAAGAAATCCAGTTATTCTGTGTTAGTTATATAAGTTATATACACATATGCTGAAAATGGCCCTATCTTGCAATGATAAAGAATCTTTAAAAAATTGCTGGATCCATACTATGATCTGGATCACCTCCAAAATGTAATCATCTGTTCCTTGTCTCAGAGCGAATATTTCCTGAAAATTTCATTAAAATCCATTCATAACTTTTTGAGTTATCTTGCTAACTAACAAACAAACAAACCCCAGACTCCTTGGCGGAGGTAAATATAGTTTAATATTCATAATTATGCTTCCAGTAGTGTATAGTATGATCATGCAAAAGTAGGAATAACTGTGTTTTCTTTACCTTAGAGTGAGCCGGTATACATATAGAAGGACAGTCCATTATGTCTGCAAAGTAGCTGTTTTCTGTTTTATACCAGGTGGTACTCAGTGTGAAGGTACATTCACCTACTATAAAAGGTGAAGACTTCAGTAAAAGCCCAGAATGAATGAAAGAAAAAAAAAACAACCTGTAAAACGAGGACAGTCCTTCACGTTTCCACATGTTTTGCAACCACCATAGTGGTGGGTGAGGAGGGTGTTCAGTTCAACTGCCACTTCAGTGATAAATGTCACTAATTATCTCACAATGGACCTTTATTCGTCCATTTCCATCAACCTTTTCTAATGTGATCCTTAAATTATACAAAATGATGTTGATGGAAACATACGATTCCCAACCCATAAATTTCACTCTGTGCTGACATTTAAAAGCAACAATGCAGGCTTTAACCTTTAAGTTAAACTTCATGTAAATTAATGTCAAATCCCTAATCTAATCTTCTTGAAGTATAGAAGTTAGAAGAGCATCAACTTGCGGCGCCCTTATGCTATATTTAAAAAAATAAATTTCTTCTCACTTTTACTGACAAAAGCTGTGAAATAAGATCGAGGTGAGACTGACTCAGGTTAAATCACTGAGGGTTAATGCTGCGCCTGTTATTTCTGGAGCACTATAAAGATGTTGGGGAAGGCTGGGAAATTTGATTTGACAAATTCTCTGGAGGAGTCAGAGAAAACAATCAAATGGGTCACATTACCGAAACAACCCTGCATATATTTTTCGGCATTCACTTGCTAGTGGTGTTCAGCAGATTTTCACCACAGTAAGCGCAGCTGGAGCAGAAACAAGACTCTTTAAAAAACATTAACTAATCAGGAGGGAATGATATATTTAGCCTGTGAAAGTGATTTCAAATATAATGCAATTTTATATTAGTGTCAAGACTGTTTCTTCATTCTGACACTCTTTGCTGGCAGCTCTGACAGAAGAAACAGCAATGGTTGGATGGCATGAGTAGAGCAGAAAAAGGAGGGGAACAAATATGGGAAAAGGGGGAACGTAGGTCAGATGAAAGCACTATGTTGCTCTGACTCCCCCTTGGGACATAGTGGTATCTTCAGAGGGTTGACATGATGAAAATGTGTGCTTGTTAGGTGAACGAGTCAAAAAAGAAGAAAAAAAAAGACAGGGATGAAGATGAAAAGAGCGTAGAAATATCTGAGAGATGCAAAAATGCTCTAAGGTGGGGGTGGGGTGGGTAATTTTCCAGAGAAGCAGGTTATGATATGTACTTTTATCCTTGTTGTTTTTATTTGCCACCTCTCACAGGGGTTTATTATTATTATATCCTCTGCAAAGCTGCTCTGGCACATATGGAGGCTGCCACTCAATGCTGCACCCAATAAGGTAGCACACCGAACGCTGCTATGAATTCATTCCCTCGCACTAGTAGCTATTCATATTAAAACAAGCAAGGATATGAGAGGAAGAGCACATATTAAAACCCGATGATGTCTCGCACACACCCAACCAACCGCCCACATATGTACAGATCCATCCATCCGACTGCTCATCCATCCTGCGGTTCTCCTCTCTACCCCTGCATAGCTTTGGTTTTTATTAAACGGGGAGTAAAGCCAAGCTCCAGCCAAATTTGGACGGAGACAGAACATGCCTGTGTGAATGAAGGCAAGAGAAAAAAAAAAAGAAAGCGAGAGAAGAAAGATAGCTGCAGACAGTCCAGATGGAGACTCACTAGCCTTCTCACTTCACATTGGGTGTGATGTGCGTGTGCATAAATGTGCGTGTGTGTTGTCTGCAATCCGTCACCCAATCTGCCAGCAGAGGCAGAGCTCGGCTTTATCTCCCACTAAAAACTGGCTCAAAGCTCCTCTAATTGGCTTGAGCGTTGCCTCTATCCTTCCGTATAGTTCTTTCAGTGAGGGAGCTAGTCAAGCATGATCCATTGGCCTTGCGTCTCCGTTCGAACCTATGTGAATTGGCTCACATAATGTCGGTGCGATTGGTCCCTCTGGGGGCAATCTTTAAGGTACCTATGGGGAGAAATTAAACCTGAGATATCCTGAAGTCGTCCAACTTCACTCTACATTTTCCCCACCATCCCTGTGTGCTATCTACATTTAGCAGGCCTCTCCCTGCACTGTTGTTGCTCTGTCGCCTCCTCCTCCTTCCCTCTTTTTCTTCCTCCCATCTTCAATCAGGCATTCTTCTTCCCCCACACACCTTTTTTCTCCTCCTTGATGTGTGCAATCCCTTAATCCTCTTCATCTCACATACATTGGGGTCCTCCCTTTCTTCCCGCGTTCTCGTCACTTCGTTCTCACACCTCATCGCACCTCCTCCACCTTCCATCTCATTCTTTCTTCCCTCCATCCGCTTATTTTTTTTTTTCACCACAAACCTGGCATCTATCCCTTCTTCAGCCCAATCACTTATTCGGTGCAATCTGCCATCATCCAGTCATTATTGCTCTGTTTCCTTTTCCCCCCACTCTGTTCCTTCCAGGTTCGTTTGTGACCTTTCTTTTCGTCCACAGCTGTCCTCATCACGGCTTCCCTCCTTTTATCTGTCTGTCAAACATAATCTGTCCTTCTCTCATCCTTGCAACGTCGCCTCTTCCTAATCACTCATTTTTCACTCATATGCTGTGTGAGACCGATGTGGTACTGCTTGATGTTTACCTTCTTTCAACAGAAATCAACCCTTTAATAATGTTTTTATTGGGTGTCATAAACGCAGGCGTTCCAGGATCTCTGGGCCAATGTTTGCTTAATTATTCTGGCTCAGATATTGCCATTTAATGAAATTTGAAACACAATAAAGAAGTCATATCATGGGGGAGGGCAGATAATGTTAATATCCACTGACAATTTAACTGATTATATACTGTAAAGCCTCTCTTCTCCTGTTTGTGAAGACATCACTGAGTTTAACAGTCTATTAAATGCCACTTAATTATATGATAAGACCAGCAAAGCGAACACACGCTCACACACACGGTCTGATGCAGATTTTTTATGATCCACACACATCCATTAACATGCACACATTGATGCAGCCACACAAACTCACAAACGTATGCATTAATCATCATACATGCTCACTGAGTGAGGGATCAGTAAAGTCCCTATGGAATCACTTTCTAAAGAGGCCCTCTGTGTCACATTAAAAGGAATTACAATTAATAATGCTATTATAGGAGGATGAGTCTGAGGATGGCAATGGACAACATTTAATGAAACCAATATGAATATAATAATATAGTTATAGTACCTGATTGGCAGTTTTAATTAAACATGGACAACAGTAACATGCTTATAAGTCAAAGTCCATAGATGCTTAAAGTTCAGTGGGAGGAACAGTAAAGTTTTGATTTCTATGAAATCAGGACATTAACAGTAATTAAAAACATAAACTACAGGTCTTAAATACACAATTATATTTACATTTCAGTTTAACGTTTTCAATCTTACAAATAAATGAATACGGGGAAAAATATGCTTTATGTTTTGAAAGAGCACATTGAATGTCACCAGAACAAGTTTTGAACATTATAGAGAACATTAACCTTTAAAAATCTTGTTTCAAAGTTTGGATTTTGAAACGAAATATCACTTCAGTGAATGGAATGTACTGTTTTTATTTATTTATTTACTTTAGAATAGTTCGTGTTTGGGACAAACATTGAAGCAGTTCTAAGAGTCAGATGCTGAGTAATTTGAAAATATCTCATTCTTCAACAGAAAGTCAGAAGTCCCAATCTGTGTAAATAAATATGCAAAAGTTGACACACTACAAATGTCGAGGAATGTTCTGGGTCTGAGAGTGAGTCTAAAGTCTGTGTAATTGGCCAAAAAGAAAAAAGAAAGAGAAAATTCTTCTTGCCAAGTTGTAACATGATTCATATAATAGTGACTGTGGTTCCAGCTGATGGGATTCATTACAATTTGAGCCCGAGGACATTGACATTCATTTATAACAGTCAATGATCAACCATAACATTATGGCACTGACAGGAGAAGTGATAATAATATTATTTCATTAAAGTGGTACCTTTCACTGGGTTGAATATATTAGGCAGCAAGTGAACATTTAGTCCTCAAAGCTGACGTGATGGAAGCAGAAAAATGATCAATGCAAGGAACCGAGTGACTTTGACCAGGTCCATATTGTAACAGTGATACTAGGTCAGAGCATCTCCACAACTGCAGGTCTTGTTGGGTGTTCCTGGTCTGCAGTGGTTAGTACGGACTAAAAATGGACTAAGAAAGGACATCCCAATCTCAGGCGTTTTGATCATGAAATAAATCCACACCTTTGGACTTCAGGCATCTGCTGCTAATGGTGCATGTACACCAAAAGCGACCGGAGCGACCAGAGCACCGGAAGTCATTATTTCTCTATGGAGGGTCGGCGACCAAAGCCGGGGGCAAAGCGGACTGGGCGACCAGAGCGAATTTCAGCAACGCAGTTTGGTGAAAACCAATGAAAAATCAGAACACCGCGGTCCGACGATCCAGTGGGTACGTAGAAACACACAGAGTAAACTTTACTTCCTAGTTAAAAATGGCAACAGAAAAGTTAATAGCTGTGGTGTCCACCCACAAGTTATTGTACGATCTGACCGTTTTTGCATACAGGGGAAACAACAAAAAACGACACTTGGGAGAGAGTGAGTGAGGTTGTTAGAGAGTGGAGCGGTGAGTTTGTTTGCACAATATTTTGATTTCTCCTCCTCCAGCGAGAACTCTGATGCTGTTGCTGCAGGAACAGCAAGCCAGCGCACACAACGACATCCTGATCTTCCATGTCGATATGATGATTAAACCGGGGCACCGTGTCTGAAATTGTGGAAAACACTTCCATTAAACGGGAGTGCATTTCATTTGCTTTGGACATGAGGATAAGAGCAATGTGACGTCACAAGGCTACCAAGGCGAATCCAACAGCGAAGCTTCTTTAGCGACCTCAGCTACCTAGTCGCTTTTGGTGTACACGCAGCATTATATGTTGGTCCAGGTACCACAGCACACCTTCAGAGGTCTGGTGGAGTCAAGGCCTCAGGTCACAACTGTTTTTGTGGAAAAAGGGGAACCTACACTATATAGGCCAGGTGGTAATTATGTGATGATCCCATAGATGTTTGATTGGTTAAGATCCTGTTCTTATTCCTCTTATCACAATTTTTCCCTTGTCAAAATTGCTCACATACAAATTCTTTTGCTGTTTCTAACCCATCAACTTTGGGGCTAATTATTCACTTGCTGCCTAATATATCCCACCCACTGAAAGGTCCAACTGTAATGAGATAATCAACATTACTACCTCTTCGCCCGTCAGTGTCAGAATGTTATGGCTGACTGGTGTATAATCTGGAAACACTGCGGTTATACTGAGGAGTCATTCAGGATATTGCATTCATTACTATGGCTTGTTAAATATATTTCTAGAACCAGAAGTCTTTAAGGATACGTTCAGACAGTAAGTGTTAACAGACAATTTTTGGGCGAAATCAGATTTTTGTGTGTGTGTGTGTGTGTGTGCTCATTCATATTACACATGCAATTATATCAGTTTTAAGCATGAACTGAATGTGACCCTGAAGTGACCCGTATGTGCAAAAGAAGTCTCAATGTAATATGTGACCACGCGCACTGTATTTAAGGAAATAAATATAATTTTCCTGTCACTCCTCCTCCTCATTCTCCCGGGATGCAGAATTGTGATGTTTGTTCACATTTCAATGACGTAAAGGTCAGATAAAAGTGACCTGGCTGTTCAGACTGAAGTCACGTTGCAAAATATTAGGCACATATTGGATTTAGGACCACATATGAAAGTGGTCTGGGTTAGATTTGAAAGCATTGGATTTCTACTGTTCAAACTGCCCTTAACACAACAGATACAGGTCACATATGGGGAGGGTTGGGCCACATTTGCCTGCCGCCTGAAAATAGACTAAATCTGCATTACAATTAATAATTATTGTTGTAACTTAGCTATACGTTGTCTTTGAGTGTGTGTCTGTAGCAACCTAACCATATGGGTGCACTAGTTAAAGATGACCATGGTAGAAAAATGTTATGATTTTCATTGGTGAAAAGATGTTTTAGTGGATTTGGACCAGCCTTGCTCCTTTTATATTTCATTATATTTTTTTTTATAAATGTGGTGAAGTTATTTTTACCATCATGATTGGGTGATTTCAGTCTCTAGTGCCAGTTATTATTAAAATTGTCTAGTATTAACCTACAAATAACCAAGTCACTTCCACTGTTTTTGAATGAACTCCCACTACTGTCACTTACTGTCATATGCCATCTGGCATGATGGCATGTGACTCATGAATAATGAGTAGCAATGTGATATCACGTTTAACCTGCTGGACTAATAATGGACAAGGCAGTGTGTCTCACTGACTGTCATTGTAAAACTGAAGTGGAACAAAACCTCAGAGACACTGGAAAATAACATTTAGAAAAATCCTTTTAGAGCACATACAAAGTGAAAATGTTCATGTGGTCAGAGATTTAGGGGTTCAATGATGAAGCCAGTCACACAAAAAAACAAGACATCAGACACACACGTCCACACAACAATGAGGTAGTTTATATTGGTTAGCTATGAAATATGATGACATAATAAAGAACAATAAACATGAACTGACATGATGACAACTTCAGATTGAATTACTATAAATCTGTGAGCCTGAAGCTGTGTTCAGACCAAACACAAAGGGAACTTTCACCTCATCTTACCCATGTTTGAGTATAACCAGTGGTGTAGTGGTCCATGGAGAAGTGGGTTAACTCAATTTTTGCCTTTTTTTTTTTCTTAAAGCTGTCCAGAAATATGTCCTATTTTTATAAACAGTGAATTCTAAGACAACTCTAGTTTACCCAAAAATCCATCTGTAGTATTTGCTTAAAATTATCATGACTTAATCAGGAGCACTTTGTAGGTATTATTGGTCACACAAGCAGCTGCATGAATGTAATGAGGTAAACATAGGATAAGGTTAATCTTTCATAACGTTACCCCATCATAACATTAGCCTACTCACACAGTTTAACTGTTGGCGACCAAATCTCTTCTCTAAATGTGCAGTCATCAGGACAGTAGTTTAAAACAGTGACTCATTCTGAAACCACATTAAAACGTAACTCACAATTATGTATTCTAATAAAGTAGGTTCTCTAAATATGTGTCACTTGAAAGATGTTAATTCTGCCTCTTACTCACATTTCCAATAATTGTGGATCTTTCAAAAATATGTGCAGTGACCTGTCAATCAACTGGGGTGGCACTGGCACCTGACATGTCCAGTCAGGTTCCAGAGGTGGCCAGCACTAGTTACATATTTTCCTCGGCATGACCTGCCCTACTCTGCCTCTGATTGGCTCAGTTAACCAATGTAATCAGTGAAGGCAGCAAGTACTAGCCAATTAGAGGCAGAGTAGGCAGGTCATGGCATCATCATCCAAGGGGGAAAATGGGCAATTTGGCTGTAGATATTACTGAATAGTGCTCATCAGGAGGATTTAGAAATGGGTATGCCGAGCAGGTGTATATGGCATATACCCTGGGCTAGACCACTGAGTAAAATATATGAATATACACACTAAATACCCAGTAGTAGATGGCATTATACTAGCTACAACTAGTGCTGGCTGGGCTAATACTACAGCACATCTGTGAGCTGGTAACATATATACTCAGGATTTAACACATTGTTCTGCAGTTTCACTCACTTTTCACCAGTCCTCTCCTTTTTATCCCATTGCAAATGTTGTATTACGAAGCCCCAGGTGAACACAAACAGTAATAATCCCTAGTGCCAGTGAAGTTGTGCTGGGACAGATGGCAGATTGTAATGGTTATTAAATTGCCCATGATATTTACAGTTAGGTTTTACATGCTGTGTTTTATTTACCATTATGTTATAATGTTGAATAATTTACATTGCTTGGCTGATGATGGTCCTTGTGTTACATACAAAACTATGAATGCATAGAGAGATAGCTATATTCTGGGTTGAGTCAGAAGAAAAAAATCAAAAGGAAAGGAACATTCTGAGTGACTTTGTGGAAGCATATAGAAATTCCCTTATCTAGGTTAATTTTGAACAAATCATCATTTGAAAATCCATAAAGGCTGGTAAAGTTACACTGCTAATACCAACAATGCGTCCCGGGGCCCAAATGAGAAGGATTCTAGTGTTTCAGTGGACAGAAATTTCTTTTAGAAACTCATAAGGGTTCGTTTTAATGTATTTAGAACTGAACAATTCAGCATGACCGGAATTTCTAGTAGTTTCAGATTTCCAGAATTCAAGATTTAGTGGGATATTATTAGGGAAATGGTCTTCAACTGGCCAGTAAAGTAGTCTGACAGTTTACTAAAGCTCTTATAAAGCTATAGTTTATACAGTGTATACAGTCTATACAAAGTTTATGCAGTTTTGTTATTGCCTGTTTAAGGTGATTTTAATTGAATTTTCAGGACCACACTACGAATGGAGGAATATGAGAAATCTCCCATAATTCTGTTTGAATCATCGGTAAGATAGACGTAAACACAGCAGAAAAGTGTAGCAACGTGATGAAAGAAACTTACAAAGGAACGCAATTTCTTCGTAAAAAACTTAATCTTGTGATTGTCCTTTGAATGTCATTTCAATGTGTTATAGATCCCATTTCTGTGGTTTGTGGTTGATAGATGAACAGACACAAGGCAGCTGTCACCAAAACACTGTATTAATGTAGAACCAAAATGAGGCAGAAATACAGTTTCTAGACCAAAGGTGTCAAACATGCGGCCTGGGGGCCAAATCCGGCCTGCCAAACAGTCCAATCCAGCCCGTGGGGTGAATTTGTGAAATACAAATATTACACTTTGAATATTATGAATCAAGGACATTAAAATCATTTTAGTTTTGGTTCCACTTTCAGCCCAATTCAATTTCATGTGGATCAGAACCAGTAAAATAATATCATAATAACCTGTAGATGATGACCACTCACTCAGTCTTCTCTTTGTTTTACTCTCAAAAAAGCTGAATTACATGAAAAAGTTTACATCCGTATGCTATTCTTTAACAAGAAAAAGTGAATGAGCTCAGCAAATATGAATAAATGTCTTATGACACTCAGGTATAATTGGACCAATATTCTGCCTGTTTGTAAATGTTTTGTGTATTTGTAGATCCACTGTGATCTGTAAGTGGTCATGTATGTGTGTAAAAGATAAACTGAGACAGAATATTGTTAAAATTCTACTTATTTTTCTTAAGAAATTTCAGTTTTTTTCAAAGTTCATGTTATTCACATTTTTTAAAGGATAGTTTGTAAATGTAAAGTTTTTCATAATATAATTTCAGTTTTTCCACTGTAAAAATACAGATATCTATGAAGTAGACATTATTTATATGTCATTATTTTACTGGTCCGGCCCACCTCAGATCATATTGGGAGGATATGGCTGAACTAAAATGAGTTTGACACCCCAGGTCTATACAATGAACCATCACAAAAACCATGTTCACCATCACCACCATGTTTGGATTTTCTACTAAAGGACAGACTTTTTTTGTGTGTGAATATGAATACCTTACTAATTAGTAAATTGAACAGCCTTTCCTGGAGTTATGGCTATATAGTCAACAATACTAAGTTAAGGAGCTTATATTATGAAGATTAACATTTTTATTCAGGTTATGCAGATGGTGAAAATTATATTAAGGTGTCAATTGCCATAATTTAACATGACATGTGAATTTATATAACACCTGGCTCAGATGAGTGTTTTGCCAGTGTATAGGGTATACATGTTCATGCGTGGATTTTTACTGGATAGAACACAGACCATGCATCATGCTCATGCATCATTTCAAAGAAAACTACACAATGGTACTGCATCTCAATAGAGTTTATTTAACTGACTGGAGAGTGGAATGTGTGTTTGTAAATCATAAATCAGTAATGTGTCTTCCCAGAGGCAAAACAGAACACACATGCATTAAAAAACAAGAAATAATCTGAAAAGAAGTAATACCAAATAATACCAATTCACCATTATGTCATTATAATTATGTCTGTACAAAGCCTATATGCATACATACATGAGGAATGAGTTACGATTCAGCAGACATCACCTCAGTAATAGTTAAGTCTCCTGTGGATGATGATCTCTTTGGACATTTGAGATAAAAGTCCCAAATGACACAAAACACCAGATGAAAGAACAGTGCAGAAAATGAGGATGTGGTTGAGTGGTTTTACTCATTACACAAACTCATACTGTCAATATTTCAACCAAATGTTTGTTGAAAAAGTCCCCACTATCAAATTTACACTTCTGTTTAGCTGCGATAGCTCAGTCTTTGCTGAGATTTCACTGAGGATAAATCCTATATTAAGCAGTGGCAGAAGTAGAGCAGACCAGCAGCCTGAGCAGACAAAAGTATAATCAACAGCAAACCAGTGTGGCTCGGAATCCTTTCCTGTGAGTACAGAGAGGACGCGAGCCGGTGAGGAGGCGGGGGGGGATGAAGAATGTTACCTGGGTGTTTGTCTGACAGTTCTTCCTCTCTGTGTCTTCACCCCTGCTGGCAGCACTCATCAACAATATTAATCAAAGTCTGATGTCTGCTCAATTAGACGAAGGCTCTGCTCCACAACAACCAAACAACACAGAGTCTAAGGAGCACAATGTGCACATGTACAGAAACGTCTGGGCATAAAGCAAAAATAATAGTAATAGTAATAATAGTAGAGCTCAATAGATTTGTTTTCCTTTTAGTAGCTTCTTGGACCTCATCATAAATAGCACACAACCAGATTTGTACTAATACTACAAAATAAACTACAGAACTCCCAAGTCCAGCTTTCTGTTCAATCACTGCACTTCAGATGGTCCTTCAGATTTTTGCTTCCTTTACGTGTAATTGTTTTCCAAATTCCAGAAGTTTATTGGAAAATTAAAAAATCCATTGTACCTACTCCAGAAAGGGACTGCTTCATACATTCTCTGCAGCGCTACATTGTGCATTTGTACACACAGTACATATTTCATGATATTATATATTGCTCAATCAAGACAGTCGCAGTAAAAGTCCAAAACATATGTACTGAAGGACAGAATTCAATCATTCTATTTGATTGTAAGAGGTAACTAGTGTACAATATTATTGACATTACATAAATCCATCAAGTCATTTCATTCTAGTGAAAAACTAAGAAATAACATTTAGTGATAATGTCATATTAATCAAAACACTGTATAACATCAATGACAGGTAACTGAACGAAAAGTATCATAAGAGTGAATACATTTTAGCTGTTTCTCGAAGTTTGAGCATAATTGGGGATCTCTGATAGTATACTAAATATAGTATACTATATGATAATTTAAAGTACACAAGCCAGAAAAACACACTTGGTAACAGAGAATTGACTACTTTTTTTTATTTTATTTTTTTACAATGTTTATTTTAATTCAGACCCACTCTGTATTCTGGGATTAAATGTTCAATGTTTAATCTTCAAGGACATGAAGTAGTGAAGTTGTAGATTGGAACCAGTTGAAGCCTTTGCCTGAGTCTCCCTTATGGTGCTTATAAAAATGATAAACTTCTTGTTAGAGTCTGTTTGTCCATTTTGGTCCACACACAGATAATGTCGCCCTAATGCATCTTTTACACACAAAAATATGAAGTTCATTCTGCAACATCCAAAAAAATTAACTAAAACATCCGATTAGCAATTCATCTTTGCAGGAAAGTTAATAAGGGTGTGTGTTTTATCTTGCTGATATGTTTTGACTGAGTTCATTGTAAAAGTTTGGTTAGTATGATATTTAATCATAAAATCCACAAGTGTGTGGATTTAGTACAGAACAAGTTTTATTTGAACATAGTAATATTATAGTAATAGTAATATTATTAAATATTATATTAAAACTGTAATATTACTGTATTTGACCTTGAAAAAATAGGTCAAGGTCAAATACAAGGTCACCAATCCAAAGCCCAC
>JAPSES010000120.1:12554174-12582018 GCA_029822895.1 Maxillicosta whitleyi | reverse complement strand
ACATGTAATTTTGTTTTCAAACTTGTTAATGTGTTTTGTGAAATGTAAAAGTGGTTTGCACTTCCCGGCCACCGTATATATCACTGTGAATCTGCAGTGACCAGGTAAACTTCAGAATAAGATTCTCTCCACTTCACACTGACACAGCTCCTGTTTGACAACCATTCTTATTCGAGTGCTGTCACTTTCATACTATCCATCTCTCTGATCCTTTCTCTAACAGCCAAGTAAATAGCTAGTAATGCCTTTTAGCCTGTTAGTGCTGCATGCTTGTGAGCCCAGACAGACTGGGATGGACATATGGAGGGAGTCTGGCAACAGACGCACAGTCCTCATGCCAACGTCCATACACACATCTACATATACATACACACATATCAGCTCTCCTTCATATCTGTTGTCCAGAGCTCTGAGCCCTCCCCTCTTCCTGCTGTCCGATTATCTCAGAACCTGCTCCACCACAAGCATCGTGGGAATTTTGGAACCTCCTTGATTTCCCACTGTCCCTTTCAGCCAAAGGCAGGCATCCAGGACGAAGGCTGGACTACTTTACGTACTCACAAAGAGAGGGAGGATGGGATGGCAGATAAAGGCATAAGCATGGAACACACACCAAGGTTCACAAAACAGTCCAGTGTGGATTCTTTCTCTCCATCACATATTTTGTCCCTCACATGGACATGAATCACCGCATTATGTGTGTTATTGTTGCATGTGAAAACCATTCCAAGAGTCACAGGTTGAGTTCTATGTGAAACAGAGACATATTTCTGGGAGTCTAAACTGAGGGTGAGATTGCTGTGTCCGTTTATTTTAACAGGCTCTCATTTATGGTTGAATAATATCTTTAGTGTTCATCATCACACCATTGTGTGTATGTATGGTGGTCGCAATATGTCAGTAAATTAATTCATTCTATAATCATTTTATTAATTTTTTTGCAGCTTTTTTGCTGCTTGATACAAAAATAAATTTTAAATGCATGAATTACTTTGGCTTAATGGTTCTAAAGATAAGATCATCTTTACTGATTCCATAATAGGGAAATTCACTGTTTAATGCAGAGAAAATGCAGGGAAACTAAAATGTGCATACAGCATAAAGATGTGAAAAACAATATGCAAATAACACTAAAGGTTTACAGATCATATACATATCTACATAAAAAGTCAAATTGGCAAAAGTGCGGTGCATCCTGGACATGTTGATCACATGACTGTTTATAGAGACGAACATCCATTAACTCTCACATTCACACCTAGAGGTGATTTAGATTGACCTGTTAAACTACTGAGGTGCATGTGTTTAAGACAGCGGGAGGAAACCAGAGTCCCCACAGAGAACCCACACAGACACACAGGACACCAGTCCACACAGAACAACATGTCATGGCCTGGCTCAGAGCCATAACAAATAGGACCAAACACAACAGGAATAGTTAACCAAAAGTTTATTGTAAAGGATTTTTAAAAAAAGTCTAAATAATCCAACCAACAAACAACTAAAACTGAAACCATAGTTGACGAGAGAGAGAGAGAGAGAGAGAGAGAGGTGGGGGGGGGGGGGCTGAACTCCTCCCAGGATTTAAAGCCACACCCCAGGTGACTGAAAAAATCATGCCATTGTTAATTCTTTGCTAATTGAATTGCTCTTGTCTTTAGATGAACAAAATATTGTAATTTTTTCCACTATGTTTTGCACCCCTAAAAGAAAAGACTATTGTGTCTTAAAGTGATCTAGTGCAGGATGATGATGTATACAGTAATCCCTCGCTATAACGCAGTTCACCTTTCGCAGTCTCACTGCATCGTGGATTTTTTTAGTGCAATTTTGGTTGTTTTTTTTACAGTATGTTGTGTTCTGCATCCTAATTGGCTAAAGGACGGTAGACCAGTGTCAACAATCTGTCTCCATGCCTTGTCTCTGTACAGCTTGCCAAATTTACATTTACAAATTTTCTCCCACAATGTCTACAAAACGTTCGGCACCAGCAAAGGCATCTGACCACGCACCCCAAAAGGAAGAGGAAGATGTTAACTATCACAGAAAAAGTTAAACTCCTGGACATGCTGAATGAAGGTAGAAGCTCTGCGGCTGTAGGGAGCTATTATGGAATAGTCTGTTCCATAAAGAAAGAGGAAAATGACATAAGGATGACAGTAGCAATAAGTTTGAACAAGGATGCAAAAAGACTCCTGCACCACAGCCTTCAGTAGAAAAAGACACTACAGTGGGCGGGGTCAAGAGTAAGAGGCAAATTCAGAGGAACTGTGAAATACACCTGCATCACAATGTGTCCAACCTCGTATTCACTATTAAAATGATTTTTTTTTTTTTTTTTTTTTTTAATGCTTGGGCCTGAAAACAGGTTTTAGTCTTTGGTTTCATTCTATAGTACAGTATTATATTTTATAATAACTGTAAAAAATAAAGCTGAATACTTCACGGATTTCGCCTATCGCATGTTATTTTTAGAACATAACCCCTGTGATAAACGAGGGTTCACTGTACTGCATTTATACAACTGTTAAAGGTAAGCTTTAAAGTAATCTCGATTTAATTGAGATACTGTAATTAAGGAACATTTTAACAGTAATGTACCACTGAAAAATTACACCATTTTGGCAACATCTACTCCCTAGTGAATTTAAGACCCTCACTAGAAATGATGTAAAAATGAGTTGAATTTGATAACCACTTCTAATATCAATTCTTTACCCAGTGTCTTTCCATGTATATGAACCTGATTGAATCGGAGTTAAAGCCAGCAGGTGTTCTGAAGAATTCCAGTGCAGTGAACGGACTTTAATCTTCACATTGTGCTCCATCACTTCTCCATCCAACTGTCTAATCCCTCTGTCTCTCCCAGAAAGCAGCAGCAGATGGGTCTGCTCCTTTGTGAATAATGAATGTTTTGGGTGGTGTGTAGCTGCAAAAGCTAGTTTTATACACTTTTTCACTGAAGCTAATTTAACAAGACTTGACCTACAGATAACCCGTCATCTACCTGTCATTGTCATCATATGAAATCCACTCTGGTTGTATTTTATGAGTGAAAAATACAAGAAAAAGAGGGGGTGGGTGTCCTGACTGCTCCTAGAGCTTGAATATGGATAGAAAGCAGTAGGATACAAACCCTTAGAAGACATGGATGCATTCTACACACATATTCACTCACATGCACCCACTTCTTACATGGACTGGCCTGGACATGTTCAGACATAAATATAACCCTAAATAAATTAGCAAGACATTTCTCAGTGGTCTGTAGGCATGTCTAGCCATGATCTTCCAATCTTCAAGTTAAAATATAAATGAAAAGAATACAGCTAATTTTCTTCTAAAAAAATTAATACAATTTGCATAATCAGTAATAGTCAGTAATAATAACTCAGTATCACAGTATTCCTTGGCAACAGGTGAGCCCTGGTTATAGCATATATAGGTTTGTATATCAAAAAAATAAAATGGAATTGGACTTATAACATACAGCAAGTGTGTCAAACTTCGGTCCTTGAGGGCCGGTATCCTGCATGTTTTAGATGTTTCCCACTTCCAGCACACCTGACAGACACTACATCGTTATCAGGCTTCTGCAGAGTATGATGATGAGGTGATCATTAATTGAACCAGGTGTGATGGAAGAAATATCTAAAACATGCAGGATTCCAGCCCTTGAGGACTGGAGTTTGACACCTGTGACATACCATTTTAAAACCAGCCACTGGTGGTTTGATCAGCTATGTCAGTTCACACCACTCCCACTTTTCCTGCTACATTCATGTCAGTTCCCTCTTGTTGGAAATCTTTGGTCTGCATCGGGCAGGATGTTTTCACTTGAGTGAATTAAACACTTAAAACAGCTTTATACTGAAATTATTAGTTTGGGATGTTGGTTTTATTCACCTTTTTCTCTCAGCTACAGTAGCAGACTATAATTCTAATGAGATTAAAGCTTTATCGGAGCATGCACAAGGTGACAGACTCTTTATTATCCACTCAGAATAGACAGAATTTAATGAAATCGATTTGGAGTCTGTTAGTAGATCCCAGCATAGCAGTAAGATCCAGCAGACGTGGGTGTTAGGACCATGTAGGTGGATGTGTAACACTGACAAGTGTCTACTTAATGGAATATTTCATTAATAAAAAGTGGATTGATTAGTCATGCGAGGAAACTGTGTGACTGAATATTTTCATGATAATAATGTGCAGGGGATCTGTGTTACTGATTATGTGCTTACATTTTTTTTATTATGAAATATATGATGGTCTGATGAACTAGATCAAAGATGTTAGTAACAAAACTACATGATGCCACCTTTATGTTTTTTTTTTTCTTTAATTCAGGCAACATAATATGCATAAAAAATATGTACTATCAGATGTTTGAGACTTTACTTATGAATGCATCGCATCCTTTTGACTATATTTCTGCACAACGGTAGGTCTTTTCATTATTTAGCACTAACAGTATATAGTAAAGTGAATGTTAGCAGCCTTTTGTGTGTATGTGGAAAATGCCCTCAAAAATCTACATAGTATATAATATAAACAGTGGATTTTTTTTTAATAACAGTAACAATAGTAGGATTGATAGTGACATAAATCCTTCAGCTGTACATTGCACTACAAGTAAAAGCGAGTATTCCTTGCATCACAATTATATCACAACGTATCTTTGAATATAGAAAAGTAATAAAGCCGAAATTGTATTACATGTTAAATTAAACATGCATATTATTAATATTGGCTAAACTGTGAACTTTTAATTGTTTTCATATTAATATCTCTGCGTGAGGGGCGGGTTTGCTTATTGAGCTTTTTTGTTGTAAAATATGTACAGGCAGTTTTGTGCAGGTAGGCGTGTTATCACCCTTTCAAGAACCGGTTGGGGGGGACAGATATATCTGGGCTCAATTAGTTGCACTGTCACGGCAGGTTGGTGTGCCAGGGGCTTGATGGTCCTGGCTACCGGCAGCTCAGCTGTAAATCAGACTGTGTGTAATAGGCTTCATAGCGGTCTCCAGGGCTGAGTGTGTGTTAGGTTCTGCACATGTTCTACTGTGTGTGTGTGTGTGTGTGTGTGTGTGTGTGTGTGTGTGTTTGTGTGTGTGTGTGAGTGTGAGAGGGACGTGCCAGAGCACACGACAATGGCTTTCCAGCGTTTTATCGGGGCCGTTTGGTAACGATGGTGCAGGGCGGAATTGATGCGGGCCTTTAATGGCGGCTGGTAATTTGTGTTAATGCTTTCAGCCTGAGCCCTGTGAGACTTTCAACAAGGAATTTTATGCCTCCAAATGAGGGAAAGGTCAGTGGCTGCTTTATTCCATCGACCAGACGGGATCAATGTGGCTAATGTTCTCGTCGTAACTTTGTTGTTTCGCCTGGTTAGAAAATCAAAACCATATTTATGATGGTCATTTTATTCTTCGCTCTCGCCCCGGCCAGCGATCGGCACAGCACTCAGATGAAAGCTGCAAAAGTATGCATCTTTATTCATGTTCCTATCATTTGAATTCCCAGCTGTGTTCCTTTGTGGCTATTTCAAAGCTCTGTCCCCTAAAATATTTAAACGTGGACTAACCAAAGAGCAACAATTTGGTTCATCTCGGGGGGTATTATCTCCAGCAAACAGAGTGTAACGCTGGCAATCAAAAAGATGTCTTCTGCAGCCAAGAGGGGAGCAGGAGACACAGAGCAAGGAAATAATTAGATGACAGAGATCGACAAACACATCAATAAAATGAAAGGAATACTGTGTACACCGAGCGGGACGAACAAATTGAAGAAAACAGGAAGAGACCTTCTCATTTAAGAAAGTTCACGCAACCAATCACAGCCGTGCACGACAGCTAAGTGTGGAGCAGCATCAGCCAAACTGTGATTGGCTGGAGATGAAAAATGTAGACAGTTTAGGAGACAAGCTAGAGAGTGATCCAGGCTGCTGACCATATTCCTCTATTTATTCAGCCAAAACAAATGGCTTTCATGCATTCACATCTCGTCTTCTGTGCATGATGGCATATAAGACATCTCTTTCTTCCAGCGGCCAAAGTGTCGACTTCTCAGCTTTCTGGCCTATGCAGTGATGCATGGCTGTATCTGTGTACTCACAATTATGTGCGTTTGTGTGGCTGACAGTGTGCCCAGGCAGTGGCATATGATGGATGACGGCAGGGAGGTGGAGTGGGGGGTGGTCTCCAGCTTGAACAGCTGATATAAAAATCAGCAGCTGGGAGGCAATGAATACAGGGGAGACTGACCCTGTCACCCTCCAATCTCCCCCTCCTCGTCTTCATTCATACCTGACTCTCTCTTTCCTTTTTCCTCATTTGTTTTCTGTCTCTCCACTACACCCATCACTTTTCATCTCCTCTTCCACATCAGTCCTTTCTTTCATTCTCTTGCTCACCTAGTGGATTTACGATGAGATGGGCTTTCTGAAAGCTCCCAAAACAGATTGTAAAAAAGACTGAGGATGGCGTGAGGTTTCTTTTTTTGTGTGTGTTTTCTGTGTTTGTTTTCTTTTGGGGTCTGGTCATGTCATATCCAAATAAGCAGAAAAAAATACATTTTCAGACAGTTTTAAAATTATATTTTAAATGATAAACTCAGCAAATGAAACAATGCAAATACAAACTTGATTATTTTCCTCTTTTACTTTCTCCCCTTTACTTCATCAGGGCTTTATATAATGACAGAAGGTTTTATTTTGTTGATTGAAGTAATCACTCAATCAACCACTGTTTTAATGGTAACATGCCATCATCCTCCAGATGAAACAGAGCAGTCTGCTATTGCGACAACATAGCTGTGGGAACAAGGAGCGCTGCAGGTGCACCAGCACCCCCTGCTGGATGGTATTTGTCATAGCACCATGTGAGACGAGAAAAAAAAAAAAAAAACATAAAATGCATGAATAAATCTTAAATTATAAGACGCGTAAAACAATCGTCATTTTGTTGTGTACCAAAAAAAATATATAGTTCAGTACAGTTTCTTAATAATAATAATAATAATAGTAATAATAATAAAAATATACTACTTCTTAAAAATGTGTTCATAATGTTGTGACATTGATAATGCTATGCATGGTGTATATTATTGCATCCATTATTAGCTGCCCACACAGTTAGCAAATACATGATGACATGACACGATGTCTCAAAAACTGATTTCAGATTTTTTTTAGTGGCTCGTCTGTGCCTAAAGTCAGTCGGCTCAAGGAGGAGAAGCAGGTCGGGGAGGCTAGCATTAGTAGCTCTGCAGTTGCAGTAAGTGGGATCACACTCGGAAGCTGCAGGGCTCCAGGACAAGTGCGCTTGGCACACTTAAGTGCTCAAATGTATGTTACTGCCGCCCCCCATCGCAGCACACAGTGTACCGCTGCCCAAAAAACAGTTCCCACAGCTATATGTGACAAATGTATACAATAAGAATTCAACACAAAATGACACAATTATTCTCGTGAATCCTACATGAATCTAACAATACTAACCCTCAACATTCTTTGTGGAACTGCTATCCCAAGATGGTAACTAAAATCCATATTCACGTTGCCCCTTTGTGTGTGGATTTCTTTTCTGTACTCATAGTGTTTTGGAAATAATTAGTGCACCACTGTGGAAGTAGTAGGAAGTTAACATTTGATACGTAAAGCCATTGTGTTTTTTTGTGTGAAAGATGAATGTTGGTTTGTGAGCATAACATACTGAAATGGTTAAATGCTGAGGAGGCATACTTGCATTTGTTTTATTGCTTAGTATATAACTAAAGGTAGATAACTAAATTCATATTGTCCCATTCTAAGCTCTATACTTACGATCACGTCACAAATCAGAATCATTACTGCATTACTTTCATCTAGTATGGAAGGAAATGTACATGAATGCAACACAGACGAGTGTGAACATGAAAGAAAGTTGGGTAATTCAACATTCAACATTACAGTACTATATCATACAAGTCATTAAATTGTGTCAAAGGTAACTATTGTTAATTGTTAACCAATGCTAACTATTTTTGTATTTTTGGTAATTTCTGCAAACAATAAATATGGGGCCAATGGAGGTGGTTAATCAGGGTCAATCATGCCTCAGTGAGTATAGTTTGTTTTTCTAACACTATATGTTGATTCAGATTTTATGAACATTTTGAAGTTGTAAATAGTGAATATTTTGATGTGTTTATGACCTTATAACAGTTGCTTTATTGCTTGTGTTTACTGTTTACCAAGTGTTGCTTCGATGTTTTACAGCAAGAGGAGGGAGACTGCTGTCACGGCAACTGACGAGGAGGTAGATGACGATATTCAATAACATATTATGGTTAAAATTTAGAATTTCAGAGTATTTTAATGAATGCCCTTACGAGGCTTAATGAGCTAGAGGGATCCATACATCCACCACATTTCTCAGACACACAAGCAAAACAACCAACAGAAGATCATGAATGCAACACCTTCAAATCACCACGCCCTACAACTACCAAAACCAAACAGCAGCCTCAGAGAAAATGCATTATTTCTTCCATGCTGGAAAAAAATTACATTACAATTCAAATGTGTTCATTTAAAGAGGCCCTTTTAAAAACATCTCCGAGGCATACAGCGCAACGCGGTTCCTTGGCTCTGACAGGAAATGATAAATAATAAAAGGGCCTTACTTCATTAGAGGGTGACATTATTTTGAGAACAGATATTGCGCTATGAGACAAAGTGTACAATAACACAATAACAATCATCACCCACCACCACCACCTCCCACCTCAGCCTCTTGCTGTTGACAACCCAGGATTGGATATCTTGTGGAGTGCACCGGAGTGATCACTGTACACAATACAGTACAGCACTCACAATAACAAAAAGATATTTCCCAATGTAAGCCATAATTATTTCTCCCTGCGTAATTTAATCCGCCGAGTGCATATTCAATTTCGATCCGGGTTTCTTGGTGCGCTGCGAGGTGCTCGGCGCGATTGTCTCTGAAATTGGATTATGATAACCTGTCACCGCTTTAATTCCATAAGATATTACAGGTGGTGGTAGTGGAGCAGAGGAGCCGAGCGTATCGAAAAAGGGTGGCGGTGGTGATGGAGATTGTTTTTTTTTTTTTTTTGAGGGGGGTGGGGGTGTATTGGTTGGCGTCATGAGAGATGTGTTTAATGCATGTTTCATTCTGTTTCCTCAAGGGGGAGAGCGGAATAATGCGTGTCTAGTGTGACCCCTCAACACACTTTATTTCCTGATCTCTGACATACCCTTTAAATATCCATTAACAGACAGAGAGGGGAGTACAGAAGGGGGGCTGTCAGGAATGGGCAGCATAAGGGGGGTGGGTAGAAAGGAGGCAGGAGAGCCCTAGGATAGTTATTTCTGCTTGTTATGGACTGCCGACTGAGGATTTCTCCTTCGTGCCATCTCTGTAATGGACGAGGTCAATTGAGTTGCTTTTACTTCTGTTTAAATAATCTCCATAATCTCCCTGCTTCGTGCTGCAGGATTTGCTGCACAGGTTTTTCATATTAGAACTACACATGAACATACTTTTTTTTCCCCCCAGTATGTGAAACATGACCAGGATCCAAGTGAAGACAGTCAGATTATAGCTAGTTCAACCTCAGTCCAAGTAAAAAAAAAAAAGTGGCTAAATCTGCTGTTTTTTGTTTTTGTTTGTTTTATTTTTTTTATTGAACTGACACAGTGGAAAGAATTGCCACTTAACGTTAGTCCAGCTGATTATGTTATAATGATTATGTCATAATGTACCAGCAGGATTGTTGTTAAAAAAAAACAAAACACTAGCCTATATACAATATTATAATTAAGATCCACTTCAATCATCACTTCTGTCCATTTACCTGCACAGACCCTGCTCTTTAACTGTATTACCATTTTCCCTCTTGGTTTGCTGTATTCATGCCATTTTCTGTGCGTTGGCCATCGATTAGTGAGTGTGAATTTCTAATCAATAACAGCATCATGCAGAGCATGTGGACAACACTGTAAAAACACAAAACAAAGCATGTTGTCTTACACAGAGCACTTCTTTGTCTGGTCTTCTCATTTACAGCATAGTTCTGTCTGAAAGACCAAACTCTGGGCAAAGCTTTCACAAGTATACACAGACCATTCACCCCAGCATCTATATCAAACCTGTTGACCAGGAAATAATATTTTAATATTGTCTCACTACAATACTTGTATTCTTCAATCAGTCTATTCCTCTACCTATCATTGTCATCCCCTTGTTTTGGTTCTGCATACAATGCCAACTTTTAAGGATGAAAAACACATTTCATATCAACCTTTACATGTGCATCAGTGTGATGTTGAAGTATATAATAGGTGAGCATTCAGCAATTTACAAAAATGTTAGGTTTATACAGTGGTTGCATGTGGTTAAGGTCACCATGGTTGTGTTTTAACCCAAAGTGGATCCAAGCAAAATACATCTGCTCTGATTATCCAGCTTATTAAGATGTTTTTAGAGACAGATGAATAGTACTGAAAAATGGCCGGTTTTGCTTGTTATTTTAACCTCCACTGCCCATTATGTGGTGGGCATCATGCTGTTTCTTGAACTGGTTTTCCTTTTATTTATTTATTTTTTTGTTTTGTTTGGGCCCATTTTGGTTTACCACATTTTAAAATAAGCATAATTATATATAGGTCTAGTTCTGAGTATTTGTCACTGTCCTCTGGTGCCCTTCAAGTCTGATCAACTCATTAACAAGTAAATTTATGCTCAGAAATTTTAGATGGGTCAAAAACAGGTCTGTTTCAAAGTAGTCTTCCCTACTGAAGCCCACTTAGATGTGTGCAGTATAACATGAACCTGCATTGCCTTTGGTATTTTAAAATGTCAAGATAATTGACAAAAGTTATTTTTGTGCAGTAAATAACTTTACATGAAATCCATTTTTGCAAATGACTTGCCCATAATTCTTTGTTTTTTATTCCTACATCTGCACAATCAGAGGCAGCAGCCGACTCATTCAAAGCTCATCAGCTGCCACTTAGATTGCCACTCTGCACTGCTCTGTGTGGGAGTATGAACTCATCTTGGAAGGTAAATGTGATCCACTGTGGTTGGAAGGACACATCTCTGCCTGGCCTTTGTGCTTGCTGTGCCTCTTCAACTGGACACAAACGTGAGGCTGACATTAAGCATCCTTATCGGACTCACCCTCTACTTCGTCTCCCCTTTCAAATACAAACAGACAAGCATATGCCTCTTGTCCTCAGTCTCCTTTTTATGGAAGTACAGCAGAGTTTTGCAAGATTCAAAGTCAAACTCAAACTACAAATATCACTGAGCAAAGTTTCAGGTCACTGACCTTAGAGGATCTAAAACATTTGTTTGATATTTTCTTTACTTTAAGAGATTCTAGCTCACTTAGATAATGTTTATCTTTCAGTGGAGTCTCACTCTTTGATCATATGTATTCTTTCATTTGTGTTTTTAGACACTTAAATTACTGCAACCCTTACAGGTAGTGTGCAAATTTGGTTGTGATTATACTTTTATCAGTCAAGAGCAATCAAGTTAAGGCAATGACAAAGTAGGGCAACAAAATAATATTAACATCACCTTAACCGCTTTAACATGATACCTATGTCATTTTACCTATTATTACATGTTACATGTTATTGTGGTATTTGAAGCTGCAAGTGCTTCGGTGAAAAAAAAAAAAAAAAACTCCTTCCTGCAGAGTGTGCATAATACTTTATGTTGCTCAACTGTTCCGTCTTCTTTTTTTTTGTTTTCATATTTCCATCCTGGGAGCCGACATGCTGTTTAATGTCTTCCATCTTTATGGGATGTTTGTGCTGTCTGTCACTACTGGATCAACTGCCAAGTGTTCATGCGTGATAGTTACTCTACTTGGACAAACTGCCCAAAATGTGTTGCCAGAGACATTCTGAGTCATGGGTTAATCGCGATAAAATGTATAGTCAGATTGCACACAACAACTTCTTGATTAAATTCTGAGGCAGTGAACATTTAACTCCTGATTGATCAACAGATGAATTAGCTGTTTGGTGGGGTTTTCCCACATACTGTGATAAAATATAAAAATGTGCTTCATTCATGAAAAAATATATTGTGGTATGTTTGCCACAGTGCATTATGAGTAGTGGACATGTTATTGTAAATGTGTTATCTTGATGTGCAGAAGTTCAACAGGATTGTTGTGTTAGTATTAGTTGTGTATGGCAATGTTTATTAGCCTTTTTGTGTTTGTATTTTTGTAAAACTGCACCATGAGTGAGAACCATAGGCCTAACATTGGCCGTTCTGTTGTGAACATTTAATAGAATGTTAAACTTTGTGCTTGTAAAAAATAAAAGTACAAATTGTGTTGCTACCTGACATTCAGCAAACTGTCTATTTAACTTCTACCCTAAAATATCATAGCAGTTGTAGATGTATGAAAGTAACAAGAGTATGCCCTGAACCTAGATTAATAAAGATAAATAAAGTTTAGGGGAACACTATCAATTTGCATTTTTTGCCACTTTTCAAGACTTCACCTTAAGTTGCTTGACATTTTATAGAAAATCAGCAACTCACATACTTTCTGACCTTCTGTTTATGAAACAAGAACCATAGCATCAATCACATCCATCCACTATCTTTGAATCATGGTTTGCTCATTTACTAGAAATATATTTTTTTGAGGTTTCAGTGTGTAAGCTTCACCTTTGACCACTAAAATGACAGCAGTTCATCTTCCAAATTTTAAGAAACTCTCTGCAGACATTCCTGAGATAATTCTTTGAGAAGCACAGACAGACATGAGCTCGCAGAGAGTTTGAAATTCACATCCACTACCTGTCAGATGTGAGTGTTCAGGTATATTATCAGGTGGATGCACACCTGACTACCAGCCACAGTCAGGCACATAAAAGTGGCATGTAGCAAATGGTTTACATGGCTCATAAGAGGAAGAATGTCAATATTTTCCTTCAATATCATATAAGAGTTTATTACATTTAAAAAAAAAAAAAGAGTGACAACATTTTGGACTCACCAGTGACAGTCGCAGGAGTCCAAGTGAATGTTTGTCATTTGAAGACACTTTGTCAAGCTCTTCCATTGATAGTGTGTTATTCTCTATAAGACAAACCATCTTACAGAAATGGATTGAACAAAAGGTTTCCTATTAGCATATTTCTTGATATATGTGCATTTATGCATCTAACCAAAGCAGCTAAGTTAGCAAAAATCTGATATATACAATATGCTTTGTGGTAAAGACGTTGCTTCTAATATCTTACAATGTACTCAGTGCTGTTACTGCTCAAGCTGTAGACAAGCTGATATACTGGTGGACAACAACTCTAATGGAATAATGTAAACATAGACTGGAAGTAGCCTACTATATAAGTGTTAGTATCCTAAACTTAGTTAATTAAAAACCACAGGGTTCCTACACATTTGAAATGTCAAAATCCCATACTTTTTAACGGAGGCTACTTTCCAGATGTCTTGGTTAAAAAAAAAAAAAAATCCAACCAGTCTTTACATTTGGGATTTATGAGACAGTCAATAGAGAATCTACATCTACCCATTATGGGTTCTGCCAACGATCATGCAAGGCATGTCATGATCAGTGTGTGGACTTCACCTGTCTGTCGAAGCAGCAGTGAAAATTGACGACACCTGGGCGGGCTTTAAAATGGGTTGGAGGAGGATAAGAGCAGAAGGCTGGGCATTTAACTTGTTAATCTGCCCAAATGTTTTGTGGTACGTGTGTATGTTCTCTCACACACACGTTAGCTGTGCTACCAAGCACCTTAAAAAAAAAAAAAAAAAAAACAGATTGACCCATTTCTTTTTCTTAGATATTCATCATTTTATGTTTTACAAAAGAGAACAGTGGTAACAGTCTTGGAAACATGAATATTTTTCCTTACATTTGTTTCCATTTTCCATACTTAGCCAGACCTGGAAATTTATAAAATCATAAGTCATACTTGTCCATACTTCTCATACCTGTATAGGAACCCTGTAACCATTGATGGCTGAATCTGTAGGGTCTTTAAAAATTACAGCTATAGATTTTTGATTCTTTCTTCCACACCAATTATCTGAAGAGCAGTTGTGTACAATGTTAGCAGTTTGTTGTTTCATCAGTAGTTTTAGAACATCGCAACAGAATGTTGCATATTTCTCCAGTTTATTATGTTCAACCACACATTCTTCAGTAGCTCAAACTCGTGCCCTCTTAGAAAAGCAAAAATGAACTGCTCATGGGTTTAGTACTATGGGTCTTAACTGCCGTTGTGTTAGTTCCTGTCATGTTAGAACAAATAAAATAGATTACAACACTGCTACCTGGTGGTTCAGAGTTTGAATCTAATATGATATGATGATTCTGCTGCAAATATTTAATATAATATGTACTAGTATTTTACCTTGTAAGTTTCACCCATCACCCCATACACTCCAACTTCCACTTCTTGTCCAAATATGGTCACTTCTTGCCCTACAATGTCAGGTGGTAAAATGCTATACTCAGGACTTTGGAACAGTAGTCGACAACTAACTGCATCAGTGGCTATACCATTCTTTTATACCATGTATAATGCCTTTATTTGGCCTCCAGTGGTTAGTAGGAGGCACTGCAGTGCTTCTCTGGACTTCTCTTTGCATGATGGTACAATTGCACGGTGTATTTGACTGATGTTACCTCTAAATCTTCCACAACTTCATCTATTGTCATAACAGCACCACTTCAGCCTTTAACAATCGAAAGCAAAAGGATATGTCCTGCCAGATTTACTCCAAGCTACACAATGGCAAGCACTTGGAGCCAGTGGGTATCACCAGCTATATTTAATTTTCAAATGAAGCGTATTACTCTCCGCCACCCCATGGCTTTAGTTTTCAAAGAGAAAAGCCCTATGAATGGACCAGTTTCTCAGTTGAAGCCTTCTTGGCTTGCCTGCGTCTTTACACTCAGGGGGAAGAGACGGATTGTGACAGACACTATGATCCACATCAGTTAGCATTAGATCAGGCACAAAAAAACGTATGCTGCTTGTCTCATGTTTGGTTCATGGCTGTCATAAACATGTGAGGTCTCCTTTTAGAAACCTGCTTCTGAGGTCTATTTATAGCTCAGCTTCTTCCAGCAATAGGTCACAGATGACAATGACCACAAATAGAGCTGATTTGCTCACACATGAAATATTCATTCTGTAAAAAGCAGCATTTTGCCTGATCTGCATAAAACTCCTCTCCTGGTGATATGATCTTATCAAAGCATCAGTTTAAGTGCCAGAATTTAAATGAAATTGTTAATTTAGGGGCTATTTGATTTGACTAACTGCTTCTTTAAATCTACATCAGAGCTAATGATACATTTGTGCACAATTTGTTAGGGGACTAAGTTGAGTTGTGTTAAGAGGCCTGCAGGCCTAATGGTCTTCGCTTACCTATGCTTTAATGTGCACTGACTAAATCCCATTTCCATCAGGACCCTCTAATCAAAGACAGAGCTAAATGGATGTATGATAAATAGACTTCTGCTTCTCTCACTAGACACAGAGTAGAATGGACCTAATGGCTGATGGCAGCAGAAACTGAGATATTTCTGCTTAAAAAAGAACATTCTGAAGTTTATAGGATACTTTTTACTTTAACTCTGCTCAGTTGATGTTTCTGGCCGTTGCTCTTTTCCTCAAAAACAAATAGGCCTGCTTCAGACAAGCCCTGTTATTGCAAAACCACACAGAGTCTCTGAACACAGAGGCTTTTATAATGCCAACAGTCAGAGAAGATTAAAAAGCATCTCTGTGTCTGTTTTTTTTTTTTTTTTTTCCCTATGATTGCAGATACATCACAAAGGTGGAGGGTGGGGGTTTGTGTGTGGGCAAGGAAATGGCGACTGTTTTTTCTTCTACAGAGCCCCGATTCAGAAGTTGGCACCACTTCCACTCCGCTGAGTCCTCCCCCTCACAAGGCCTTTTCTCTCTGTTTGATGTCTGTGTCAGTTTCTTTCTGTCTCTCTGTCTTTCTCTAATTTAATAATCATGCTTTGAACTTTATCGTGCAAGGCCTCACTTTGTTGGTTGAGCAAGCAGGCGAGGCATCATGCAGAGTGTATGATTTAGGGGTGGGGGTAGGGTGACAAACACATCTAGCTTTTCTCTGTAAATTGGGAAGAATGTGTTGACGTGATGATCCAGTTCTTATGCTTTTAAAACATATATAAAACAAAGAGGGAAGTGCAGAGTTGGAAAAAGAGGGGGAAAAGGAAGGGATCCATGGAAAAATGTGATGCTTCTTCATTGGCCCACAGCCCACTCTTGGCCCAAGTTTCATCGAAATGATCTTGTTAACTAATGTCACAAAATTAATATGATACACTATGGTGTATGGTGGTACTCTATGGTTTTATGCATCATGCCATAAAAGTAAATATCTGGTCTTTACTGATTTTTAAAATTATTGAAATCTATCCACAAGTGTAAAACAACACATAGTATTTACTTTACAAAAATGAAGCCAAAATTGAGAAGCAGCATGTGAAAAGTGAAGTACACTGCGACTGCCTCCATAAGAATTAAGAAGGTAAGTAACAGCCATGCCACTAAGTAAATGCACTTAAATACACTCAACTATTATCACCTCTATAAACAGTTAGTTTTGTTAGTTTTGAGCTGGTCTAGTCAGATATGTGTTAACACAAGGCCAAAGAGGAAGGGCATCGGCAATGAATGTAGAGAAGCAAAAGCTGCTGCCCACCAGTCTGGGAAGAGTTCAAGGACATTTACAAACAAACTGAAGACCATCATTTTATGGTGATGAGTATACTGTGTAAACCATTCAGGACAGTTACTGATCTTCCCAAGTGTGGACGTCCAAGCAAATCTAATCAAAAGGCCACATTGTGTAATTCTCAGAGAAATTACAGAAAGAAAAAAAAATCAATACCTATGTGTCAGGCCCCAGCTAGCATGATAAATGTTAAAGTTCCTAAAGGTACAGTTTGGGGCAGCTGTGTTTCAGCAGGTCTTCCAATAACCAGAGAGTTGGTGGTTCAAATCCCACTCTAATAGTGCTATAGTATCCTTGGGGAAGACACTTCATCCACCTCATCTCCATTGTCTGTCACACTGTCGTATGAATGTTTGGTGGAGGTCAGAGGGGCTGTATGGAACATACCAGTTTTTCATGTTTCCGTAGCTGTGGCAACAGATGTAATTTACCACCATCACTGTGAGAGTGAATGAACGATGCATCAACAAACATAAAGTGCTTTGAGTGCCTTGAAAAACACTATAGGAATCCAATCTATTATTATGAACCCATAAAGACCCAGTGCTACTTTTATGGCAGTTCCCAAATGAAATTTTTAGCTCTATTTAACCTTTCTTAAGCCATTTGTCACCATCGTCAGTACTTTGTGTTTTTTCAGTGAAAATACTGTATTTTTCTATATTTAATTCACAGATCATGTACTGTAGGTGTTCATAAAAACTCAGTGTAAAGTAAAAGATTATGATATCAAAAACAGAGAACACTGGGGAAAAAAAGTGACTTTTTCAGAAAAATCTATCATTAACTGAAAAAACCCAGTGTTTCCATCCACTGTCAATGAAAAGATGATAAACTGTATTTTACACCATTTATTTCCATGGATTGATAGAATTAGTGGATCAACCAGTATTAAACAGTTTTGATCAGTAGATGGTTTTAGTTACCAGTGGATGTTTGGGTCTTTATGGGTTAATTTTAAAAGACTGGTCTTGTTTGTCATTTTTCCCAAAAGTCCATTGCTTTATTGAGACTAAAATGGAGAGGTTTGGCCATGGTAGTGTCACTTTCAGCACAAACATCTCATGTCAGCTGCCTAGCACAGTGATCAATCACAGGAACTGATCAATTTGGAGTGATTGATGATGATGATTTCACCATCAACACCTCTGTGTACCAGAGTATTCAGAGTCAGATGTGAAGGTCATGCATCAGGACAATGATTCCAATCACATCTGTAAATTTAGAGCAAAATCAATGGAAAAGGAAAGAATCAAGGTGTTGTAAGGACACAAAGTGTAGACTTCAGAATCATTGAAATGCTCTGATGGGATCTTGAGGGAGTTGCGTATAATGCCAACAAACCTAAATAAACTGAACTAAAGTTAAGAAGAAATATGGGACTAAAGCCTGATAAAAGGTTAGCGTTAGGGTTATTTCTGACGGTGATTCTACAAACTATTCAACCATAGGGTGTACTTAGTTTTTTTTTTTGTTTTTTTTTTTACATGTACTGCAATGACACTGGAGTCTAATGTCAGCCATTACTGCTAATGGTTGAGTGACAAATGCAGATTCTTACAATATCTTCCCATGGGTTATTTCAAGAGCAGTACAACACCTCGAGAATACAGCCCATTAGACAGATTTGAGCTGCGGTGTGTGATGACTCTGGCCCCATCCATGAGCCTTTCTGAATACGTATACACATGGACAGGTAAACCCTGTGTTCATCACAGGGTATGTTTTTGCCAACAGGCTGAAGATGAAAGAAGTTTGATCATAGACAAAACTGGAAAGAAAGAATTTTAAAATTGTGAGTGAGAAAAAGTCAGCAATCCTTTATGAGGTCGAGAATAAAAGTTGAAGTGGCGAGGGAGTAGACGTTTAATGACAAATGGGATGGAAGACAAAAGTCAAAAACAGAATGTTCAGTACATCGACAACTCTGAAAAGTTACTTTTTTATCAACATATGCATCACTGACAAATGGAATGTCCAAACATTACAGACTGTAAATGCACTTCTGCATTTCCAACCTCATATTCTAGTAAACATATACGTATATCTCTGTGACTCTTCATAACACCCCAAAAGTGTCTACAAAAGAGTGCAGCATGATCATTCAGACCAAATCATTCATAAAGTCAATGTAGAGGCTAAAACACACACATCAAGAGAAAATATTGTCAAAGGCCAATGATTTTGAGTTTTTTGGTAAAACGTGAATTCAAACAAACTCTGATGGTGACCCTGGACAATATGCTTCTGGTTAGAAACTGTCACAATACACGTGGACTCAGTATGACCTGCATGTCCCAAAGGCTCACTGTAAAATTTAATGGGATTTAATAGAAATTAACAGCAGCAATGGAACCCATCATGTGTCATGGTTCTGAGGTAGCAAAGGACCAACTCCCTTTCTGCTTCTTAGTCTCTTTTATTGCAGGTGACTTTCAATATTAAGCTGCATTAACACCACCTACTATGTCTGAACCAAAGTTATTATCCCTTCATCAAAAAGCCCATTATGGATAAACCAAACAATGGTGCAATATTTCCTTTCAACCTGCAACTACACCATTAGTATGTATTTATAGCACAAATACATCTTACACACTGCACCTTTAAGAACTGGTATTATTGCATTTTGACAGAACAGTAGACCATCAGAAAAAGCTGAATCACTCACTTCTAGATACTGTACATCGTAAGTATTTACAATGATAATGCACATTTTTTGTATCGGGAACATTACTATGCATATTTGGAACATAAAATACTTCCTGAAGTGAAACAATAAAAATGATATGCATATGAAAGTGTTATTTAATTACACAACCATCTTTTTGCAAGTCTGAGGGGGATTTTATAGGATTCTCCCTAAAATACTTTGAGATAATTCATGCTGTGATTTGTTGAAACATCAATGAAATTGATCTAAAAGAAAATAAAGTGCTGGGCATAGAAGCTGCTGCTGGTCAACCTAACGTCATAAGAAAACATTAACTAAAACAAGGAAGCAAAAATTTAGAGTCCCGGAACGCTTTCCAACATGAATGAGATTACTTCAGTTGCAACCTGCAATAAAAATACTGCAGTTGGAACAGTATAGAAAATGCATATACACTGATTTCTTACATTCAGATAGCAATGCTTTCAAGAAACAAGGGTGAGTTATGGCTAAAAGTACGTAAAAAAAAAAAGAGTTCTAATTAAATATTGTGATTTCTAACAGGTGATGGGCGCATACAAGTATATAATGATTTGGTGCAACAGTAGCATCTGCAAAGGTCTGGTCCGTTGAGCTGATGAGCCATGGATCTGCACTGTGTCAACAAATGCATGACAACATTATTGAAATAGGTAAAACCCATTCTCCTCAAAGAAAGATATGAGGGGATTTGGATATTCAGCCTCTACGGAGCATACTATAATTAAAAGATTCAAGAATTCTGGATGTGTTTCATTGCATAAAGGGCAGAGGCCTCAGCTGAACAGCATGATTTCCAATCCCACAAACAGCACCACATCGAGAACCATCATCCATCTACAGTTGAGAGAACCACATGGGTTTAGGATTACTGTGGCAAGCCTTTGCAAAGCACTACAATATATATATATATATATATATATATATAAACAAACACACAACCACAATGCATCCATACTGTTAAACCATTTTTATTTGGGGTTGTAGCAATAAATCTTGCAAAACTGTTGTGAAATACTGGTTTAAAAAAAGATCAATTAAATAATGTAGTTCTAATATGGTTATTACCTCAGTTCATATTTCTTTTGATTTATTCAACAATTTGAAAGCTCCGCAAATCTTTGTTGAGCATAGTGTCTACTAATTAAACGTAGGTGGGAGGACAGTGTTACTTGTTTAATAGATGTTTGATAAATTCACCAAACTGTCTCCCTGACTGGTGGATTATGTTAGAGTTCTACATCAATATGTTTTATTTGGGTAAAATATTCCACAACACTTTGGTCTATCTGCGCTGTCTGAACTGCGATACAATTTCCCTCTACTGGACGAACATGGTAACATCCCATCAATTTATGTAGAAATAGAACCTAAAATAAAGCAAATGTTTCCATACATGATTCTGAAATGTATCTTCAGTTACACTTTAAAATGCTGGAAGGTAAGTCTTTTATTTGAGACACCACCAATGAATGGCAGCTATAATAGAGCATCAAACTGACTGGTTCGGTTTTCTCTGTTCTGGGACAAGGTTCAGATAAAACATGGGTGAAACATACCTTAGGAGGACAATCTTCGATAAACATCCGATGTGATTATAATTTATAAAAGTATCTGTGGAGTAATGAAGTATATGCAAGAACAGATAGTACAATCAAAACAAAATTAGTCTCATACATCAGTTGACTGTCAATAACCATTGATTTAATCCCCATACAGTTGTCTCTACAGGCTGATAAACCAAACAGAGAACAGATGATCTAAACCCAGAAACAGGACTGATGTTACATTTCAAATGTACGCAATTAGTTTTTTTTGTAATATTTAATTTCACTGTTACATTACACCTGTCACTGTCTGCCACCAGACTTTAGTGCTTTGTGTCTTGTCATTTCCTGTTTTATTTTGTCAGTCTTCCTCCTGTGTTATGTCTGGTGTCTTGACTTCCTGTCTCCCTGCCTTTCCCACTTCTGTGATTACCTGTCCCCACCCTAATGTGCTGCACTTGTGTTTCATTGTCTCCTCCTACTCGGTATATAAGTCCTGTGTTTTCTGTGTGTCTGTGAGTTTGTAATTACTGTATACATTACCTGCCAGTGTTTGTCCGTACCTGTCTAGTCTGTTTTGGATCTGATTTGTCCCTGCATTTCCAGAGCCTTGCCTGCCTGTTCTTTGTCTGGACTTCTGCCTGTCTGAACTGCCCTTTTGCATTTGGACCTTCAAGCTTGTCTGTTCCCTATTGGTACTTCTGCCTGATTGAACTGACTTCCTGGTTTGTGACCCCTGGACTGTCCTCCACCCGACTCTGGATCACCGATTGGAATTCTGTTGTGTTTAGTGTAATTTAATAAACTGTGTTTTTTACTTAAACCAAAGACTCTCTTCTCAGCTCCGATCAAATGCAATGAAAAAAATTAAACACAAAGAGGAAGAATTAAAACAGATTGAGTAATATTACTAGCCATCTAGATCTACCATCAAGATACTGCAAAAATTATTCTTATTATCAATCACTCTTCTTATATCTGATCATCATTATCCTGATCAACTCATTCTGAAATCCTTCTCCAATATATCAGTCTCTTTTTTTGCATGACATCTCTTAGATCTCTGGGAAAGCAATCCATTAAAGACAGTCATAAATTCATCCATTTCTCATCAACAACCGTTAAACCCATCATTTGTCTCTAGTTCTGTCTGAACTTTGTAAAATGTGTTCCATCTCTTGGCCTTTCATTTCCATGCTGGTTTTGTACAGCGTCTCTCTCTCAGAGGGGCTTAAGTGTGTTCACTGAGCCAAGGTAAAGCTTTAGGGCTTGGACTTTTCTAAACTTCAGATGGTGCATTATTATCCAGTGTGGCTCAGCAAGTACTGCAAATATGTACCACCCCTTTGTGTTGTAAAAAAAAAAAAAAAAAAAAAAACAACCCAAAAAACAAGAAGCAGTCCTGACAAAAATGGGAAAAAAACGGTTCTTTTGAAAGATGAGGTAAAGTTGGAAACAGATGAAAACTAGACAAAAACTTACAAAGGATCATAGTTAGTCACAGCCTGGAATTACATTTGCAAAGCTGGAGAGATGAATTCTGAAATTGTGGCGAAGTTTGTGTTTATCTAACAGAACTAACCATGGTGTATTATTCACAGTTTCAGGTTACATGAATATGGTATAAAATGCAATGTATGAAGCCTGATAGAAGCAAGAAAGATAACTTGTGAGGAAAACCTGCATGTAGTACAGGCGGCATTATGAATCAAATTGTACTCCATCAGCAAGTGAAGTCTAACAGTTTATGGTACATTTCCATACCTTAAAAAGAGTTACTGATGTGAAAGGAAAACATGATTGAAAGATCAATATTTTTTTTGTAAAGATCAAGAGCTGAGCATCACACGATAAAGCAGTGTAGAGGATTAGATTGCCTTGATGTCTGTGCAGTATGACATACCCTCAGCAGTCATCTAGTAAGCAGAACTGATCAGAACAGGCACAATGATTCAACACACAGTCAGAGTGGTGACTTGAGGTAAATTAAAGGTGATGTTAGAGTGTATAGATCTTGTCAGAGTGGAGATTTTACAGATTTCACCGTTACGGGTGCCACATTTGTTCTCCTTCCTCAGTCAGGATGACAAGTTGGATACCCCACTGTGAAATGAGTTCAACAGCTGCATTAACAGAGATGTATCAGCAGGTAGGGAAGGAAGTAGATATAGAACACTGAAGAAAAAAAAGGAGAAGCCTTGAGCAAGGCACCATCGCTGACACTGGTAGAAGCGGATTCACACTGAGGTGCCAGTCTGCACCATACTGGAGGAACTTTGATGAAACCAGGAGCTCAAACTGGAAACATGGGCTCATTCTTCTCACTCATTCATGTCTGTTTTACTCAGCCAATGCATCAGATTTTTCCAAAAATGATGTCATCAGTGTCATCTTCATTTAATTAAATTTAGTTTATTTCAGACACAAACATAATATAAAACATAGGGTAAAATTACAAAGACAAAAAAAATAGAAAAAAAACTAATTGTGCCTGAAAGCATTAAAGTACTAAGTATTCAAAGTGAGCCTTCTTGTAGAGTATAATTGTGTGTGGGCTATGCAATATGACCAAAATAGTATCAGGTGTCTACAAATTTCATTAATAAATAAGTACGTAAAATATCACATAGAGAGGACTGCTTAATATTGAATTTAGATACACAGACAAAATATTTTGACATCCTCATAATATGATTATTTTTCTTGGTTCTGTGTAAAACTGTTGTATGAATCTTAACATAAATATATGTCCATCAGTATTTTATCATCATTTTTCACACTTTGAGACTCCAGACACTTGATGTACTGTATGTAACTAGCATCAGTACCTGTCAATATCAGTCATTGTGTTGTATTTGTATGTTCCCAGTGCAGTTCTGTTAACAAAGCCTGTTAGAACAAAAAGCCAGTTTTTATGAATACCTTTGAGTGTTCATTGGTAATAAATGGCATGTCTTCACTAGGTGTATGTTAGGTGCATTTTATCCATACGAATAAACATTGAATCATTATCATTAGCAATTAGCATTAGCACTCAAGCATTAGGAGCAGTGAGCTCTTATTGGAGGTGTTCAGGGACCAGCACCAGATCTTCAGTGTCATGGTCATTGGCTTCAACAGGATAATTAGGATATTTTCACAGTGGGTATCCAAGTCTGTTGGACCCCAAAGTCCTAGTCTTAATTTTCTCAATGTGAATGCAAATATTCCATGCACAAGTACTGTAGCCGAGTCCAGCTGAGAAGGTAGCCTTGGGTATGGACTGTGTGGACTCCACAACGGAATGAGGCTGCGGGAAAGTGATCTGTACCTTAGACCAGAAGTGACCTAATCACCACAGGACCATAGATGGCACTCTTATTGTCTGCTGAAAAATCCTGAGATCCACATGGCACAAGCTTGACTATAACTGATATACTCAGTGATATATGAGGGACAATGAAGGTCCCTCTTCTTCTCTACCTAAAACAGGCTAACAGATGCCTGTGAACAGAACAGTAACTTGGTTGGTAATGTAAGGGATTTGTTACTTTCATGTTTGTTGAATAGGTAAAGAATTCTGTAAAAGATGTGATTGTATCCAGGTACAGAATGGAAGACCCTTAACCTATGGCATTGGATACAAAGGGGAAACCAATGAAGTACAGACATGAAAGGCAGACTAAACAAAAGGCCTTGATCAGACTGGGAATGAAACACAGAAGTGTTAATCATTGCATCACAATGATCTGCTGTATATGAACCATTATTGGACTTATATGTTACGTCACAATGAACCCGAAAAGACTAATTTTCCATCACAAGTCAGTAGGTGTATAAATCTATTAGAGCCTTGTGGAGGACCACATCTATAATTTTTCTTAACCATGATGAAGAAGCTGATGTATTAGAAAATGAATATGGTATGAACCCTCCTTTCCACTAGGTACTAACAAACATTTAATATGAACTAATATGTAGGTGAGCATCTGAACCAGACACTTTAATATTCATGCTTCTTAAAATTGGATTTCCCCTTTTTTTTTTCAAAGCAGTTTCTCAGCCAGGTGCGTCAGTTTCTCGTATCATATTTAGACACTGTCAGTACCTACTTCATCTCACTTGGTCCCTTTCCTATAGCATTTCAAAGCATTTCTGACAAGGATGTTGAAGTCTGAGCCGCCACATCATTGATTCAATGTATTTGTTTATGTCTCATGCTGTGCCAGGTAGATGTGCGGTTTTAGAGTCATGTGACATGAATGATGAAAAGAGAATCACACGGGATGAATCATTGGAGGACCATGGTGACAGCTGCCACATTCATGCCCTGTACTGGGAAGGGTATTTCAAGCTTTGCCTTTAACCTTTCCATGCAGGTGCTGAGATTTCTGACCTTTACACCATGTGGTTCCCCGCTGCCTTTGAGTGCATCTGATAGTTATAGAGTGGAGCTCTCTAGCATGTGTGTGCTGTTGAAAATCCACTTTTATTGTGTACATGTGTGTCCTTTTGTGCGTCAAGTGTGTATCTGTGTGTGTAAGTGTACGTGTGTTGATTTTGTGGATGCTGCTAAACCAAGCCAGGCCTTGTGCAGGAAACTCGATTTGACACGAGCGCAGTGAAGATTACCTGTGTCCAGACAGTTATTGCCTTACAGACAATAAGAACCGCCATCACTCACTTTTAAAGGTCAACATGCTGAAACAAGGGGCTCCAGCAGGCCGGAAATAACCTTACAAAAGACCCACAAGGGAGAGAAGGGGGGAGAGAGGTGAAGGTGAGGAGAGACAGACAGAGTTGGTGGGTGTCTAACCCCAAAACAGCAGGCGTCGATCAACCTACTGACCTCTGACCTGAATTCATCCCTACCTACTTCAGCCAATCACACTATGTCTTTTCTTCCAGGTACATGTTCATTCAACACATTGGTTTAATTTTTAATGCCTTTTATTTTCACTGTAAAATCACTATCGCTATGCACAATGTAAATAATTAGTGCAACTTTAATGAACAAAATCAAAATACATTAGCATAATTTGAACAGCTCAGGAGGCAAAACACCAGAAGACAATGTAGATGTTTCTGTAGTGTGTATATACCACCATGCACATTGGCTTTACTAGTCTTTCAAACAAGTATAACTGTAGTTCATTTGCGTGTTACTGCTCCATTGCTAAGGTATTAGTGCTAACAGAAGGCCTTGTTTTCCTGCCATGTGGGCTTTGATTGACATATGTGACTGACAGCTTGCTGGTCTGCTGAGTCAGACTTTCTGAGTTTGATCAGTGTGTTCCAGACTGACAGCTATGCATATAGTTATACAACTCAAGAATTTAAAAAAAGAAAAATCTGGAAATATTTGATAAAGTTAATTATTTCCTTACAGATGCTGCTTTTCACTGACGGCATCAATTCCACTCTCTATGGCCATTCTTGCATCTTTTTTCTTTTTATGTGAGAACAGGTCAAGGAACAAGGTACAAACAGGTCTGGCTTTTAGTACCACCTACATTAAGCTAAAGAATTACTAAATGTGATGTATAACCAGATTACAGACTGGTCAATACAAAATAACCATTACTTCAATATTTATGTGCATCAATCATGTCACAACATGTAAGAAGATAAACAAGTAATCGGAGCCACTTCAAGATAAGCTTACACAAAATCTCCAAAACTGTCAGAGCAAATGTTCAAGTGGCCAAACTTTTGATACATCAACCACAGATACTAAAGTCTAAACAAATATATTCTAAAACATATGCTAGTGTGAAACTTTAAAACAATGTTTTATGATCTAACAACAGCAATATTTTGAAAAATGATAACTTGCAGAAGTTAGTTTCCTCTTCTACAGTATGTCTCCTATAGCTGCAGTCACAGTGAAGAGACCACCTATGATACAGTATTGTGTAGATATCATAACCAGTAATAAACTTACAGTGGAAATGTAATGTACTGATACCAAAGCAAAACCAAGTTCAGATGGGTTGATGTTACACCATTAGTGGAAGAAACTCCACCTGTTAGTATCTAATGTACATTAGCTCATGCTGTCATTAGTATATTAGCTCATGCTAGTGAACAAAATGTCAAAGTGACCGCATCAGAATAGGCATTCACAAAACCAATGGTCTACAAAACAAGCTGGCTACACCATCTACTTCTTTTGTGGATGTTGATGTGCTCCTCAAAGCATTGCTTTATGTAACCTACATTACATTTTATGTGGTCTGTTATATGGTCTATTATAGCACTCATCTGTAAAGATGAGTTGCTCCACTTATTACAACAGTAGAACAGAGGACAGGCTGTGTTCATGTAAAAAGTGTACAAAAGAGGTTTTCCACCAAAAATGCAACCAGCAGGCAAGTGTTCTCCGCCTACACAGTTTTGCTGAAATAAAGACAAAACCACATTTTTAAGCTCAAAGCATCTTTGTTCTTTCCTTAATCAAACTTCTGGGTGTTTTTTTTTTTTCTTTTTCTTTTTTTTCAGTTAACCATTCACTGATTTGCAGTAGTCTACAGCTAAAACAAAAAAATTAAAAAATAAAATTAAAGTGGAAAGGTTACCATAATGAAGGGGACCTCCAACTCAAACTATCATTTTAATATGAGGAGATTAAAAACTTATAAAGCAACCCTACCTACCAGATTAAAAAAAAAAAAAAAAAACTAAACTAAAATGTGCTACATATGCATCACTAAATATTCCAATGATTTCTTATACATGCATCTGTACTTAGGGCCTAAAAAAAATAAATGTTGGTTTCCGATTTGTTGACAGTTCTAGACATGGGTAGGTAGGAAATTTATTTTATTTTTATT
>JAPSES010000120.1:12536344-12554074 GCA_029822895.1 Maxillicosta whitleyi | reverse complement strand
AAACGAAGCTTGAAAAATTAATTTGAGTATCAAATTTATTTTATTTTAGTAAGCCCAATAAAATATTTTGGGTCGCATGCAAATTAACAGGGTCGGTCGGCAACCGGAAACTTAAATTTATTTTTTTTAGGCCCAGACCAAAATATAAACCTCCTCGCCCCCACTAGTCACCCACCTACATACATACATATGCACAAACAGATCCACAAAGCAATGCAAAATCAATATGTCTTTCAGGAGGCTGCTGTTGTGGCTTGAATGTGAATAAACAGTCGTATATTTCAGCAGAGGATCGATGTGTGTAGACAGATGAATGGCATACAAAGACACCTCTGAACAGGACAGAGACCTTTGTGCGTGAGTGTGTGTTCGAGTGAGGGACTTTGTCACTCCCTCTCCCTCCATCTCTCTCTCTCTACCTGTCTTTTAGTCTTTCTCTCCCTCCTGTGTCCAACTGCTCTTTCGCTCTCCAAGGATCAATAGGTGTGATGGATTAGTGACAGGTACCACACACTGGAGACACATGCTATCAAGCAACAACACTTCCGATTCAGAGCCATTTCAATCACTCTCTGTCAGTCATAAGCTGTTTTCTCGTGCCGTTAAAGGTGCTGTCCTGGTACGCTCTTAACCACTTCATTTCTATGTCTGACACAAACACTTCCTCATATGCACATTCACACCATGTGTTCACAGTGAGATTGAACTCAGTGACATTTCATTGTGTTTTCTGTTAAGTTCACCATGAAGTTTGTCAGACTTGACATTACATTACAGTTCCATTACAGTTTTCCGCAAAATAAAAGTGATATCTCTACAATTTTGACTATCGATTAATTGTCGATAAAAATTTGTTTGATTAAATTATTAATTGTCAGTTAATTGTCCTTTTCTACGATGGGATTTGTGGTGTCAACAGTAGGGGGTGCCGCTGCTCAAACTAGGCTGAAGTTGAATAACGAGGAAGTCACCCTGTCCACACCTGAGCAGAGGCTGCCAGTTTGTCCATGCTGTGACATTGCGGCTGGAATAGTTGGTCATCCAACTGTATCATGGTGTTAATGAGTTAGAATCACTTTATGGTGCTTTTCCACTACATACCGACTCCACTCTACTCGACTCTACACGGCTCCACTCTACTGGACTCTACTCTGTATGCTTTTCCACTTACATGGGACCAGCCCCCCTTGGCTCAACACGTTACTCCTACACGGCGCATTACTTCTGTGTCGTCTGCTCAGAGAGTCGCCGAAAACTCGCTCATTGCATATTTTTTCATCTGGATTTTTACGTCCACCACCAAAGACTGAATCTATGTGACCGTCAATGGTGTAGTTTTGTTCTCTCATTATGTGGATTCATGTTTTGCTATTCACAGTCTTACTTCCACGTCGGAGTTTTGTAAATCGCGGGTCACAGAGAAAACAGTCTGACCAATCAGTGGTCTGCAGTGTCGTGACGTCACGTTTTGGTATCTGCTCCAGGATTTTGGAACCTCGACAGAGGTGGTACTAAAAGACTAGTATCGGGTCCCAGGTTCCTTTTTTCGTAATGGAAAAGCAAATGAGCCATGTAGAGTCGAGTAGAGTAGACATGGTGGAGCCAAACATGCGGAGTCGGTATCGGACCAGCATTGAACAACATCTGTGCTTAAATCTTGCTCCTTCACGTCAGTTAGTGATGCAAAGTCAGAAATGCCCATTTCTTCTAAACTGCCTCTCTTCAGATCAATTTATTTTATTGAATTGCTCTGCGAAATTTATTTAATTCTACTCCATAAATGTCATTGTCTGTACTGTATCCAATGGTACAATAAATCAATCAATATTAAGGAATATAACACGCTTTTTAGCTTTTATTCTTACAGACCCTATCAAGAGAGACACAGGTTTCCTAGGAAAATTGCTTATCAGTTAATCGATCAATAATGTTAACCAACTAAAGATTAATGAGTTAATCGATAATTTGCTTCCCTAATTTCGACCAACTATAATTGCTATTAATAGGTGTTTCCATTGAAGAGTTTTTGGGTTCTGATGCATGATTGTAGTAAAGTCCCATCCCACAACATGTCGTTACTTACTTACTTAATCCTCTTCGTCTGTCTGAGAACATAGGGCCTCAATGAAGTGCCTCTACCACCTCCTGTTACCTGCGATCTTCTTCACCTCTTGCTACGAGGTGCTGGCTGTTTCTAGATCTTTACGGGCACCCCTTTTCTAGGACAACTGTGATCTTCCTCTCACCCTTCTCCCTTGGGGGTTCCAATCAAGAGCAGTTCTAGTGATGGATGCGGATGGTTTCCTTAGCGTGTGCCCAATCCACCTTCATTTTCTCCTCCTAATTGACCTCCACTAATTCCTGGCCTGTAATCTCCAGAAGGTATTTGTTACTGACTTTCCTGGGCCACCACATTCAAACGGAGTCTTGAGTTGATGATTGTCTGGAGTTTCGTGATAAGTTTCGTCAGACCCCACGTCGTACAGCAGGATGGACTTTATATTTGACTCTAGGATTCGTAGTTTTGAGTAATTTTGAATGAGATGTTCTCCATACTGGCTTAAGTGATGCAAAAGCAGCCTTGGCCTTACCTATGCGCCTTCAACATCCTTAGCTGCTCCTCCATCATTACTGATGATGTTGCCGAGACAGGTGAAGTCCTTCACAATCTCTAGCTCCTCCCCTCTGCAGCAAACAGTTTTTGCCCTCTCTGCTGTTTTAACCCACATCACTTTTGTTTTTGAAGCATTATTTATCAATCCTACTCGACTTGAGTTTACTTCTAACTTCTGCATCTACTTCCTCATCTGGTTGATGTTATGGCTCAAGAGAGCGAGGTCATCTGCGAAACTGAGGTCATCTAGCATGTCTGTCAGTGTCCATTGGATCCCTGTTCTCCCTTCTTTGGTGGTTTCCCTCATTATCCAGTCTAGTGTAATAATGAACAGTAGCAGCCTTAAGAGGCACCTTGTCTCACCCTCTTGTCTTGTCTCCATTGGTCATGTTGAAGGACTCTGTCAAGTCACCTTCATTTAAAACCTGTGCCTTGAATTCGGTGTAGAAGACTTTTATCATCTTAATGATTTTGGGAGGAATTCTATAATGGGGAAGGATATTCCATAGTGTGTTTCTGTAGACAGAGTCGAATGCCTTCTCATAATCTATAAAGACTTCATACAGCTGCGATTCTACTGATCGTTCCACGATAATTCTTAACATTAAAATCTGATCACTATATGCTCTATTTGGCTGGAACCCTGCTTGGTTATCCCCGAGTTTGGACTCCATGGTGCTTGCTACCTGGCTAAGAATTACTCTGCAGAGTTTCCTTGCAACAGAAAGGACCATTATGCTGCACAAATTTTTACACTGTGTCAAGTCTCCCTTCTCAGTAGTTTTATTATGGTACCTTTCTGACTGTCTAAGGGGATCTTCTTATCCTGTCATATTCCAGAGGAGGGGGTGAAGTACTTCCACAGACATCTCTCCTGCCTCTTTCCAGGCTTCTGGGGGAATACCGTTGGGTCAGGCAGCTTTCCCACTTATAAGTGCATTGATGGGTTTATGGATCTCTGTCTTAGTAGGTGGTCCGGTGCGTATATTCAACACTTCTGCTGAGGGCTCTACTTCCGGTGGATCTGTCACAGGTATACGATTAAGGATTTCTTCAAAATGCTCTTTTCAGTGCTCCATTTCTTCTTCCTTGGCTGCTAGTATCTTACCCTCTTTGTTTTGTACTTGTTTATTGACTTGTCTCCTTTTACCACTCAGGGTTTTTGTAATCCAATAGAGGGTTTCATATCTTGTTTGGAGGCGCCCAGTTCTTCGCAAGTTGCGATGTCTAAAATCCAGTTCCTTTTGTCGTTCCTACAGCTTCTCTTTACTAGCCTGTCTGCTTTGTTGAAGAGCTTCATGGCATTCACCTTCTGGTTCCTGGTCCTACTATTTTTGATGTCTACTTTTAGGATGCGCCTCTCTTCTATCTTGTCCCATGTTTCTTGGCTCATCCACTCCTTCCTCTCCCTCTTAGTCTTTCCCAGGACCTCTTCACATGTACTTGTGAAGGCTTCTTTAACAGTAGACCATTCTGCTTTGATGTCATCCTCATTCTCCTCCTCATCATCTGAGTTCTAGCAAAGAGCATCAAAGTGGTTAGCCAAGGTGAACCTGAACTCTTGCTTAGTTTCTGGTTTCTTCAGCCTCCCTATATTGTATTTGGTCAATTTCTGTACCTTCTTCCTGCAGGCTGCCAGGCGTATTCTACAAGTTGCCAGGAGTAGATGATGGTCAGAGCCAACATCAGCACTCCTCTTAATCCTGCAATCCTGTAGAGTTCTGCGACATCTTCTACAAAGCGCAATGTGGTCTATCTGGTTTTTGACGACTCCATCGGCAGAGTGCCACCTACTACTACACCATTTAAAGGAGCAGAAATCTACGAAAAGCTCTCCATTTTGATTCCTTATTCCATCACCATCTTTTCCCATCACCCTCTCATTACCACTATCTACAGCTCCTACTTTGGCATTCATATCACCCATGAAGATGGTGATGTCCCTCTTTTTGCGCTTGGCCATGGTGGCTTGAAGCTGTTCATGAAAACTCTCTTTCTCCTCATTGCTTGCACCATTAGTAGGTGCGTAAGTCTGTATGACAGTTGTGTCTTGACAACGGAATATAAACCGAGCCATGATAATTCGCTCAGATATGGCCTCCCATTCTTTCAGGCTCCATGCAAACAATTCCTACACAAAAGGTACAAACTAGCATTTGTTCTGAGTCCAGGGTCATAGGGGAGACATTTGGCCTGAGCAAAACCACCATGCAGAGATGTGTGAAAATGCAAAAAAACGTGTTTCCATTACACTTTTATGCTGTACATCTATATCAAAAAAATCTCAAAAATCACTTCATGAGAGCATGTCATGTGAGAGGGTGACCAATTGTCAGTCTGGCCAATTATCAGACCTAATGCTTAGCAGTTCTACCACTATTTCTTTTTTAAAAGATATCTGATAATTTTTTATTTTTTTTATTAAAGCTCTTCATGTCTGATTTAGGCGCTCTCTGTAGTCACCACTGACTTTGACTTTATATAATTAACGGAGAACTATTTTGTATATTGACTATTATTTATTTAAGGTAGTCTATCTCACTTTTTCATATAATACAGATGCATACAATAATAATCCAACATCATTTGAGCCATTTAAAGTGTATGATGTTGTATTTAACCTTAGAGTCACTCTCCTTTGCTTGTTTTGTCTCATCTTCCACTAGCTTTGCTGTGTTTTGGCTGTTTATGGGACAGACACACACACACACACACACACAGTTGACGTGTCTGTATCCAGGGTTTTATGCTTGATGGAGGTGAAAAAGCCAGGAATCAATGAAAGGTAAATGCAAGTAAGTGCAAAGGAAAAAGATATAGCACATTATTGCTGTGGACCACTAAGGAAATTGAACAGATGCATGGATTAATTCGAGAAACAGAAATTCTGTATTAGATGTAGAGCGGCTCCACCATAGATAAAGAGCTGCTGACAGAAATTTTGGGAAAAGGCTAAAACAAACTGTGAAAGGCTTAAAAACAGCATTATGTGATCCAGACCACCGGCTGGGCTCAGTTCACTTTAGTTCGGTTTGGTTCAGGGACATCTATCTGCTGCCTTTAACTGCACACACCTTAATTCTATCAGCTCCTCAATCAACAGGTAGTATGTTAATGTATGAAATCCTACTTTTAACATACAGACTTTTAAACTATGATGATCATGAACCAAATCTTATCATCTCCATAACAGTGTTTGATGGAAACGTGCACATGCAACATACACTTTCTTTTGCTGAATGTCATTACAATATATGTGAATGGAAACCTGCCATGTGACATAAACATTTGCTACTAATAACTTATCCACTCTGAAGAAAAACCTAATGACTTGTAAAATCAGTATTATATATCTACCTTCTTCTCTTGAATATTATTTCTTAATTTTCATTCCTTAGTTATTGAAATATAATCCCATTGTGCTACCAAATCAAAGTAAAGAATCTAAGAATGGGATTGTGACCAGTGGCAGTCCGTACCAACACTTTCCATCTACAAACACATATTTATGCACCTCTACACAGGGACACAACTAAACCCAGTTAATGGCATTTGTATGGCTCACACCAGGTGTTGGCATTGCTATGCCCTAATGGCTGAAAAACACAAAGGCCTGTTTGAGGCTGTCACTTTGATCCAGGCAGCTCTGGGCTCCTGTGGCTCTACTGCACTAAAACCTTTATTAGCCATATGCTGGGGACATCAGAAACAAGTCAATCAGCATTTACATCACTACACAGGAAGGGAAATGAGTCACAGTAGATCCTAGCACAGTGATTTGCATAACACGCAGCCTGACCTATTTTTGCTTGCCCACCTGTCTAGAGATTCTGGTCTACTAAACTTTCCAGGAGTCACGTAAAGGCAAAGTCCAGCCTGAAGGATGTATTACTTATTCAGTGTTAATTGCTCAAGACTCCAGTGTGTTGAAAATATGCATATCCTCACACACATCACTGGCTGCTATTGCGCTGTTATTGTCAGACGTTTTTTACATTTTTAATATAGTTTTCACATTCAAGAATGAAACTTAAACAACTAAGGTGGTAAATCATTCCCAACAGGAAGCAGCAGTAGCAGCACATAACCAGTACTTCCTGAGGAGTGCTCTGGGAAATGTCAGCCGCAATTTCGTTCCAAATACACTTTGAAAATCAACTCCTCGCACTTATTTACTTAGTTGAATCTGTCACATGGAGCATGTCGATGAACGTAATAGCAAAGGGTTATGTGATGTCAGTGATAATCTGCTAGTCATGGCTGTATTTGGCAAGGCCGACCTAGCTGAGATTCTCCTTCTAGGGTAATATGGGTATGTTTTTCTCTTTGTAGGAGATGTTTTGAATGAGAATGGATTGCAGGTATGATGCTGGAGTGCTGTCTGGTGATTGGTTCCTCAGGTTTGAGCAGGAAGATAAGGTCAACTCAGACTAGTTCCTGTAGACTCCGCTCTTCCCATCCCCGTCGATTGACCAACACCATGTAGTTTTGTTTGAAGAGCTAGGCTATTCTTTGTTAATGAAGCTGAAAGGCAGGAATCCTTTATTTATTCAACTTTTCTCCTGTTAATTGAATTAGAAGTTTAGGTAAGAATGATGCATGTTGTTTTTTCTTTGTTTGATAAGTAAGTATAGTAGATTTAAAGTATTATTTTGTTTGTTATTTTCTTTACTTTAATTCCCTTCCTGATATCACCTTTTCTGTACTAATGTATAAATAAATAAATCATATCATAGTTTGGTTGATTGCTGGGTGTTTCTTTTTAAATTTGGTCACTTTTGTTAAAGGGGTCATATTTTGCCAAACCCACTGATATTGATCTTTGGTTTATTTATTTGTGTATTTGGACCCTAATAGTTCAAAAAAGTTTGACTCTGAACCCTCCAGGCTCTGCAAACCTATCTCTATATTTATTCCAGCCAAAATTGACTGGATTCATATAACCCATTAGTCTGGGAGTACCCATGCTGCCTTGTGCGTTCTTTTCGAACTGCTCGACAGCCCGGAGACCATGGCCAAAATCCTCGCATCGATCTGGAGGCCAATCACAGAACGAGGAGGGACAAAAGACGATGACGCGTACTATTCGACAAACGGAAGTTAGTAGTTTTTCGAATCCATCATGGCGGCAGCAGATGCAAAGCTATCTTTCAAAGAAGCTCTGGACAGTGTTCTAAATAGTTTCGAACGTAAGTTCACTTTAAAAGATGAACAGCGTTTAGCGTTAGAGTCGTTTACACACTACAGATGTCATCGCGCACAAGGCAGCATGGGTTCTCCCCAGCGAGTGATTGACATTCGTACCGCCCAATCAACGGCTACAGAAACCACAACTCTCTACGAGAAAATGACTGCGTGGTCTCCAGACTAAATCTCACTTGTGATATAGTCTGGCACTCGCCAGACTAATAACCCATTTCAATTCCTTCTTAATTTATTACCTTTTATAACAAGTACATGATGACATTTGCACATATAAGGTCAAAACTTCCAATGATCATTTCTCAAAGTACGCCACAATTGTATTCCATACTAGGGCACTAACAGAAAAATGGGTTTGTCATCATCTGGGGCACAAGTCGACATTACTTTGGTGGAGTTGACTAGTCATGTGTTATTCTCTCTCTCCCATCCATCACCTGACAGCGCACAAGCTTTTGCATGTCGATTCTATCATCTTTCTACATGGAAACATGGGACGCAAGGTAGTGAAGCACAAATCTGGTTGAGTTGGTGCGGGTCCAAAAACGTCACTTTATGTGCGAGGCGGGTCAAATAATTCCATAAAAGCGGGTTGGAAAATTAAAAAACCTGTTCCGTGCATTACTAGTGCAAGGTCAAGACTGAAGAAATATGATGACTCAGAACAGGATTATTAAACTGACTGTGATCTCGAAAAACTATGGTCTAAGTAATGTTCTGTGAACCATGGAAGCACCAATACCGAATAATAAATATCACTCCTGGAAGGAAGGGAGTCTCACTTCATGTCTGAGCCTCAGTATCCTCTAGGGCAAACGTAACAGTAATTTAGAATCACCCAGAAACCACTAGACTTGATGTATCTGCACAATTTTCCAGGTGTTGCTGATATTGTTTTTTGGCATTTCTGTATAAGCTTCAAACTACAAAAATGCTTTAGATTGCATGATTGTTGGCTTATAATTACAACACACATGCACAACCCTCAGTCACACACAGACACCTAAGTGGCAAGAAAGGACTGAAAGATGGAGAAACGCTAAAAAGAAAGAGACATGGAGGAACGCAAGTGTGATAATGGAAGTCCCTTGATATCTTTAATAGGCAGCTGATTAGAAAGCAGAAGCACCAAAACAGGTAATTCTTCTTCTTATCATCAGCACCAATAGTCAGGCTCACACTTATCTCCATAATGACTCCAACTATAATTAATGAGCCTTTTGAGAGTACAGTGGCTTGTGCTGAAGCTGCACACAAACAGGTGCCCACACACACATATGGATTGGACTCGCCTCTATTCGCAGGGGACTTCGCTAATCATGGCAGATTGAATGTAGACGATAGAACTTCTCTGGTGCTTCATTCTATTCATTTTTAAACCACTTTACTGTTCCGACCATATTAAGCCATTTTTAAAAGTCTATCCTTGGAAAGAAGCAGCTTGAATAAATGAGCCCATCAGTACCGTCAGAAGATATGAGAAAGTCTGATGGGTGAAGTTCCCAGATGTTATCCAGATTTTTTCTCATTTGGCAAGTTGTCAATGGGAATAAGTCAATAATCTACTACTGTGAGCGCCAACAAGTTTTAGGATGTTAATTTGCTTAGTCTGGACTTTCAGACTATTCAATTCTGACATGAATTTGTGGCTGTGATGCTTTCCACGGACCAAACAACCTAATGAAAGGAGGTCTCTGCTAAGATCAAACTGAAGGGTACTAAACAAAAGAAGAATAACAACTAGAAGAAAAGATCATTTCTCTCTCCTCTTTCTGCTAACTTGAGCTGATTGTGACAGGTAACCACCGACTCAGAGAGCTGTTTTTCCTCAATAAATGAAGTGTTTTCAACACTACTTTCACCCTGAACTTGTTCTTGGATGTGTCAGGTCTCCTCAAAGGGTTTCAGGCCTTTTTCTATTACTTGAATTTGTGAAGGACTTTGAGACAGTCATGTATTATGATTGATGCTACATAAACCAAGTGAATTGAATACATTTTATATGCATTTGGGGAGAAGTTGAACAGGTAATGTAAAATAAACTTGATAATTAAATTCAATTTTTCCAATATCAATTCCATTCCTACTATTCAAGTCGGTGTCACTGGTAGTACAATGTCACAATATTACTAGAATAACGGCAAGAAAAATAGTATGGTCCTTTTTTATGTTAAAACAGAAAATGCTTTAGGGCACTTACAATATCCCGTCAGACATGTCCCCATGTACAGACACATCACAACCACACGTGTAGAGAAAAAAGGCCACCAAAGTTAGATAGTTAGATAAAACATCACTATATACTAATCTTCTGGTGGGTGTGTCTTCAGGCTGTTACTTTGACTCAAAAACAGTAAAGTGCTAAAATTCTAAGATAAGATATATTTTCAAAAAACTACTATTCAGGTTAAATAAACCTAAATAAATGATGTGGAATTTTACAAATCAGCACTGGAGATACAATTTCCAGGCCCTTTTACACAACTCGTTTATTCTGGAATGACGTCTGTAAATGAAATGGTGGATCATTTGGTCCGACCTTTATCACAGCTCTGTAATGCCTCTGGAGCTAGTAAGACTTTGGAAAGGTTAGCAACACCATTATAGTCTGGGTATTTCTGAGGTGTAGATTAAACATCACACTATACACGCTACATCACCATCCCTTTGATTCCAGAAGGTAGGTCCGCTGTGCACAAGTCCAGCCTGCCTGAGCTCTGTTACACCTTCGGCTTGGCTGTGGAAATCGGTCAGTGGTTTTTCCAGGATCTCCACGTAAAAATGGCCTCTAATTTTAATTGTTACCCAAATGTAACTTAAAGGAAACAGGACTTCAGTTGTTTATAAATAAAAAGACATTTTCCATACTATAAACTGCTACTTTTTTCTTGCTTTGAACCCTGTGGTTTATACAAAGATGAGGTTCAAGTACAGATTTTTATGGGCTACTGGCCTCCAGGGGGCACTCTAGCAGGAAGCACAAAAGTGAGACAAACAGGTGGAAGAGGTGATGCACCAAGGAAGATGCTAGTTTCAAACTTAATTCATTCATACACCCTCATCATGGAAAACGCACAAAGAAATGCATATGTGTATACTGAAGCGGAGTTCAGTGGTTTCAGCCGCAGGAGGAAGATGGAGATAGAGATCAATGACTTTTCTGGGTTTTTTTGTTGTTGTTTTTTTAACCAGCTGGTTTACTGCTGTGTTACAGGCACTGTTTGGAAAAAAGCAGTGAAAGTATGTAAATAAATATTTAAACAATCTTTCTGCTTAACATCTTTCTGTGTAAATATCGCATGTCACAATGTAGACATCTGCAGCTAATAGTCAGATGTGGCTAATATTCAGGTGCGCATTATAGCCTGGAAAATACAGTCATCTGACCAGATTCATACAGTCAACCAAGAATATAAGGATTCCTTGGGGGGGGGGGTAAGTTTTTTTTTGTTTTTTTTTTACCTTTATTTTTGGGGATTAAGGAGGCCATTGTGATCACGTGCTGAAAACAGGCCCTGAGGACAATGAACAGAGATGAGGAATCTTACACGTTATCTCATACCTGGGATACTGTCCTTTCAGAGAAAGGCTTTAATTGTAGCCATAACATGTAAAAGATAAAAAAAATTTAAAAAAAAAACATTTTCCCTCTTTTTTTTGTGTCTGACAAAAAAGAAACAAGGAATCCTCATATTCTTGCACTTTAACAAATAGATGATTAATGCAATGATCTCAGAAAATGTGTCATTACATTTGTCATATATTCCTTCATTTACTTCACTCTAAGTGTTCGAATGATAAGTAAAAAAAGACTGATTCCTGCATTGTTTTGCCTAATTCTCATTTTGTTGTAATCATCACATGTTTCCTGATGATCTGACTTGTCCCACCTCATTATGAGGTATGAAAAACCCAGAGTTAATGGACCCATGTCACATGTTGACAACAGGTGGAGAAGTGTCTTTTATTACTTCAATACCATATTAATATTGTTTTCCTTTACCATTGCATTTCATACTGTGCCTAACTGTAAAACAATCTCACAGATACCATGAGGCATACAATATCACCTCTCCCTTTGACTATGAGAAATAACATTGCAGACCTTCAAATTGAGGAGCTCCACAGGTAAGTTGATGAGTTAACCTGCATAGTGATAGGTCCACTATGGTGTGTGAGATTGGAAAGTATTTGGAGGACAAGGATCTTGTTCAAGCATAAATACACTGTTCGACTTTGTCACTCACACACACACACACACACACTTGGGCTTTGACAGAAACAGCCTGTGGTGTTACATTTCTACCCAGGATTCCAGTCTCAGTCACTCAACTGAGTATGTAGATTGACAGCAATGTATGATATGATCAACTTTACTTTATAACTGGGATTGAAATGGAAAGTGGAGCTCATTTCTGGGTGTAATTAGCTATAATTAGGTGTGTTCAATTTCATGATCTTTACTTGGTCTAAGATCTGCTTTTCAGACAGATCATATATTGTATCATTAAAAAAAATAGTGCTGTCAAAGGTGTCGTAGTCAGCCCACATTCAGTTTAAAGAGCTTGTTTATTGGTGTAATTAGGGTATTTTACAGAAACTGCTGCACATTGGCATTACACTAACCTACAGGATGGCAGGATTAATGCTGCTGACACAGGTCACTGAGTTTAGTTTACCATCTGTCTGCATTAAAGTGTATAGTTTTACTTTACAAGCACATTTAGTGTTGCAATGCTCAAGGGTAACTGCTACTTAAGAAATGAAGACAAAGAATAACAATGTGTTTGTCATCTGTACTCTAATGTACTGTGAGTGGGATTTGTAGATGCTTTAGATTTAATGTAAAAATACATTTGACACATCAACTCAGGTGGGAAAAATTTGGTTGCAGTCTGGGCAGTGGCAATAATAAATCATACACACAAATCTTACATGTCCTGTCCCTGGTACAGCCAATGCAGTTACATACATTATACAATTTCATGATACAATCCTTGTGAAAATGTAAAGGATTCACAAATCACTTCTAAATGAAGTCCATCTGTGTCTTTTCTGACTAGGCTAAGTGTTCAATAACATTCTCATGTGTTCCACAGAGGCTGCAGACGTGGGGATTTTTATGATTGCACATGTGAGTGCACAAGGTTCTGTCATACGGTCTGCAAGGCCTGTCCTCCTGATAAAAATATGGAGATCACTTGTGCTTTTACTCTGAATGTTTCACATGTTATGCATGGCTTTTAACTCAGGTTTAAGTCTGTTCAGTTCAAATTATGCGCCTTAGCTCTCCAATTAGAGTCTAGTTTGCTTCATTTTGTTAAATTTGTTGGACTCAAGGAATCCAACAATCATCATTATTTTGTGATCTTTATATAAATTGTGTGAGTGTTGTTGAACAGCAATGTGACGTTCTCTGCAGTGAAGGTGCTCAGCTGTACTAGTGCCTGTGTAGTGTTACTGAATTTAGTATGCTCCCTTTCAGAAATCTGCATTTAAGGTCCTATACACACATAACATTATAGAAAGAGATAGTTTCCCACCTCCATTTACAATAATAACACCATACACGTCACACTGTTTTTAGAAAAAAAGATTTTATCTACTCAAACCTGCATAAATATGCCATAGAGTGGATCACTGAGTTAGGATTAGGATGAAGAAATGTTGCATAAATTACTGTATTTGTTGAATACTGTGAAGTTTGGGACCCTGAAACTAAAAATGAACAGACACAAGCATGGAAACAGAGTTTTCCAAAATATCCACTCTGGCCAGAGATTTAGGAAATAATCATTTTCAGTGACCTAAACCAGAGTTTTCATGTGAATGCAAAATCACATGGAAAAACAAACAAACAAACAAAAAAAAAAAAAACAGATATCTGGCTTCCATACATATATATACATGACATAAACTGCATGTCTAAGGTGGTGCTAGCACAGCAAAAGAGGAAAAAAAGTGAACTTGAAACTTAAACTCGGACAGGTATCCAGATAGAGTGTCTCCAGTAGATCCAGATCCAACCCTGCTAAATCCTGTTTTTTTTTTTTGTTTTTTTTTTTTGCATGCATATAATACAACTATCACTAAAGAAAAAAGAAGAGATCCTTCAAAGTGAGCAATAGAGATTGAAACACACGATGGCTGACAGTTTCCAAATTGAATCCGAAGACTTGAAGTTTTACATATGAATTGGTCATCTGCACAGCTCCCACAACCCAGCAGCAAATCTATGTAGTGTTGACGATCCGTATAAAGGGACTCCATAGGTGTCATATGTCCTTAGCATCAGCAGAAAGAGTGTTATGGCTGATGGTTGCTGGTCGAGTTAGCCACAGCTCAGGTGTGAGATGTGCAGAGCTGGAACAGATGCTTCCACTTTAATTATCTCACAAAGAGCTAACTTTCCTGTAATGGAAGAGACGCCAACACAGCTGGGTCCTGACGGATGCCAAGACACCAAGAACCACAGTTGCGCACACCCCAAACACACACATACAATTGCATAGAAATGATATATTCAAATATATTCATAGTTAGATTTGTCAAATGTCAAGTGAGCTAATCTGATAAATGGAATGTGAGACGCTTGAAATAAAAAAAGAAAAGAAATATCAGACGTAATTAAAATATCATCCTGCATTGTTACTTTAACCAGAGAGTCAGAGGGGCAAATTTTGACTGCGATGGAATATCGCAGGAAAAAGTTGTCAATGTCAGTAATGATTCATGTTCGTTTCAAGTCTTTATCATTACTCCTTTTCAACTGTATGACTAATACTGTGTTTACGTTAACCAATCTGTAACCAACCAGATTTAAATCTGTAATAATGAAAGTAGAAGAAAATAAGTAAATATGCACATTTAATGACCAGATTGATTAAAAAAAAAAAAAAAGAAACATTTTCAATTCTATATTGAGAATTTAGTTTAATAATCCCAATTTAAAAGCTGTAGATTTATACATTTACCTTGTGTGGTTCCTTTTTAATTCTGTAAACTACTCATTCAAAGTAGAATTTTTTACGTTTGATTTATGTTGTGTTTTTATGTACAGAATGTTATCACTTATGCCGTCTTCTTTACAGAGAACATGTGACGTGAAAACTCTCTTTCAATCCAGTAACAGTTTTTTTTAATTCTTAGGAGAAAAAAAAGAACCTCAGAGTTTTGGCAATCCAAAACTAGCTTTCAATAGTTTTTCACCAAACATTCATAACGAAAAATAATTCATCTTCTCAGCTCGTACATGATATATTTTCCACCTCTGCACTGGTAGGCATTCAAAATAAACTTTAGAATGTAAAGACAGAGCAAACTCCAGTAACTGATGAAGTCGATAAAGAGAGTAAAGGATGTGGAAACTGCATATCTTTGTGCAAAAAACAATATGTTTGTTTTGTACCTTGTTAAACTTTGACCAAGTTTGAATTATTTTCCAAGCATCACATCCACAGACTTTTGGAGTGTTGTGTGGTCAGTTTGCACAATCTTAAAAGAAACAGCAGTAATGAGATGCAAGTTTAGTGTTTCCTAGTGTGACTCAGTTCAATGGCTCCAGACTATAGAATTGTGAAGTGAAAAAGTTATTTATGCGTAAGCAGCAAAACAAAGATGGCTGAGGTCATGATCAAATGCGTGTGGACCTTTAATGCTGTTTTTCTAGATGCGTTTCCCATCATTACCCTGTCCATACCAACTGACTTGCAGCTTTCTTTATCTTCTCCTTTAACAATGTTGTGACACTACTGGAAATACACTTCACTGCTTTCTGATAAATGCATCATTATGCTAAATACGATCTCTCCAACAAACACCACTTGTGTTTGTCTTGACTTGGTTTCTAACAATGTTCTTTTGCAATATGGAGTTTTCCTTGATGTTTGGTGCCAAGGTTGGGTAAGACAGTCCTGGACTGAATGTTTACATAAATAAGCCAATTTAGCAGCATTTCAGAGAACCAGACCAGAAGACTGGCTGTCTTAACCACACACAGAAACAGACAGAAACACAAAACAGTGAACTGCAAAACAGAATAAAGAAGAAAATTGTACAGCAGGACATGTTAACAAATGTCCAAGTGGCAAAGATGCAAAATAGTTTTTTGTTTTTTTTTTTTTTTTCCAATGAAGGTCATGATATTTAAAAGACTAATCATGAACCTAGAAAAAAAGAAAAACCAGACCATTACAAATAAAATGACAAAAAACAAAACCGGTGGACAATGGGATGTACTGAAATCCTCATGCTTTTGGTTGTTAGTGTGACTGTCAGCTTGGCCTGGCATGAAAGAGAGCAAGGCACATTAGATCAGCACGCCAGACCAAGCCAGGCCAGGCCAGGCCAAGCCAAAGGTACAGCACAAGCAAGAAAGATGACAAAACACCGGAGTAAACTGAAATGAGTACAACCCTTCAACACACACACATACACTGATTGTCCCAATCCGTTGCCAGTAAATTGCTCTGTGCTGGAGAGCTTAGGGAAGCATCAGAGAGCCTGGGCAGCATCCTGTTCTGAGCTGCAGATCCCAAGCTGACTGAATGTGGAATGCCTGGCCCAGTCGGCTGGATCAGCCGCTAATACACAGCCTGGGACCAGGGAATTACTGAGTAAGCACTGAGCCCCATGAAGCTGCTAGCAACACGCAAACACACACACACACACACAAATGCTCTGTCAAATGGGGACTCTGGTGTCCCTCTGCTTAGATGTATGTCATCACCAATTCACATCAATTCAACAATAATGTATTCTTTATTTTTCAATAACAAGTGTAAAGACTGATCTGTGACTTGGTACTTAGCCTGGACTTGAGAAGAGGAGCCCTGCATCCTCGGTGCCTTAGGCCAGTTTACATGACAACGCTCTCTGGTAAAAATGACAAAATATTCTATCAGATGTGCCTTTTTTTTTTTTTTTTTTTTTTTTAATTGCATTTGGGGGGGTGGAAGACACAAAAAAGATGTTGTGTTTCCAGTTTTGTGATAGCATTTTGAGCTAGGAGAGAACAGCAAGAGAAGTAGAAAGGTTCTACGTAGGTGGTTGGTCTTGGAGGTGGTTATGCCACCTAGCGTGCGTACTACATCGATAAATAGGAACTTTAACACACTTTTGAGTGTACATCTCCATGCAGACTGCCCCCCCCCAAAAAATGCACATCTAAACACAGACTTAAAAGTGAGAATCCAACACTACATTTTTGTTTTCAGTTCAAATCATTACTGTCTAAACGTAACTTCAAAGGTGAGTTTTATGCCTCATAGAAGAACCACATCTGTCAAACTCAACTGGATGGCATTTGGTCTTTTTATATGGTAGCATTTCTTAATTAAGACATGCCTTAATAAAATGTCCACAACCAAATACCAGAACAATACACATTAACTCACCAAATTACAGCTGAAAGAACAAAAGAATGAAACAAAGTACAAATGAACAAACAAACCGTTCCTAACATTTGGAGTAGAGATGACAGAGTTTTTGTTGTGACCAGTCAACTTGACCATTATTACTCTACAACCGCACGTCTGATGTAATATGCAGACTCAAACCACAGTGACGGATGAGTGTTCGGTGATCCATGGCTCTCCAGTTTTTAAAGCTAACCGTGTGCTCTATACCTTTCACTTCCTATGAAGACTGACCAGCAACTCAAACATTTTTGGTAATTGTTCACTGTCTAAAGTCCCCATTTTCTTTAGGAGCAGCAGCAAACCAATATGTTACTAATTGGTATTCTAAGACTTTTAGTACTTCATAGGGCGAGGGGGGGGGGCTGGAGCCTATCTTAGCAACTACGGGCAGAAGGTGGGGTACACCCTGGATGACACAACAGACAGACAGACAACCATTCACACACACATGCACACACTAGGGCCAATTTAGAGTTACCAATTAACCTATTCCCC
>JAPSES010000120.1:12521297-12535726 GCA_029822895.1 Maxillicosta whitleyi | reverse complement strand
CCCATTTTTTAAGACTTCCTATAACACTACAATACATTTCCTGAATATTATCCACTAGTCCAACAGACTGTGCTGGCCTACTTCCCAAAGTACTCACACTGAGAGCAGAGATATTAAACAACTGCACAGTACTTGTAAGAAAGCACTATTTTATATTGAAGTATTTTGTTCTAGTTTCTTCTTTTCTCTGCTCTCTAACTTCCATCTATCCATGGGATAGAGTTTTTGAGCACAATATTTTTAATTATGTACTCTTTATCCATTGTTTCCAGTCTCTATGAAGTGTAGCAATCAGTATAATGTTTAACATACTCCCTCCACTTTTTAAAGCCTGCAGCGAACAAGCCCCTCACCATCGACCCCTAACCCCACCTACTGGCACAGATCGAAGGCCCCCCCATCATGTGACTGCCTTACACAACACTCACGGGAGGTCCTCTTCTCACCAGGCTGCCTCCCACTTCCTGCTCAGCTGCTGGTTAGCGTAGTGAACCATCGCCGTGGGCAACGGACCAAAAGAGAAGGAGGAGGATAGGGAGGAGGGAGGTGAGTCGGAGAGGAGATGTGAATAGATGTGAGAAGAGGGCATGAAATCGATGAGGCCATGCAACAGCTTTGCAGCTCATGTGCCCACACACTGAGATAGAGATGCAGACACAAACACACAAACTTGCACACACATATACTAAAACAGAGAGAGTGAGCTGACCTGGCATTCACTACTGCCAACAATCTCGTCCATATTACAGGAACAAGCAAGAATGATACACACATTCCTCCTTTACAAGTTAAATGTTTCATCCATTTTTAGACTACGCAAATTAATCTTCTCCACCTCTCCTGACATGAATATGAGTTTTAACTTTAACTCTCCTATAATTAAAGCACAGCTTTAGTGTTTCATGCAGGAGATTTCAAGAGTTTCATTTTTCACAGAGCCTGTTTTTGAGAAAGGTCTTGTAATTCTTTTAAATGTCATCGCTAAAAACAGGGATGCATTTAAGTAGCAGTAGCACTTGTGATATTTAACAGAGAGAGAAATTAAAGAGGCTGTGGAAACATTCTGCTTGTCAACCTTACAGCCGAGGATGTATTTATAACGACATCCATGGTAACAGCTAATACCTGACTGAATTATAATGTGTCTTAGGCATAAAGTCACTAAACAGCTTCATGAGAAATAATATCATCAAAAGTTTTGATTTGAAGTCAAAAGTCATTGTGTATCTAAATTAGAATGAAACTAATATGTAGTACATAATATCTCAAAGAATGAACCAAGTTGTTAAGTCTCCAATAGACAATGACAAAGGTAATGTGAAGCCTATGTACAGAGAGATGTTGGTACATTAGAAAAAATATAACCCGCATATAAATAACCTGTGTCTTAAATTGAGTTTAAATACATTTAGAGGTAAAATTAGAGCATTAACTGCTGACTATGTTTTGTTAACACACAGATATTAAATGGTGTTTCTATCAAATACTCAGTCTTTGTTGAGTTTAATGCTGTCGTACTGTTTTCGGGGGGGTTTTTTAGTCTTCTTCTGCAATTTATCTACTATGGTTACATATGGTTATGGTAAGTCTATAAATTCCTATACACTGTATGACTTGCATATGTTGAAATGTTAGAATGCTTAAAATGCTTATATATGTTGTCCTTCTCAAATAACATTGAAAAGAAGGTAAATGCTGACTAAAACGGTTGCCTGATTGCAGGATCATTCCTGCAGAGTGTGTCCTATGAGTCAGACTAGATGTAACCTGGCAGTGGTTCAACCCTGATCTGGCATGTACAGTAAAGGCAGGAAAAAGATGGATTGTGGGAAATGGTAACAACAGTGGAAATAAACACAGAGATGACACTTCATGAACACATACAGGTCTCCACAAGCAAAATCTTATTGAATTTTATTTATATAGATCACACTCTCACTATATAACATCCATTATTGCTAGAAAGATTTGGATACGGACCCCACACCACCAACCACAAAGAATCCTTTAACAATTAAGAGCATATTAAACCCATGAAAGCCCAGGAGGGATGACTATTCCATGACAAATACTCAAAGGTATAGACACAGGAAAACACAGGAAACATTTAATCAGATCAGAGTTGGACTAAAAAGCAAACCACATTCATTGAAAGACTGTGGTGAGCAAAATCATGTATTGATCTAACCTTATTCTTGATCAAATATTCCTTTAACACACTACCTCCGCACACTTCATTGAGTGACAGACCACTTTGAAAGCCTTCTGCTCAGTGACCAGCCATCCACCACAATAGCTGCACTGTGCAGAGTACCTTTGGCGGCCACTTGGTGGGGGTCACCTCTCCAACTGCACTGTTTCAGCTCAAGCCTCTGGTTTGTGTGTGTGTGTGTGTGTGTGTGTGTAAGTGAGAGAGAGAGAGAGGGGGGGGGGTGCGCAACTGCACAAGAGCCTCCATTACGGCTCCAGCACAAGAGCCCTGCTCCATTATGGCTTGCACACAAGGACATTCATTCGGGCTCTTAGTCATTCTAATGAGCTGTGCTCTGCAACTCTGCTGAGCCTCTGACTCTGTCTGCGCTGGGGCCCTGTGAAACAGCTCCCACGCGACTCCAGGCAGCACCTATCACAGAAGAGCGCTCAATGAGGATTGTGGTTTTTTTTATTTCTGTAATTGTGAAGCTTCAGAGGGCTCTTAGGCAGAGATTTAATGGTGTCTAATGGAATCTCATCACAGAACAAGAGAGGGAAAAAAGGACAGAGAGGGAGAACACTGACTAATGTCTCTATGCACTTTTGCTTTGCAGTTCACCTTTAATTCTGTGAATACAATTTTTGAAAGATACTTTATCGAAAATTATCACTTGCATGTGTGTATGTATATGTTTTTAAGCTAATATACCTTTAGTATGGATGATGCAACATAGTTATTGTATAATGCTGGAGATAGTGTTTTGATTTTGGGAGATCACAAACTGTTTATCAATACACCACTGGAATTAGGGTCAGGTTATACAGCATTATATATCACATGAAGGTAGAAATGTGTCTACCAGCTGAGATTTGGCAGTGCAGCTTTTGTGTTGTCTCAAATCCAGCTGCTTTGAAAGGTAAAGTAATTTTGACAGCAAGACTTTTTAGCATGGGAAAAAAAAAAACCTGTACTGGGGGCATTGTACTAATTTGTTTTGAAGGTGGAGTTACATGTTAATCAGATATTTAAACCCGGTACTTTATTTTTGACAGTGTTATTGTTCTCATGTAGAAGCTTAAAAAATGTCAGGAGAAAAAATGTTGCTATGACTCATGAGAGGTAGTTAGGGTATTTTGTATGGAATTTTATATAAATGAAGAAAAATTTAATGTGATTATTATAAAATCTTTCATTCAATAGAAAACCAATACCCTACCATAAGATATACAGTTACAAATGAACATATATGGGTTATTATTTGCTTTAACTCCCACTCTTTTCCTGTTATCTGCACCTAAAGCAACAAAATAACCATATCTCTCTTTCACTTGGAAATCACTTCATCCCCTTCGCAGCCTCCTCATATTTCTCTCACTCTTGACCACACAAAACAGTCGCTCCTTTTTCTCTCCCAGCTTGTACAGGTTAAAGCCTCCCACTCGCATCTTAAAATTTCCCTCTGTGGTACAGTTAAATATGACAAGTTACTGCAGTGTCAGCGGTCATGGTTAAATGCCAGACAGTATTTTTATAGAGCAAATGCACAAGCAGCGGACCACACATTTAGACAGGTACATCTCTAAGTGACCTGACTTAATAAGAGGCTGTATGGCTGTATATTCTGGAGGAAAGCATTATCATCTTCATCCCAGGGTACAGAGAGTGCACAGACACGATATGTAGCACAAATGGCTAGTCTGCTGTCACATAGGCCTTTAATTCAAGGTTGCACATATAAAGTTCACAAAGCTCTAGGAAATTAATTCTACTGCAGGAATAAAACCCAGCCAGTGGTTGAGTGTATCAAAACAGGAAGTTAGCCAGATAATTTACTTGTCTAACCTGAGCTGACTGAGTCTCCATCATTAGTAGGATGGCTATCATTTGGATATTTGTAGATGCCGGGACTATAGTAGTACTTGGCATCAGCAGTTTAAAAAAAAATAAATAAATAATTACGCAGTGTTTTAACAGCAAATATCATTAAAAACAATAACAACAAAACTGAAACTAAGTACATTTATTTGAAGTTGTTAACATTTGTACCACAGTATGGTTAAAAATGGTTTCCTTGTCAAGATTTTTTACTGCAAATTCAACACTCAACACTGTTCAACTGTTTTTTGTCATCCACAAGAACATTCTTATAGTCCCGGAAAAAAATATTAGACCATCAAAAATTCATGAGAAACAATGGTTATGCAATCAAGAACTAACTCCTGTGTGTATCATGTGACCAAAACAGACAGAAAATAAAACATGGAATGTCTAAAAGCATTGTTTTAGTCAGTACAATGCCATAGCTATTGATGCAAGAACTGAAGTGATTTTGGTTTTTATCAAGAAAACATGGAAAATGGACAGATATCAGCTCTGAAATGTAAGTGTTATGAGATATTTTTGTTGTTTTCATTATATTTGTCCAAAAAATATACCTTTAGCTGTATCAGGCATTAAAATTAACAAAAAATTGGAATAAAAAAAAAAAATCAGTGATCTGCATTTTTTTTTTTTTTTTTGGCGTGACTGTAAGCCCATGTCACAGTTCTGAGTGTCACCTGCACCAGCGGATTTTGCCACGTTTGCATAATTTTCTTTTTTTACCTTATTCTTCTGTTTACCATTTTCCAGTATGATTTTCCAAGGCTTTCATGGTTCTAATGGTATGATCTGGTTAACCCTCATGATGTATACCAGTGGTCCTCAAGTCCAGTCCTCCAGTACTCCTATCCTACATGTTTTAGATATTTCCCTCTTCCATCACACCTGGTTCAATTAATGATCAGCTCACACCAAGCTCTGCCAAAGCCTGATAATGATGGAATGGCTTCCAGGTGTGATGGAAGGGGGAAACATCAAAAACATGCAGGATAGGGGTACTCGAGGACTGGACTTGAGAACCACTGATGTATACACTATCCATCAAATCTAAATGCTTACTAGTAAAATAAGTCATATTGTACCTGAATATTTGAATTTGCATTATTATCAAACATTATACAGACCATATATTCAAGTGTTCAACATTCCGTGCAGGTAGACATTGTTGATAATGTAGGGTTTTTAGCTGTAAAACACTGTTTAGCAACATATGACTGTTAGTTTTATGCAGCAAATAATCTGTACATATGAAATATTAATACAAAACAAATGTTTATGGTATTTATATTATTATTATTTAGCCAGATTCATCCATATTGGCCCAAAATGTCAAGTTCTATAATTAAACTTAGATTATTCATTTAGATTTAGTATTATTAGTTGTAACCAAAACTATGTCTAGCCACAATGGTGCCTGGCATAGTACTGAGAGAAAGTAGCCCCGAACAATTACAAAGTGTGACTTCTTGGACTATGAGGGTTTTGTTATGCAAATAAATCACTCATTTGAACACGTGCAAGTTTGAGAAAAAAAAGACCCCAGGAAACCTGCCGGACAACTTGCGCACTGACCAACACTGGACAATATCTAGGCTCACAGGACACTGTCGGGGGTCAGTCAGTGTGGATGCACGACACTGCTGATGGGGATACCATATAGATTCATGTCAAAAATCCCGAACTATCCCTTTAAAGGTATCATGTAATTTGTTTTCCTCACCATAAAAACAAAATTGCGACTCACTACTCCCCCTAGTGGTCAAAATCCACCAGATTGTCAGTGTAAACACATTCAGGGCAAAACTCTTCAATACATTAGCCTGGTTGTCATGACATTTCCAATACCATGCTGGCATTGGGTCTGGCCAAGTATACTGACAAAGCTGGTTCTCTAAAAAAAAAAAAAAAGGTGTGGTTCAAATTTGAAGTATTCGCCTCCTTCAAAAGTCTCAGTCTGCTATTGGTCGAAGACAGAAAAGGCATTGTCAAAGCTTAAACCAATCACACTACGCTTTCCTCTGACGTATGTTAAGCAATGAAAATGGCTTGAAGGAGCCGGCTAGCAGCGGAGCTAACTGGTAGATAATACTTTTACCAAAGCCGGTCGGGAGCAAGGCCAAAACATCCCTCCTTCCAATAAATGCCTCCAGCGCTGCTCTTTGCTCTATTTTCAGATATTTTTCAGTTAAACTGTTTCAACACCACATCTATGGCTCCGCTAACGGCTAGCCGCTGCTCCATGCTTGCACTGAATGAAGTGCTTCTGTTTACAATCCTGTAGTTCCGGTCACTGTTCTATGTGTCACTTACGTCAACACGTCTATACCTAGAGCCGTTGGAGATGCTGAACGTTGATTGGCTCCCAAAAAATAGGGTGGAGTTCCCGATTTTGTCAGTGATCTGAAAGCTGTGAATTGTGTACTTTGCCAGACCGTGTGGAAGCCGCAAACGGGTGACGACACGGAATGGGTGGGCCCAGGCTAACAATACATTGATTTTTGGAATATATGTATATATTAGTACAAATTACATCCATGTAATAGTATGGAAAATACTAACTTTATGACATACAATTGGTGCTACAGTATATTTTACTGAACTATATTTCCATGTTTATGAAAGAGTTGGTTATTAAACATTGAATATAGTGCATCATTTTCACTCCCTGAAATGGTACACACTCATGTTCTACAAAGAGATTCATCCATGCAGAATTATAAACAAGGTGTGAGTATTTTACATTGTATGCAGGCATGCAGAATGTGACAGAGAGAATATACAGTAAAAGGGAATACAGAGAAGAAGACTTCCATGAGATCAAAGGTTGACTCGCTGACAGCTGTCTGATTCACCTGTAAGGCTGGTAAGGAAAGCATGCAGAAAACACACACACGGGCTTACACACAAACACATGCTACAAGGGTGACAGCACGGAGCACTGAATTTACATTAATAAGACTTCTTGTTTTTCCCTCACTTAGACAAGAGATATTTGAAGCATTTATTAAATTATTAATCTATTTATTTATTCATTTAGTCAGTCAGTCATGTTTTTTTCATGGCTGAGAAGCTCAGTGTAATTTCATTGAGCTACCAGATGGTTGAAGGTTTAATTAACAACTTCAAAAGCAATAACTGGAGAGCTGGCCAAACACACACACACATATACACACACTGTAGCTGCTATGAAAAAGTCCTGTGCAAGCACAAATGCATATCATCCACACTTGCTTATTAATTCATATCATGTGAAAATCAAACACAAACACGGTCATTGTACTTGGTGTGTTTATGTGCCGTCCCTTTCTCCTCGTTATGGAGGATGCTCTCTAAACTCTGTAGATGGTCTGTGAAAGTGATTGTTGGCATCACGGGGAGGTGAGATGTGGATGAGCCATGGGTTCCCAGATTGAAGTCACACCCAGCTGATTGGATCTTACAAACCTCTCAAGGACAATTAAAAATAAATAAAAACACCCCATCTTCCCTTCATCTCTACCTCTTCTCTCTGGCTTTACTGGCAATTGCTGACATTATTCTACAATAATGACATTATTTTAATTTGAGTAACAGTGGATCTCCATCTGCTCACATTAGGCATGTTAATCAGACAGTGCTGGGTTATGTTAATATAAGTGGTGTAGGACAAAGGGTCTGTAACCCGGCCTGGGGCTCATACATCCACTGCAGTCTCTGGCTCACTTTTCCAGATACAACACAGATAATCCACAGACAGCTGCCATATGTTGGCTTCTCAGTACAATGTCCAATCGCTGACATTGCTAGCCAAAAAGACCACCATGAGTACCCAGAATGGAAGGGGAAAAAATGACTGGTTTCAGTTGAACAAATGTTCTGGTATATGGCAGTGTTTCTTTAATATAATCTGCCATTAAATTGCCTTTCCCATTTACAGTGGCAGTGGGTGAAATGATCTTTTGGTGGGGTGCAGTATTCAATTCAGTTTTCAGCCGCACTATAACCACATATTATATCTAGGATACACCAAAGTACATGCACCACTATTTTAAATAAAAATACACAGTATGTGTTTTCAGTCAGTTATTTTTTATATGTAAATTTCACCTGTCTATCCTTCAAACATGCACATTTTTCCATGACTCTATTGTTGAAGTCAGACGTGTCCCTGACAAGTGTCTTCTCCACCGATAGTGTGACCAGTACATTTAGACAAACAGTAAAGGTGGTACAGGTAGATCACATGGCATTAAAAAAAAAAAAGGAAATCAGCATGAGGAAGACAGGAGTATTACCCAATACACAACCAATTATATAAGGCTTAGTAGTATTACCTAGAGACCTATTCTCATTTCTGAGGAAGATCTTGATTCTTTTCAGGATGTGACGTTTAGTCTACTCTTGTGGGTGGTGCTTGAGCGCAATTTTTTGTGCCCTGAGGCTCTCTTATCTCTTGCATTGGAGGGGGGTCTACTGCGCACACACCATTTATAATGAGAGTGTAATATGGTAAACGGAGAGCCTTGGGCGTGGATTTTTGCACCCAAAACAGGAAATACATGACTTCACTGCTCACTAAATGGCTAACAACATTTTTAAACTACACTTGAATGCAGATTATACACAGTACTCATCATAGGCTGTAGCACATATAACTCATTTATTTAAATATAAATGTTTTTGTAAGATTATTTTTGGTGATTCTTATCTTCTTTATGCGAGACAGGTGGGGTGGTACCCTAGTGCCTTCTATTGGTGAGCCACCACCGCCTGTTTATCCACGTTGCCATAGCTTTGTTAGAAAATCTGCCATGGGTAATCTCTGACGGGGGTAGAGCATAGAGGGAACAATGATCTTCCAATTATTTATTTTTTGTCATGTATTGTGTGGCGGCTGCAGAGGGGCACTTCTTGTTCTGAAAGCCGAAAAGTCCACTCAAATCAATCTCCAACGTCACAGGCAGGTGTTCCCAGGTCCAGACAACTGTTCTTTGGTTGACCTGGAGCACTTGATGACACTGTCCAACAATGACTTTGCAGAGATTATCCATACCCTGTCCATACTGACAAAATGCATTTCTGTCCATAGAGGACGAACATTCATCACAAGTGAAAATGAGCTAAATGCATACCAAAAAGTAAAACTGTATGTGACTGAAATTAAGAATGTTCTGTCAGCATTTGTTAGCGATACTGGATCAAGTCAACAGGGGACTGAAACAGTTGGCTTGTTTAAATACTAAATAAAGTTCCAATTCTTGCTTTTCAACATACTGTTAGTCTAAAAACCAAATGGCTTGAATGTGTTTGATTTCCAAAGAAATAGTTTAGGTCCCTGCTGACTTTAACCAATGCCAACACGTTTTATCAAACAGCTACAGTCAAAGACAAATAAACATAAACACAAACACAAAGAAAGAACTCTTCAGAAGTTATAAAGGAAACTCTGATTAATAACAGATATGCTGCATTAGTGGGTGTTTTCATGTGCATGTTAAGCACAGTGTGAGTAATACGTGAACCCAGCATGTATTTTCACACTGTCATCTATTGTTTGCAGGGCAAAGAGGACAATGAGGAACTTCACAGGACCTCCAGATCAATGTCTTTCCTGCTGGAAATGTCAGTCCAGTCTGTTCATTAATCTTGTGCCACCAAACAAAACAAAGAGCTTTGTTAGATATTGGACCATCCACCATTGGTTTTGATGAATAATCCCCCCTTTGCTCACAACAAAGGGAAACAGCTTACTGTACAATTTTGCCACCTAATACACATTTTGCAGTGTCTACCTTTAGTTGCACATTAAGACATATATGGAACCTTTATAATGGGTTTCCAGGGAATGTTTGTGTGGTGGCTATGATAAAGGTGCATAGGTCTTCACAACATCATCTGCAATTTATCAAGCTTAATTTCTACATAAATAATTTATCATATAAATTCACAAGTGGGTCTTCTCAGCAATATCTGTAAAGACCTAGGTAGTGTACCTTTCATTGCATTACTGTATGGTCACACACACACACACATATATATTTAAAAATGTTTGGAATATTACAGTAAGTGATTATAATAAAAGAGACAAAACTTCAACGAACTTCAAGACAGAAAACAATAATAGAGTATAAGGATAGTGTGTGTCATATCAGGGGTTTATAAACAAGGTATTTATTGCCCCTTTCCACTACATGGTACCGGCTCGACTTGACTTGGCTAAGCTTTTTTGCGTTTCCATTAAGAAAAAGGACCTGGAATCGTACAAATTGTTGGTATTGCCTCCGCCGTGGTTCCAAGTCATACTAAACCGATACTAAACACTGCAGACCACTGATTGGTCAGACAGTTTTCTCTGAGACCCGCCATTTTACAAAAATCAATGCGGAAGTAGGTCAGTAAATAGCCATACATTAATCCATATGATGACAGTGTAAAACTACACCATGGTCGGTTGAGAAAATTCAGTCTTTGGTGGCCAACGTGAAAATTCAGGTGCGAAAACACGCAAGGAATGTGTTTTCAGCAACTGAGCAGGCGACACAGAAATAATGCGGCGCATCAGAGTTGAGCTGGTTCCACATAAATAGAAATGAGGCACAGGAATGCCGAGCCGAGCTGGTACCACCTAGTGGTACGTAGAGTACCTATAGACTATAATATGGATATCATAAACTTGAGTCCAAATAAAGTTGTGTCCATGTCCCTTGTCTACACTGTGTAGTAGTAGCATATGGAAACACCAGTGGTGATTGTAAAATTGGCAATCCATGAAACTCACCGACAAACTTACTGGCTGGGTGATATGGCTACAAACCACATATGTAATACTTAAGTGGTACATCCCATCATAAACATATCTTCAATCAGATGGGAAGATTCATCAACATCTTTCACTGATCCGCACTTTACCTACACTAGTGTTTCTCACGAGATGTGGTTTCAACCCCCCCAGGGTGTCCATTTAACAGCTTTCATGTGCATAACTTTTGGTGGCCATTTTTTAAAGCAATGAAATACATTTAGAAAAATAGATAAATAATTAACATTAATATGAATTAAAATATAAATTAAATGTTAAAAAATAATTAAAAAAATATGAATTAAATACAAATAAAGAAATAACATACATGATTTAAAAAGAATACAATTTAAATGTCACAACTTCAAAAGGCATTTTTTTTCCAACAAGACCTACACATTTCACATTTTTATAACACAACAAAGTTAGAAAGGAATAAAATTCACAGCAATTCTGATGGAACTGGGTACATTTTCAGGTGTTTAAAAAGGTTGTTTGTGTTGTTGCAGTGGTGTACATTTTTACTGCACAGACTACACTGCTGTAGATTTATCAACAGGTGAAAAGTACCATTTCACACTCTTTCTCTCAGCCATGTTCTCCTTTCAGACACAAACAGCCACAGACTGAACTGTTGCTAACAGACTAAAAACAGCTACCTGGAATCACTGCACATCTGCTCACATGACATGGAATCCAATAGTTCAATTTTAGGTTGCCAAGGGGGGTCTGTAGGTTCAAAATCTTGATGCAAGTTACCCTATAAGGTTCAGACATGACAAAATGGTTTTATTTAGCATTTATTAATTATTTATTGTTTAATTTATTAATACTTTTTTGCACTTGCACTGGTGTGTTGTATGTTGCTGCTGTCAACTGTGAAATTTCCCCATGGTGGGATCAATAAAGCTTATCTTATATTGATACTTTATTACCTCAATCAATCCTCAAATGAGTAGTGTGTGAGTATCGATACCAAACAACCAATATACCCACCACTATTTTTTTAATACAGTGTCATTGATAAAAAATGTATAAAAGCAGTGTATGCTACATGTACTGAGATTTACTCCTGATGTTTATTTACTCCTGTTGAATTTGAGGTGCTAACAAAATGCATTTTTCTCAGTAGGCCTACTTGATGGTACGCAGTTAGTTTGGTGGTGACAAAGTGTCAAAGTTCTATCCCACCTTACATCAGAGTATGATGGAGTTGACTTAACCACAAAGTGCCGCTTTCCTTTTTTCCCCCTGTGTTGTTATGCATACAATGCACAAAAAATAAGCAGTAATTTCAACATTAAAAGAAAATTAATTGAAATATGTGCATCTGGGAGGCAGCCTTAGTTGTTTATTTGTAAACTGGGTCAGTGCAAGTTAACACTCCATAATCCATTGTATTTGATAGATACATAAAATACAGTCATGTTATATCAATTAATTTTCACTTAAGTGGTGTTTAGAGACTAGTTTGTTTATGATTTAGAACATAGTAATAAGTAAACTAGTGCAGAATTTAAAACAGGGTTGACGGCTACTTGTGACTTGTACTTGTGAGCAATGTCCTGTCACAAAAATTAAGACTGAAACCAAATCCATCTTATTAGATCCTTTACTTTGAGTTCTTTGTCTGTATTTGCACCTGTATGAGCTGCATATATCCACGCATGATGTTTTCTGTGAAGCCACAAGTCTATCGACCTCTAAAGAAGACTGTGAATGTCATATGTGCCACTGTTAAAGAAAACAATTAGCTGCTGCTGGCATGTCCTGGTCTGTGGATGAGTAATGGCTGGCAGGGCAGGAGTGTCTTGTCCTGATAAATTCTACTGTCCCCCTGCCTTATTAGTACAATGACTAACTGGAGGGGGGTGGGCTGGGAGCTAAGGTGATAGACCATAGGGGGTGTCAAAGATAAACTTAGATTGACAGCAGAGCGTGGTGGCTAAATGCTAATGCACAGAGTGACATTTCCAACGCAAGCTCGGGTTAGCTTAGATGCTGGTGTCGTGCTGACAGCTGAAGACAGGAAGGGGGGGTATCCAAAATACCAGTACAGCAGGCCTTTCATTCTGCTCATCCTTCCTCTTCTTCAAAAAAAAAAAAAAAATAAGGTGATGGTGGGGGAGAGGGTTGAGTTGTTGTCATCTGGCTTTTATCGCAAGTTAGCAGACTAAGCTAATAGCAGGTGCTTCAATATGGATAAAGAGCATGACTGGTAAAGATGGCAACACAAGGGAATGAAAGGGGGACAAAAGCAGAAAACAATAAGAAAAAAAAAAAGTTATTTAGCCAAAGGAAATCCCATGCTTTGCCCTCCCACTGGTCACCTGGGGAGTTTAGCCTAGATCTGGTACTTTGTGCTCTAAATCCCAAAGCGCTGCTTTTGTTGATAAACCCACTGCCTCTCCTTCGCACCCCATGAGGATGATTTTTATCTCTGCCCTCAATTTCAGGGAGTTGCTAGACCATTACAGACAGGAGGAAACTTCTGTGGCTTTTTTTGTCGGGTGGTTGGAAGTCGAACGCCTGTTGAGGCAGAGCAAGGTCTCATCTTTCTGGGTGGTCGGACATGATGGTGTGTTGAAGCTGTGTCTAATTAGTGGTATTTTTAACACCAAGTAGTGTGTCAGCCAAAGAAACCTAGGGAGTTATAAACGCCACTTTTAATGAAATCTAATTAGTGGATTGGTGCACTAACGGAAAGTCAGTGAGCAGAACAAGCAGTGGAGTATATGAGTGTATATTTGTGTGTGTGGTCATTCCATATCTGATTGCTGACTGAATAGTTCTGATTCCTGATGCGATGAGCTATATGTGTGTCCACATGCATTCTTGTCTAAGGGAATACAAATCACAAAATAGAACTTGATCATAGCTTGCTGGAAAGTAAAATTTGCACCAAGAATGGTTTTACTTTATAACATGATGCTTGAGAAAAAAAAACAATTAAAGTACATACCCAAAATGAAGTGCTGATCAGAACATGTATTTACACATATAATAACACTAGCCAACTGACAATGTCAACTAACAGTGTGATTCATTTAAAAAAAAAAATGTACCAAGTACATTTGTTGATATAAATATATTTACACTTGGAATGTTCAATTTGAAAAGATGTAATCAGATCATGGTTACACAGGGGGCAAGGACGTTGGCTCCAAGAAGAAGCCAATTCAGAAATGTCTTAAAGTTGTTATATGACAGACGGCCACTGGGACTGGCTTCAAAAAACCCTGGTTCCCATAGATTCACATTGAAATTCTCTGTAAAAATACATCAGTACATTTTCAGTCATTTCAGCTTACTGACACTGCACTAAAATGCAAATGCAACACTTTAGTTTTTCTTCCCACTTTTCATGACTTGAACTCAAAGATCTATTTGCTATGATGTGTTTTTTACGTACACAAATGTCCCATTTCTCAAAAATAGTTCAGAAATGTGTCTAAATCTGTGTCAGTGAGTACTTCTCCTTTGCCCAGATAATCCATCCCACAGGTGTGACATATCAAGATACTGATTAGACAGCATGATTATTGCACAGGTGTGCCTTAGGTTGACCACAGTAAA
>JAPSES010000120.1:12455962-12481762 GCA_029822895.1 Maxillicosta whitleyi | reverse complement strand
ACACACACACACACACACACACACACACACACACACACACACACACATACATACATACATACATACATACATACATACATATATATATATATGACTGAAGTCTAATGTTAGAGCCAGTGTTTATTGTATTCATTCTGATTTTAATTTGGGGAATATTAACTCTGCTTATGCATATTCTGTCAGTCCTGTGATGAACTGTTGACATGTTCAGGAGGCCTTTGGCCTCAATGGTAGCTCAGCTCCTACACCTGCACCTAGGTGTATACCTGTAGTGACACCCACAGGCAAATTCTAATTCATTAAGAAAATTGTATTCCAAAGTGATAGTGCCAAATAAAATCACATTATGCATGCACCTTGCACAGGGATGATGAAATATTTGTAAGGGGAACATACCCTTTCCCTTTTGGTTTGTCTCCTAATTAATATATTTTTTTGGGTATTTTATCCTTTATTTAACCAGGTAAAAATGTCATTGAAGTTACTAATCTCTTTTCCAGGAGTGATATAATTAACACATAATAGAAAAAAAACTTACATCAATAATTACAAAACAAACATTGACAAAGCTCATTGATTTCATGCTCCTTTAAAAAAGCTTTAGATTCACCTAAAGTAACGACTTCAGATAGATTTAAGTTGTTTCACAGGACATTCCATACAGGGTGGTCCAGTTACTACAGAATGTTATTGAGCATACTGTTGTTTTTTGCTGCATATAAATACAGAGGTAAGATGGGAGGAGCCTGAGAATACATTTGTAAATGAAGTTCAACTGATGAGACCACCTGTGAACATACAGAACAGGGAATTCACCTGTAGCATATAAAGTACAATGGTGAACATGATTTCCACAGCCACTCATAAAACATAAGGCACAGTGGCTTTTTAAAAAGATGTTCAGATGCATTCATAAAAAGGAGATTATGCATTTTATTTTTTTTTCAGTCTATTTCTGATATATTCAGAGATTAAACAAGGCTTTTTTAGTCTAATAAAGTTTGATGAACTGTGTAAATGTATGGAACAGTATTGGAAATCAATCTTTTGGATTTTATACTTTAATTAACTTGTGTCTGATGTTATGATAGGCTAACATGAACCTACCCTTTTTACAAGACCAGACAAACTAAAGGCTCCTTTTCAAGTTGTCCACATTATGAATGCTGAAGACCTTAAGACAAATAATCTGGGAAGAAATGAGGGAAATGTCTGACCTTGAAAATGATGATAATGATCCTGATGATTTTCCCTGTGACGATGCCAATACTGTTAATAATGACAGTGATGATGATGGATATGATGATGATGATGATAATGATGGTGTTCTCAGTGATGGGGCCAGCGCTGGAGATGATTGTGGAAATGAGGATGATGATAAGGCAGTAACATTTTCTTTGAGCATGCATGGCCCCTGATAACAGTACTGTAAGTCTACTCTAATAGGCCCACTGACCACCGTATCTACTGCATCTCAGTGTCAGCTGTCCACTTCCCCTTCCCATTGCTCTGTGCAGACTCCCACAAAACCATTAGGGTGAACATTTTGGAACCAGTTGAGATTAATTATGTTTTGTGGTGAAGTACTTAATGATATGACTGAAAATATCGAACCATTTGATAATTATCGCAATAAATGTGGAATGATTTCTTTCTCAGGCTCTTTTTTCCCCCTCACATTTGAAAGGCCTATTTGTGCTCTTAACAAGCAAGCTGAGAAATTATTGAGGCTTAACTGCGTTATTTTGTATTGTTTTGTATTGCATGCACTTTCCAAATAATGGCACATTTCATAGATGAGCGGCATAGTGGTGTACCGCTTCATTGTTCCACCTATGAGTTACAAGGTTCTGGGTTTGATTCCCTTTTGGGCCAGGGCTTTCCTTTTAAGTTTGCCAATTCTGTCCTCATCACACCAGTTTCACCCACCATCAAAAAAGTTATAGGTTAATTACCATGTCAGTGTCAGTGACCATGGTTCTGATGAAGAATGAATGAATGAATTTTTATTATTATGTCCTACATAAGAATATGCCCATCCCTTACACAGGCTTCTAAGACACCAAAAATTTAAACCAAAGACCAAATACCAGACTCCTATGGGCTAAATGCTAATTGCTAATCCTGTGAAATTTACAGAATGATTTAAAAAAAAAAAATTTTATTTTTTTTTTAAATGAGTTAATCTTTAACTTTAACTAGAACAACCCGATCTCATCTGGTTGGAGAAATTCTCATATTTGACAGGGTGTTATATAATTACTGAAATAATGTGACTCATTTTCTGATTAGGAAGCAGGACACTGTATTGGCTGATATCATCCAAAGCTAAATGGACTGCACTTATATAGCACACCTTGGTACTCAAAGTGCTTTACAGAGCTACACATTCACACATACACCAGTAGGCGGCTACTGCCATGCCAGACCCTACTGGGAGCAATTTAGGGTTCAGTGTCTTGCTCAAGGACACTTCGACATGTAGTTGTGATGGTAAGAGACAGGATTTGAACCGCTAACCCTTTGGTCATTGGATAACTTGCTCTACCAACTGAGCCCATGGTATATACATTCATTGTCTTTTCACCAGTGGTAGCAATGTATCTTTTGTGCTATACTAGGGCTTGTTTACTCAAAGAAAATATGATGAAAACCTAGAAAACTTTAAAAAGATTACTTTTGTATTTCTAATGAATATTTCCTTGTGAAGTTAAAGGTTAACTCTGTTTATTAGCCTTGTGGTGAAATTCAGTCTGTGCATTCTAATACACACACACACACACATTAGGTGTAGTGAGCTGCCGTTGAAGGGGCTCGGGTACCTCCACCAGATCTTCATCAGCGCCAAGTTCAAAGGCACTGACAGGAGAATGAACCTATATGTACCCTTTTTTTTTTTTTTTTTTTTTTAAATGACAGGAAAGTGGAAGAAAACTGCACGGCATGGAGAGAACAAGTAAACTCCAGTCTGACTGAGCCTTGAACTCATAACCATCTAGTGTTGAAGTGGAAGTACTAACAAGTAGCCTATGTTCAAGTGAACTCTCAAATTACAACTAAAACAAAGTAAAGAAGCTTAAAAAACCCACAATATAGAAATCAACTAAAATGTCACTTTACATTATACTGTATGAATCAATTGACATTATTTGACGATATTTATTATCTGTAACATGACCTTGGGTGCCTTGAAAGGTGCCACCATATAAAGTGTATTATTATTATTATTATTATTATTAATAAAATATCACTTTTAACATTGATATTGGCCAAGAAAGAAGAAATTTGAAATCAGAGCATCACAACTAGGGATTAGTTGTGATCATTGTTGTTCATAATCACTTAGCCCTGCTTTCTGGATGCATATTAGATCTCGTTAGCCTCATAGCACAATTGCCTAAGTCATATTTTTGGCCAAATTGTGATATCTGCATACATTTACTCTTCTAACACAGCTATTTCTTTCTGCATCATTGGCTATGACCTGACAAAAATATGACTTGGGCAATTATGTTATGAGGCTAATGTTGTGCAAAGTGAACATGCAAAGGAATCAAATTTAAAGTCACTTTCGATTCGTAGCAATGCTTTAATTTTTTTAATGAGGTTTGTGGAAATGTCATTAAACTTAAAAAAAAAAAAAATACTATTCAAAGCAGACTATTTTTATGTCTTATAAAATGAGTGGAAGTGATCTCTTAAACTAAAACATGGGTATCTGAAGAATCAGAAAAAAAAGGTCTTTGGGGAAAGTGAAGAAGAACATTTGCACTCAAGTAAGATGGAGACAGAGGGGGAGAGAGGGGAAAGAAAGGGAGAGCAAAAAGGCAGGGGAAAGATAGATCACGGTCCTGAGCGATTGTGACAAGCATAGACCCTATCAGCCGCTGTTTGTTTGCACACTCCCCTCTCTGCATTAAAGGAGCCGTCCAGGCCGCCGGCAGGCCGCGAGCGCTCCATCTCATCACCTGACACGCCAACAGATGTTATGGGCTGATAAGAGCCCCGCGGCCCCTTCCCTTTGCATCTACGATTACCTCCGCACAAAGGAGAAGGGGTGGTGGGGGGAGGAGAGGGGAGGAGGTGGAATGGAGAGAAGGAAGGAGGCAGAGGAGGGAGGAGAGGAAATCAAATACTTCATGATGGCCTGGTGTAAAAAAAAAAAAAAAAGAAATGAAATAGATGGAAGTGGAGTGTGTGGAGGGAGGGTGGGAGATTGAAAAAGGGAATGAGAGAAGGAAAGATGGTAGGGACACACTCATTTGTCCTGTATGAAGTGGTAAATGGCCTCACTGTGCTTCCTGGCCCCGTGCTGTTTGTCTCTGTCCTAATCGGCTTATTCCATAAGCACTGCAGCACCATCGTCATTAGGCAATGATAATGATATTATTTAACAGGGGATGAGAGAATTAAGGAGGCGCACTATCTGATGGCTAGTTTTGTTCACTGCCTCATTTCCTCATCCTCGGAAAATGTAGCATTTCCCAGTTGATAAGAATTGTTTTGCAATTGTAAAGATGCTTTAATGACAGCCACATCCATTGGCTTTATTGCCTAAAAACATCATTACCCCCAACTTTTATTGTGTATTACATGGCTGGTTTGTTCTCCAAATAACACTAACTAAATTGGGATGTCAAAAAAAAAAAAACACTATGTGGAACATTGGTCTTGTTATGGCAAATGTAACCCAATCACTGCAGTAAATACATACATATCTCAGTCTCCCTCTCTCTGTCGTTTCCTCCTGATCACTAATTTATGATATAATTTAACAACGTTTCTATATTTGTTCCGCTAAACACTTTGCGTGGCATCAAATTACAGCTCACAAATGATCATAGAAACTCAATATCATGCATCCTATTCTCAACCAATCTGAATGGAGAGATTGTGTTTCTTTTCTTTTCCACTGCTTGGCTCAAAGTCCAGAGGGGGATAGATGACATTACAAAACACAAATCAGCCAATAGAATAAACAAACTCGGGGGGATAAACAACAATGCAATCTCCATCTATGCGTAAACAATATGGAGTGTGCATGTGTGTGGTTTCTCTTGATGAGATTGAATATGTGTAGATGATAAGCCAACCAAGGTAATCAATGCAGTAATGATGAGGAGGAGGAGGGTGGAGGGTGAGGGGGGGGCGGCACCAGGTCCTATCGCAGCCAGTCATCAATGGAATTTCTAAAGCGTCTTGCATGCCCTGTGTTTGTGTGTGTGTGCGTGCGTGTGTATTTTGGCGCGTGTGTTTGTGAGTGGAGCAAAAGCGTGACAAACGCGTCATCTTGTGTGCGAGAGAGATAAGCTCTAAATAATTGCGGTCTGACAGGCCTGAATAATGGCCAAATTAGACAGAAGGTGCACATTATTACGAGCTGCAAACATTCAAGGCTGGTTTGAGATGTAACTGGGCTTGATTAAGACTCCGATGATGATGGTGGTGATGATGGTTTTGTTAGACCCCCCACCCTAATCCCATTTTCCTCTCTTCTACTTTCCCCCCTTTCTTCTCCGTTTCTGTGGATTAGCATTGCAGGCCGCTCCACTGAGTTACCTGTGGACGACCTCCTGTTGAGCAGCAGCCCACACACTGAGAGTAAAGAAGGGATCAGCAAAGGAGGGAAAATGGAGGTGGAACAGCCACGGTCATTGATAATCACTGGATAAAAAGAGTGATACAAGGTCAGGGAGAGGACGTGGAAACAGTCGGGTGAGTCTGGGTTTGTGGTGAAAGAAGGAACGGCAGAGAACACAGCAAAGACAAGAGGAGAAGTCGCAGCTTTGATGTTGATCAGCTTTGGATTTGGTGTTTTGTCTGTGCTGCGGTTACGCCACGCTCAGGTACAAAGATGAGAGGGGCCTTTTGGGAAGCCTGCGCTTGACTTACGCTTTACCTGAGGCCCATCCAAAACAAGGAGCCTGTATCCTCTGCATGGATCAGAGCTGGGTGCAGCATGACCTAATGGCAGAAAATGACAGAATCAAGCATGCACTGGAGCTAAAACAGGCCTCAAATTGATTTCCCCACCTGACCTAAATGTTGATAGGATAAATAGTGGCATCAAACAAACTGAGCGACATCAAACTGATACATGCACTACTCTGTGATGTCATGTGACATGTCTAGCAGAGGTTATCATGGAACACTCAGAGTAGTGGTTCTGTATATGCTACTTTATTCTGCAGTGTTTTTTTTTTTTTTTTTTTATCAAACAAGATGATACAACGATACAGCTAGAATAAATGGCTACACCACACTCAACATGTCCTTATAGGTAAATGATGCAATAAGTCGATAGCCAGTGACTCCTAAAACAAAATCCAAGTGTCTGCATGTTTCCTGGCTCAGTCATAACACGTTGGTTAAAATTGGGAAATATCAGTTAGCAGTAGAATAAGAACATTGGAGTACTTGACAACAGTTACAGTAATAAACCCAGACACTTTTTTTTTTTTTTTTTTTTTTTAGTAAAAACAGCTGTTTCTTTCAGTTTGAAATAGGGCACAAACACATTGCATGTCTGTTTTGACCTGGCCTGCTCCCACTAAAGTAAGTGCTGCACTTTCACAGATACACAACATTCTGCCTGGGTCTCAGTGACATGAAATGTGTTTGAACCAGTTTTAAATGTAGGCTATATTTTTGAAGTGGGTCAGTGTAAGTGGGGATGGTGCAAATATCCAGAAATTCCACTATTTGAGAGTCATAAGCTCCGAGATAGTCAAGCCCCTGGAGGGTTTTCCTTCACATTTCATTGTAAATAATATATTGTATTTTTATATGTGTAAATTAATTTAAAATTCCATGAAATATAGTGTGACTTGAATGATGACACCTGACAACTCTGTATTTTAATGTCCAGAAAGCTGCATGAAGTATTTCACAGATGATGACCATAACATCAGCACATGCTAAAAGGCATCCCCGAACTGCACTTACCTGTGTGGTTGGCTTCATCTTAAATTCCAATCTTGTGGTTTTTGTTTGAATATTTTAAGTAATTTGAGGAAATCAAGACATTGTTCTATTGGGTAAATTGTTGTTGTGGTTAAATAATCGTCTTTCATTTGTTACTGGTGCTGTGTGATATTTTTTCTTTTTTATAACTGAATAATTTGTATGTTGGAACAGAATTCTCCAAATCTATTCATCCAACCATCTGGTATCACCAGGAGTGATCAGATCCAGATCACATCCATAATCTCCATGTTGATCACTGCCAAGGAGACGGTTATCTGTGAGCGATAGTGATTGGGAGATTAGTGTTTTAAAATGCTTATCCGTGCAGACCTCCCTAAGGTAGACGGGCTCCAGAGGCTCTGTTGAATCATAGTCAGATCAGAGAGTCACACACACACATCTAACATGTTGGCTTTTGGGGGAGAATGGATGAGATTGAGAAGGGGATGGCTGGAGTGGATCATGTACATAATCACTTGTTTATCACCAGAGCATCTATCCAAATCACTAAAACACAGCTCTAATCACAATAACCAGAGCAGCTGCTCTTTTCCTCCTCTGTGTGCATCTCAAACTGGGACAGGGTCAGCAGGTTTACCCGCATCTAGGTTTATGACACCTGATACAAATGCACTGTGGATTTGTTGAGGCGATATCGGGTAATAATTGGTTTCTATGTAGTATTTAATCATGTTAAATCGTGCTATCTTTAATGATTGACTCTTGCAGTTATTACTCCTACACCTTTTTATAGCATTGGAGTTAGATGGAAGGAAATTGTCTTATAATTACAAAGAACAGTGAACATCAGCTGGCCAACAAACAGAAGATTATTTTTTCCTGTAGTTGGGCAACTTCCAACATGAGACTGCTTCAGTTTCACATTTGTAGCTGTTTTTTGATCAATGTGAACTCAAGACTCAAAAGATTTTTTTAACAAGTGGTTCCAGGCACAACAAACACCACCTTTCACACGTGTTGTAGCTTATTTTGGCATCAATCCAGCCGATGTCGATGCGTGTGATGATGTCAGTGTATTAATTATCTATATATATACAGGTATGTGGCAAATGTGAAGTACATTGAAACAAAATTTATGTTTTTATAGACATTTGAAATTTCACCCATCATAAGTTAATCAGAGAAACTTATGAATTTTTTTATTTTTTTTTTTTAACTTTGACCTACTTTTCCCAAAATGTAATGGCATCCATTCTGGGTCACTGTAAATCTGTATAGCAGATAATAGCAGAAACCAGCACCTGAGTGAGTGCATGCACTGGTGTTAGTCAGTAAGTGGAGGAACACATTCACAGTGAAACAGGCTGTGTCTTCAATTGTTGTTGCAGAAAAAATTTCTACAGATCAAAAGCATTATTCTTGAGTCTTGAGCAGCTTCTTCACTCTTAAATATCGAGAACTATTTTTGTTGATATGATATCATCATCTGCTTTGTGCTTTTTTCAGTCATTTTCTGACATTCTTCTGTATTTGATTTACTGTAGATGTTCATAAAAGTCACAGTGAATTCAAAGGTTATTATGTCAAAACAAAGAAAACTGAAGAAAAAGTGACACATCTCAGGCCACTGAAAAGCTGAGAAACTGTTTTATATGTTTCATTGAAATGTATTTGATTCAGTTGGTTTCAATTAGTAGATCCTTTTGGTTTGGTTTGAGCAACATAACTATGTAGATATCATTAATGGATTGTTTAGGAATCTTACCACTAAAGGCAAGTAGAAAATAGCTTTTAAGCTTGTAAAAAACTAAAATTGGTAAAAATAATAATAATAATAATAACTTTTAAAGTGTGATCCTCACACTATTGGCTTCAAAACATTTTGACTTCACATGTATTTATGAAATCTGCTTCAGAAAGTCACTGCTGATATTATAAAAGTAGCATTTGTATATCCATGTGGCCAATAGAGTGAGTAGAATCGATGTAATATTCCTAAGTATAACTAGTGCCATATTGAGCGGTGTTGTAATATATATATACAATACTCGTCTGTCTCCCCTTTGGGCTGAGAGATATGCGTATCATTTGTAAGAGTATGTGACTTAAGGTGAGAGTGTGACTTTCTGCATTTGGGATCAGGGTGAGATCAACTCCCTCATACACAAAAAGCTGCCTGCTATGTATCTGCTGTCCTCATCTACCTTGGCCTGGTAGGAGATGTTCTAGTGCCAGTAGGACAGAGGGGAAACTCCAAACACTAAATAAGCCTTATCTGCTCCCAGTGCTCAGTAGAGATTAGAACGGAAGTAAAGGATGCCAGCGGCGAACCAAAGAGCGGAGCAGAGAAGAGGAGAGGGGTAGGGAATAGGTGGAAAAAAGAAAGTCAGAAAGGAGGAAAGAAAAGGAATCCAGCTGAAAGGAGAGTTAATGGCCAGGTATAGTGTGAGGGGATGTGAGAGGAAAAGTGAAGAGACAACAGGAGGAGTTCAGAGAAGACCAGATGTGGGTGTTTGACAAACCGGCTTTTTCACTCGCTGCTAAAGTACTCCATGGTTTCTAAGTCCTCTCTTAACAGTTGCAGAGTTAACTCAGCCTGCTCTTTGAAATGACGCTCTCTCTTTACAGGGAAGCGCTTGTTTTTGATTCCATTACTCAGGCGAGGTGTGGGGTGAGAGGGTGGCAAATGGGGGAATTTGGAAGTGCTTGGCAAGCGGGTGCATGGGGAGAAAAGCCAGTTTGGGATGCCGCGGTGGAACCACAATCTCGAGAGTCCATTCTGTCCCTGCCGCCCCGCGATCCCCACAGCAATTAAAGGCAAGAAGAGAAAGGCCACAGGGAAGTCCAACAAGTCACGCCTACGTGTAGATGTGCACTCGCCTCAGTAACAAATGTATTACGTTTTTGTACATATGGAACAGGACGCACAATAAGACAGAAAGAGGGCTTAAACTCAGATTTCTTTGCAAAATCGTGGAAATAGGTTGAGATATATACTTCTGGTGAATTCAGAGGATCTCTAACAAGGTGAAGAAAATTTTCAAATGTGCACAATTTTCTGTGGCACTAACACTGGACTGCATGAAACTTTACAAAAATATGTAGTAAATGTCACGAGGAATTGGAACTAGCAGGACATGGTGTGCTCATTGTGTGTACTTCCTGTGTTTTGAGTGGACTCAGAATAACGAGACAAGTATACAGAACAGTACGAGGGTCTGGAATTATTTGATTGAATTTGCTGCTTTTCTACCTAAGAACAATCACCTGATGAAAATCATTCTCACTTTCAGTGTAAAATACTTGAATATTTTTGCTGCTTGTTTTTTTTCTGAAAGGAAATTGAAACCTTACAATGGAACTCAACCTGACCAGACTCACCTGACGACAGCAGAAAAGTTATGCTAGTACATGTCCAAACTTATGTCTAAACTTAATGTTAGATCTGCTAGGGTCTAAAAACACAGACTGAGGCAGTATTAAAAGATACACAATTATCTTTCCATCTGTCTGTCCATCCTAGTTCTCGTGAGGATCTCACGGTACCAGAGTCTATCAAGGCTACTCATGGTCAAAGGCAAGGTCCCACCCTGGATGCATTTATTTTATTTTATTACCCCGCCCCTCAAAGGTGACTCAAAGGGTATGGTTTTTTTTGGTTGGGTTTGTTTGTTTGTTAACACTCTAGCAGCAAAACTATGGGTTCAATTTGTACCAAATTTGCTTTATAGACTGCCAGTAACCTAGAATAGATCTGATTACATTTTGGGAACATTAGGTCAAAGTTTGTTTGTTTTTTAATTAATTTTTAAAAACTTCCTATTTACTTAGAATGGGAATGCCTTGCACCACTTTGCTTGTTTCATTTTATTTTATTCAAATGATTCCAGTGGTTCCAAGGAATATAATTGATAAAGTTCCATGTCAAAAAATGAACCAGATTGCACTGGACTCCAAACCATTTTATTTGTTTTGTTTTAATATACAAATGGTGTGTAACACATCAATCCCCAATGTTTGGTGGATTAAGCATAAAGGATATAGCATCCTGAGCTGAATTCACCTATAAAGTGCAAATATTTCTAAAGTTTTAAATATGTATTTGACTTTCAAAATATGTTCACTTTAAGGTATGATAGATGTGTTTGCCTACAAAGTTTGCATTTCAACTAGTTAAGGTTGTCCTTTATCCTGCTTTATTATGCTTTTTCCATTTTCTGTCAGATGTGTAAGACAGCTGTGTAAATAAGTCTATGAGTAAGTTACTTTTTTCCAAAATATTGATTAAAACTTGTCTTCTTTGGTCATCTATTCAGGGTAGCTGTATGGGAAATCGGAGGCGAGATGTAAATCAGTGTTCCATAAGAAATGCACCCACTAAATTCTCACACTGTAACAAAACCTCTCTCACAGTTACATCATTACCATAACAAGCGTGTATCTGCTGCCACGTCCCCTTTTTGGATATAACTCATAGAAGTTGTGATACGTTGATCTCTTTGGTGTTTTCTTACTCCTACACTATGGCAACAGAAATAGAAAAGAAAAAATAACATCGTCATCTGACCAATCAGAGAATGATGTGTGAGATTGGCTCCTTTCTTCATTGTAGGATGATCCTAAATCCACATCACATCTCTCCTCACACCCCCACTTTAAGTCGAATATCACCCCTCACTTTTTGCCGGAGCTTTAAAGCAATGCCAGTGGCCACCCACTCCAACTCTTATCCCAGCTTCTTCCCCTCTTCTCCATGTCCATCTGTCATTGTTTCCTTCCCATATTCCTCCTCTCCTCTCTTCATCCTCCCCTCTCTCCTCCCCCACGACTGCTTTGATCTTGATTTCTGACCAGGAAATATCTACCAAAGGGGCTGTCCAGCTACAATAACATTCAATAAAGGAACACAAGGGTGGCCAAGACCAGACCACTGATAGTGGCACGATTTATGGGTCCTCCTCACTCATTCACAACACACACACACACACACACACACACTGGACGATATATTATCCTTGCATGTTAGTCATATTTATTTGTATCAAGTCTTGTCTCTTGATTTCATAAACCTCTGATATGCTGCTTGTATTGTCATTTTACATCTATAAGCTTCCTTCCCTCACATAACACTGAATATGTACATTTCGGCCACTGTTGTTTACATTGATAACGTTTTGCTGCATTATTTTATATGCGTTTCATTATTTTGTTGCATTTAAATGCTGCATCTCCTACATTAGTTTAATAGTCTTCTTATTCCTAGTGGTGTGAACCTTTGCTTTAAAGAATGCTTGTGATATGCATTTAATGCTTAGTGGGATATTTGTGTGTTTCGTCTCTAAGTTGGACACTGTGTGACCATGTTTTATATAATGTCATCTTATTTCTATCACATGACATGAGACACATTGTGATTTGCAGAAATACTTGATGACGAAGTGAAGCACAGTATTTCTTCACTCAGGTTATTATGACTAGATTATTATGACTAGATTAATTTACCCTCATGAATCACAATACATTTAATAAGTCAAACTATGATGATAAAGAGTGTGTATGCTGACTCCATTTCTAAAGGGAGAAGTGTGCAAATGTTGCATCTGATGTTGAAGTCAAATTCTGTTATAGCAGCCATTCAGATGTCTCCTTGTGGAAACATAAACACCTCTGGTCTCACTAAAACATTGGCAAGTTTGTTTGCTGGTGTAAGGAATTTCTACCACCATCAGCCCTGCTCACATGCTGAGAGAGTGCCATTTCTACAGAAAAACTTCAAATCTACCATCCTTTTTGGGGTTTCTTCCTTGATGTTTGAAAAATAAAAAGCTTTGGCCTGAAGCGAACTACATCAAATCAAACACAGACTGGGCTGTAGCTGTTGTTGTTGTTGTTGTTGACACTTGTTTCAATCCCCTTTGTTCCAATGTCCATATCAGCAGCCCACCGCACACAGACGCCTGTCCAAACAGGAGTGTAAATGGCTGCCGTCCCGTACTCTTTAACATGATGTGGGATTGTGTACTGCTCCTCAGCCTGCTCTTAAAATCCACTGTGACCAATAATGTCCAAGCGGACAAGAAAAGCATGCATACCCTTATGCCTCGACCCTCAAGGGCTGGAACTGAGTGCGATGCTGCTACCCACAAAAACCAGTGGGGATTCAGCCCCTTTGCGCCTACACTCCATTGGCCTGAGTGGAACGTCTGCATTACGGGACACACCTCTGGGATTCATTCCCCGTCCTGCTTGTGGTTCCCACTGTGGTTATCTGCTCAGGGCCAGGGAGCAGGGACAAGTGTGGGCTGAAGGGGTTGGACCCGGGTGGAGGGTGGCACCACCGATCCATTTTAGGATGGTGCAGGATCATCATTGTCTTTTGTCTCAGCCTGTCACTTACTATTACCAAACCACTGGATGACATCCTGTGTCTTCCTGTGCATGATTCCACAGAAACTGAAGTGGATGTGTGGTCTTGGCATCAAACTCACTCGCGCGCACTTTACAAGTCAGCACACACTCTTTCCTTCATCTTACAAACACACATATACAGAGACACACACTATCACTACAGGCGCTTCTCAGCAAACCTACACATTGGATTGTGAGTGGTACAGCTCTTCCTAGCAGACTGTGTGTGGGAGGGACAGAGCCACAGGCACTAAGTGTCTCTATAGCCCATGTGAAATTACATGTAGGCTGTGATGAGCCTCCAACCATACCAGGCACAATCACATGGAGAAACAGAGGTAGAGCGAGCTTTAGAAGACCACCAAGGATAGCAGCATGGCACTGGATGCCTGGGCTGTCTTCATGTTAAGGCCTTTTTCTTCACTGTTCCAAAGTATTCACCACTTAAAACAGATTAAGAGCTTGGGGAATAAACGGGCTCGACACTACGGAGTGGGGAAACACAGGAGGAGGGTTTCGGGAATTAGAGAGCAGGACGAAAGAGAAAAAAGCCTTTCAGGAGATAACGCCTCAAGAAGCAATCAGGATTGTTCCTATATTAAGGCGCTTGTGATGAAACAGATGAATGGATGAACAAAAGGGGGTAGAATAGAGACATTCATATTGCTTCATGGGAAAGGACCTACTTTTTGTAACGTGAGATCCTCAAAAGCTCAGTTTTGGTCTTTAAAATGCTTGGTTGGATAAGATCCCCCAAGGCTGATTACGACAGTTCTTGTTTTGTATGTTGTACATCATTACATCTCATAAGAGTGTATTTAAAAAGAGGACCACTATCCCAACCAACCCCTCAGGACACTATGGTCCACTTGTATCTGTCTGTTTTGGCTTGTTTTGGAAACTGAGGAGGTGTAGAGTTGTCTGATGGTGATAAACATTTAGTTGTTTAATCCAGTGTTGTGTCTGCAGGGATAAAGATTGTGAAGAGTGGGAGAAGTGCATCTGATTGGATCCTACTCTTTGCATCTGATTATAGTTCCCTTCAGGATAAATACATATTGGTTTGCCATTTTTGGCCTCTTATTAGTCAAGTTATAACCCACTCAGTGCTTTAACTAAGATTTATGACACACACACTGTGTCCATTGGTAAATCCACAGACATATACCATAAAGTGTCTTTGAATACAATAGTTCCAGTCAGGGAATGTCTATGAATGAATGCGTTGTGGTGTTGTGTCTGACAGGTCCGTTATTTTCTACCTCAATATTATTACTCAGAAAGAACTTTGTTGCTCACTATACGAGTCACAACCTCATCAGAGATATTTATGTGGAAACAGAAGGAGGGTCACTTCCACTTAATGATGATATCAATAATAGATGAGTCTTCATATTGCATAACAGTGTAATTTCCAAGTAGATGCAAAAATGTATTTGTTAACAAACATTAGAGGCCTATTTATTTATTTTTTATTTTTATATATTACATAAAAGCTATGTTGCATATTTTATATGTTATTTTATTTATTACCATTTTAACCATGCAAAAAGCCAATGCAGTGTTTGTCCAAGAATCACTAGTCTATTGATGAACTTTGTGATCCTTCTATTCTAATAAAAAACACATTGTACCTAAATGATATAATATATTAGTATGATGCGGTCCAAGTTCAGAATAATGATAGTTTGTTTCATTCATTCATCTTTCAGAAAATCTCCTCTTCTCTATGTAAACTGCACTGTGAAAATACAGTCATATCAGAAAACTCATTATACTTGAAGGTCTAGTGTGTATCATTTAGGAGGTGAGTGAGTACGAGTTACACCACCGTGTCTCAGAACAAACGTCCTCTGCTGAAGGCAGTGGTGTTGCAGTCGTTGGAACCCCACAAGTATGAAGGTCCTGGGTTTGATTCCACCATGTGAGGAGTTTACCCATGACTGTGAATGCTTGTTGGTCTGTACATGTGAGCCCTGCCATCAACTGGTCACATGTAAAGGGTGAACCCCACCTTCACTTAGTCCTTGAAACTCTCACAAGGTGTAAGGCACAAGGGTATAAAAATGAAGATTCAATATTTTAATTTAAGAAGAATAAGGTGCAAAACAACAAAAGTTCAAATGGTTCAAATACAATAAAAGAGCGTAGGCAAAACAAATGAGGTCTGTAATACCGCTCAGGATAAGTGGACTAAAGCTGACCTTACAGAATGTAACCCAACACCTGACACAAGAAGGAGGTGAATGTACATGTAGGCCATGCAGACACACAGGGGAAAGTATCAAATGTTAATAATGATGATGATAATGATAATAATAGTGATGATGATGTTGATGATAATAATTTGCACCTACAGCCCCTCCCACTACCACCAAACATTCATACATTCATCCACCAGTGTGAGTGACACTGCAGGCAATGAGGCCAAGGACACAACAGACTGACTAGGACAGAGCAGGATTTGAACCTTCAGTTATTGGACAAACCGCTCTACCTCTTGAACCATGGCCACCCCCTAAGTACCTAAATCTACAAATATTCCCCAGCCAAATAACTAGGAAATAATACTTCTAATAAAAGAATATTTTTGTAAACCTAACAACTTGGTATCAAAATAAACTATTTTCCAAATTTTTTCTGAATGAAAAGCTTTAATTCATGCTTTAAAAGGTCTGCTCTCCCCACCATCATTAGCTAGAACAGAGAGAGAGAACAGAACAAAAGGTGTGTGTTAATCGCAAATCAAGATGTTACCTAAATCAGAATGTTACCTAAAATGTGTGTGCAAAAATTAGAAAACAAACTTTCAAAATAAAAGTAATGTGAAATCAGATGATACGTCATGTGATTATTATAGAAAGTGGTAACACTGGCTAAAGGCTGTTGGTAGGGCATCCACACAAGGACCAAGTGATTTGGAAAAGGGATGACTGGTGGCATTTCAGATTAACATGTACTTACAATGTTTGAGTGTGGACCAGAGTTATTGTTTCCTTAACTAAAAATCCAGTGGGAATGTGTGAACAAATATGACACAGCAAACCTTTACAGACACACATTTCCTAGTAAAGTACTGCACATCTCTAACAATCACGATAATATGTAATTCAAGGTGAACATACACGTATCATTTGAATTGGATCAGAAATACACCAGAAGTTATAAAGAATGATTTTATAAATTAAAGGTGCATTTTGCTCTCTGGCTTCCTCCCACCATTCCAAGACATTTTTATTTATAGTTTAATTGTTCAGGCTAAGTCACCTGTGGGTGTGGATGTGAGTGGGAACAGTTTTTTGTCTGTATATTATGTCATCCCTACAATCAACTGGCCACATGTCCAGGGTGGACCCTGCCTTCACTCCATGGTATCTGGAACAGGATCCAGCACCTCTGTGACCCTTATGAGGATTTAACGGTTTGGAAAAAAAATGAATGAATAAATGTAAGATGCATTTTGCAGGATTTAGTGGCTTCTTCTATTGGGGCTGCAGATTTGCTACCAACTGAGCACCCCTCGCCTTACTCGTGCAGGAGAACCTACGTATTGTAGTGGCAAAACTGACAGTGGTACATGTATTGTTGTCTGTATAGGTTCTCATTTGCCCAGGCCATCATTCTTCTTGGTCATTTTTCTTGGTTCAACTAGACTAGTTTAGCTCTTTTGAAAACATTTCATCTGACACTGTCTCTTAGATGAGAGGCAAAATGTTTTCAAAAGAGCTAAACTAGTCCAGTTGAACTGAGAAGAATGAAAAAGCAAAATACAAGTATTGTTACATGGTAGCACAGTACATGGTAGTTCCTATGAAAGAGCCAACTCACGTTCCAGAGAAAAAAATGACTCGTATGAAAGTAACAAAAATGACAACACCTACAGTCCCTAAAGACACCTCAATCCTCGCAGTCCACGCATATATAAATACAATAAGAGTGAACCTATTTCTGAAACTTCTGTCTCGTTGAAGTCTGTAAGTTTGATCTAAACTAACTCCTGCTGTGAACGTTGCCATCAGTCCATCGTCTCACACACGCACACTCAGGACAGGAAAGGTCACAACCACATCGGATCACATCCAAAAAATTCAGATGAAGCTTCAAGTTTTAAAGCAGCTGTGTGCACTCGTATCAACAAAAGAGAAAAGATAGAAAGTGAGGGGGAGGCTGTGTGAAAAAAGTGAATGCTGCTGTTAATCCCTCATCGATTCAGTCATGCTTTTTTATCTGCACACATTGGGGACCTACAGAAAACATAGCTGTCTTTAAAATAGCATTTCTACTAAGTTGCCATAATGATGGTGACGATAATGGCAAGTGCCACCAGCAAGAGCGGTGGGCGTTATTGTCCCTTACTGGCCCCCCTACTGGTTTGATTTACACAAAAGATGTGAGAGGGAGGAAGATGATTACCATAACAAACACACACTTGCGGACGCACTTTTCCCCAGGGAAGTGTCAATCTAAGTGGGAGAGTATGTTGACATTTATAACCATACGGGGAAGACATGGTTGCTATTTCTCAGCAGTTTAACTTCAATTAGGAAAAGAGGGGTGGAGAAGGTAGAACGGGGGGAAAGGAGGAATGGGCAGGACTTGTTACTGAATGGTTAAGTGGCAGCAGAATAGGTGCTAAGGGGGAAAACACATTTATGGGTGTCTCCTAAAGAGTTTGCATTGTGGCCTGGCCTTTGTGGCTTCACATTGATGGAGGGCTGCTGATGGCTATTGGAGATTATGTATTGACAGGGGATGTTAATGTGGACCTGCGCCTTTTTTTTTTTTTTCGAAGACTGATTACACCAGCAAGGCCTCACACTGCCAAGTTATATCCATCCATTCACACAGACACCTGAAAGTCAAACAAATATCTCAAACATTTCCTTGGTCAGAATCCGCCGCCCGATGCTCTAAAAGTCGAGATCCCTGCGGACAAGACCAAGAATGAAAGATGGACATAAAGAAAAGAGAGAAAAAAAACAGCAATAATAAAATGATGAGGAGGGGGGAAAAAAAGGTCCTATTGGACAGGAAATAAAGTGTGCTGTCAGTCAGTAGCCTCGCCGCTGCCACAGTCACATCTCCCAGGTTATTGCTTATTGTTTACTCCCCTCCGAAAAGGTCAGAGGTCATGGCGACCACATCTATTTTTCTCTCCCACCCACTCTCCCCATTCTTCTCCAAGCACAAGGAGGAACAAAGAGTGATGGTGGGGGCGGCGGAGGGAGAGGCAGTGTGGTTGGAGGGTGAGGTGGTGGTGGGTGAATGTGTGTGTGGGGGGGGTGGAATTAGAAAAAAAAATATAGAAAGGGAGAGCAGCGATCAGACATTGCTGATAAGGAGAGGAGGCGGCAGGGGGTGGGGGGGTGTTGCTGTGAGCTTTTGGGGGTGGAGGGGTGACGGTAGTGGTAGGAGGATGGGGTGCTGTGTGGGTGGAGGGGGGGTGATGTGTGTATTCAACTCCGGGCTGACTCCTCTTATGCTAATACAGCCAATTTCCTCTTTTATTTCATTTCTGGAGCCGAAATCTGCGATCTGCGATAAGGTTGCCGTGGCGACCGCCTGTTCCCCGGGCGGATGCGGGCAGCCGTGTGATGGAGATGTGTAAGTCGGCGGGAGCAGCAGGGAATGAATAATTTAAAACTCCACCAAGCTGGAGAGATAAGAGAGCAGGGCTGAGGCCTCTCTCTCTCTCCTTCTCTCTCACCCCCTCCTCACAATCCATCTCTCCTCCTCACCCCTTCTAACTCTCAATCCCTCCTTCCCTGTGCTCTTTTTTTTCTCTTCTCTTTCACTTTCTATTTCTCTCTCTCTCTCTCTCTCTCTCTCTGGACATCTAAGGCTTCATCCTCCAAAGCAAGCTGACCTCCAAGGTCAAGGGCATGATGGGTAATTGAACCGGCAGTTTGGGGCGCCTGGGATCAGCCCTATGGATGATACAGCAGAGACAAGAGTAGATGATGGCGGTAGAGGAAGGCCTCTAGCCCAGTCTGCTGTTTCTCCTGCTGCTTGATTTTAAGGCTGATCTCTGGCTGCCGAGCACACAAGCTTTCAGTGAACTTCTTCTACTTCAAGTTAAGCCCACTTGGCTTGTGTCATTCGCACATTAGTCACTTGAACAACCGCCACTCTCCAGCACACAATGGCCCAACACTTGAATGTAACACATGCTTGGAATAGTTGAATGTTCCAGTTGAATGGTGCTGCTGTGTAAACACTGAGGCTTCACGGTGACTCAGTGTCCTGAGATGCTTCTGTACGTGTAGCGTTAGGGTGTGGTTAGATCAGGTGGTTACTGTGCACTGATCCTTCAAATGATTTAATCTGGAACTTCTGTTGACCCTACATGACAAAGGCTGCTGCTATGTTGTATTAGCTTTTTTATTTTAGAGCATTAGCAAAATTATTTTGATCTGCTATTTAGACCCTGTAACTGGTGGCGATGTTTCATTTCATCTGTTTATTTCAAGCATTTACAAAAATTCAAAAATCATTCATTTACACTCGAAAAGGAGTGGGGAGAAGAAAAATGTATTTAATCCCACCCCCATTTTTATCATCAAATAACTTTAACATGATGATGTTTTAAATACTCACTCCTGTCCTTAGAGTTCAAGCCTGAAAAATGAACAAATTAAACCTATACCAAATTAGAGTAAAGTCATTTGACAGTATTTACATTATATAAACAAAATATGTGTGAAAAATAGAAACAAAGTACATTCCTAGTGGTGACACCACGGGTAACAGTTAACCATCAACTTACATTATAATTACATTCACTCTAGAGTCACAACTATTAAGTACAATATCATGCTGTTCAGTCAGTGGTATTTAATCTGGAGCTCAAATGTATTTTGTAACTTATGACATTCAGACAGAAATCACACTGGTATAAAAAGGATCCAGAGATGTAGAAAGTAAAAGCATATAGTGAGACTTTTTTTTTTTTTTAATATTGTGGCTTTTTCTTAAATAATCTCTTTTTAAATATAGACATATCCTTTTATAAAAAAAAACCCAAAAAACTTCAGTCTAAGCAGATGCAGTTTCAGCAGGATTTGTGACCCCTCTTAAGATTATTTTATGGTTGTTTTTCACTTATTTTGCAAGTTTCATTGGAACAAGAAAGGAAACATGATGAAAAAATGGCTGGAATGGTTTATGGAAACTGAGCTAGGGTCTCACTGCTCAGGGAATCTGAACCCTTCTATTATGTGCCCCAGTCACTGTTAGCAGGTTACCTCATTGACCTTATGCTGCTGTTTAGGTTTGTTTTTTTGCTTTAAAAAAAGAAAAAAAAAAGTCATTCATTCCAATTTCCATGGAAAAAACAAACCCTAAATAAAATGACTGACAGTATGAAGCACTTTGTTTCTATGCCATGGTAAGCCAGGTATCGCCTCTTGGAATATCCTTATATTCTGATTTGAACAATGTTAGAGCATCTGTGAGGAGGCGTTTCTATTTAATTTTGTGTTTCTTGAGGCGCTCATGCAGGTCACTGGCTCGGCCACTCAGCTGGTCGGGTGCTGTGTGTTACGTTACATCCTTGACTCCTGTCTGTCTGGCCCAGCAACCTGTTTTCATTCCACAGTGGTAGCATGAGGCTTTATCGCCATGGAGATAAACCAGGGTTATAAACACCCTGCCGGTCACATCCAGGTGAGGGGTTCACGGTGAGGTGTGGCTGGCCGACGCCCGCCTCGGCTCTTTTTTCCCTCCACCCTCACTTTGTGTAGGAACCTATCCTAAAAAGACACAAGTGGAGGGGAAAATCAGAACAAAAAAGCTGATTCATAAACAAGCCACACAGGGCGCCCGCACAGGTAATCTCAGCCCAAGCGTGAAGCCTTCATCCCCATGGCGCCAGGAGGCAGCTCGCCCCGCCAGGATGCAAACACAAGAAAAAAAAACCCAACATATTTTAAAAGTAGTTTGGCCAATTTCTTCACATTCAAACATTAACAACCTAAACAAAACTCGCCATAAGCATTACTAATTAAGTATGATAATTACAGATTAATTTTTATTTAACTTGGTGTTGCATGCCGTGTATTCCCTTTGAACACCATCTTTCATCTAAGCAGGTCTCAGCCCACATCCTTCCAGACCTTCTTCACATCAAGACGATATCAGATCTGTTTTGTCTGTCAAATGCAACATCTCAAATTCCTTCACTTGACCCATTCCTCTCACTGGAAAACACACAAAACAACACGTACAGCGCAGCCACAAACATGCAATCAAACTTGATATGCAAAGATCTAAACACGCAGGTACCTTTTTTCTGCATAAAACACTTGCATTTCATCCACCTGACACATGGTGGCACTACGTACTTATTAGAGACCTGCAGCTTGGGTTCCTCCATCCCGCTTGAACATGGAGCCACACCAAGCACAGCAGGAGTAAACACACACACACACACACACACACACACACACACACACACACACACACACACCTAACAGATACACACACACACCTAACAGATACTCCAGATTACATTGATAATACCAAAAATATTGGCCCATAGAAATAATACAACACAGCGATAACAGAATGCTATCTGGTTTGATCATGATACCACAACTAAACGCAAGCAGAATATCAACTCTCACAAACAAGAAATAAGAAACTAGGCCTCACATCACTGAAATGACAAAATAAAACAGGACTGACACCCTGTATCTGACACAAGTGAAACCCAGTAGCTCAAAAAGTGTCCGTGTGATGAAAATTACTGTGAATTTTACAGACCCACTAAAGTGGTGTTTCAGCTTCTCTGTGTGAAGCCATGTAAATAGAGCAGTTTTAAGAGGCTTTCAGGCTGTGTGTGAGCAAATATGATTTCATTAAACAGGATATGAGCCCTCTTTTCTGATGGCTGTTAATCTAGATTAAGGTTTGTCTGGATATTCACAAATAGATGTTGGAAGAATCAAGCAAATTAAACACACCCCAGTCATCAAATCTATTCAAACAGGGTCAAAATATAGAGGAATTTTTGGTCTTTATTCAAACATTATTATCTCTTTAATTAAATTATTCCCAAATTATTTCTCTGTTGAATTTGTAATCTACATAAAGGAATAATAATAACTTTAATATATTTGTTTTAAATGGAGAGATTTGCCTGCATGGGATGCACATCAATCTGTTTTCTTTCTTTTTTTCCTTTTTTTTTTTGAAAGACACTGCTAGATTTACATTTGTTTAATTATGGAGGCTTGCGATCGTCTCTATCTGAACTGCGAGGGTGGAAAAAGAATTGTAGGGCCTCAATTAAATCTGATGTTAATTAAATCTGATCTTGTTTTGTGTATTAATCAAGCGGCAATTTTAATCTAGTGAATACACAGACTGTAATAAGAAATGTGGATATAGAGGGAGAGCAAGAATTATTTTAATTTCATGCTTGTGATGAGTGTTTTTTAAATATTTTATTTAGCTGACTTGCATTAGTTCTTAATCTCCCCACCCACCCCACCCCACCCCTTATTTCTCTTTTATGCAATCTGAGCATCAGATTCATCCTGTGCTAAATGTCTGCACACATATAAAGAGAATGTGAAACAGCTTGCATGAATAGGCCTACATTCAATGAGGTGTCTTAGAATAACTGCTGCTGAGTTATTATGTAGAGAACTCTTGTGTGGAAAGGCTTTAAAAAAAAAAAAAAAAAAAAAGAATATTGATGTATTATACTTAATATTTCATTTATTCTCTCCAAAGAATAGATGCTTGCTGACATTTAAGTGATAATATTTTTTTATTTGACTTTTTGGTGTAAACTGTATTTGTTCTTGCCCTTTCTTGAATCCTCTGTTTGTGCACTTACTTACGTATGAGTGTGTGCCCAAAGTGCGAGTGTGTGCTTGTGCGTCAGAGTGTTAATTATGTTTACATCAGCATTAAACTGCGCCCTTATCAGATGTACTATTCCTTTTCAGAGACAGGTTCTTGGTAGAGTGACACCAGAGATAAGTGGGAAAATTTACTCTGTGGTCAGCAACTCTTTCCACAGATACACACACTTTATTTCCTCCAGTTATTTTAAGCAAATGTTCCTCCTGAATGCAGAGATAGGGAGGGAAACACAACCTCTATCCAAACCACATTAGGCTAATTAACAAACTCATTTAAAGCCGGAGAAATATTGATTGCCATACATTTGGAGACGTAGAGGATGGAGGTGGCGATGGAGTGGGGTAGGAGGAGGAGGAGGAGGAGGAGGAAGTGAGGAGAAATAAATAAATAAGAGTCTGGCAGGTGTATGTAAATTGTTTGTTGGCAATGGAGAAATTTAAATTACAGTTCAATCAGAGAAGAGGAGAGAGGGGGAAGAGAGTGGTGAGCACCCTGTGATTTCCCGTCTCCACGCTTAGTTGATATTTCACTGGGTGAGGATTGAGCGCTACGGGTGCATTTCACACCCTGAATGAGAAAGGCAATCTCGCTCAGCCGACTAGAACAATAATTAGAATGGAGATTAAATAAAAATAATTAGAAAAAGTTCATCTAGTTTTGATGTATTAATTATTCCGCCCCTGCTTTATTCCAAGTCTAATTATCTGCTTCAGTGAAAATGCCAAGATTTTCTGTGAGTCATAAAAAATTACATTCATGTAATTATGTCAGCAATTTGGGGGGAAGTCAGCTAAGCAGAGCGTCGGCTCTCTACTCCCCCCAGTTTAAAGTAAGTAACTTCTAACTACTTATAACTTATAAGTTAATACAGTCCCTTTCAAGCCAGGGGTATAAATAATAGAATGCAATGGGAGATTATTTACTCTTTAAATGAGGAGCTGCTCTCTCTGCTCTCCCAGCTCCAGATACTTCCTGCCTTCACACTCACATGCTCTGCACACCACAATGAAAACAAGACGAGTTTTTATCCATTCTTGGTCAGTAGATAATAATTTGCATATAAATGGAAATATTTATTGTGACAAAAAAAAAAAAGAAAAAAAAAATAAGGAAAGGGAGATGTAGGAAGTAATATGCTCATTTTTCAAAAACTCATGGGGCCCAACTGTGATATCTGTATTTTAGGAGTCAAGCAGTTTAAAAAATAAGACGAACTGAATCTAAAAAAAAAAAGAAAGAAAGAAAAAAAGAATAAATAAATAGCAGGAGAAGAAAGGGAGAGAGGAGCCAAGGGAACCTTTTAAGATGTTTACTACACAAATGGAGTCTCCAGAGAAGACAGCGTACTGATGAAATATGAGAGATAGCTGTCGACATTCTGTACTTTTCTCCTGGCTGTGTAGATGGAGGCAGGCAGACTGGAGGACTAAGCTGTAATGACTTCCCTTCCTCTACCTGACTCACCGGGGGAAACCAATAAAGTTACAAAAATAAACTTTACAGATGTGGAAAATGTATTACCTAGATAGGAAATAGGTGACTGCACTTGAAAAGAAAATGAATATTGAAGGTGCACTGAAAAAAAAAAGTTAAATAACAAGCTTCAAAAATTCAAATGCAAATGTAAACACACTTTACAGTTTGAATAAAATAAATGTAAAGTGATACATGAAAGTGTGAATATCTTTAACATATTTTTTGATAAGTCACACAAGGTGGCATGGAAATGCAAACCTCGGCTTACACAGTAATCAGCCAGACCGGGCACTTTGAACTGCAGAAAATATAGAATTTCATGTTTGGAAGGCTGCATGAAGATACATGGTGCAAACATGAACTCAGATTTGTTAGTTTTGTCTCTGCTCTTTTGAAAGTTAAATTACCATTCATAACCACCGTTAAATGGAGGAACTACAAAGCATTACAATAAGAAATTGCAGACTTTCTACTGCCTTTTCATCAAATATGTACGGTTTGGATTCATTAAATTATAAGCAGTATGGTGCAATACTGTGTATGCAGCTGCTGGGGCTCCTATATGAAACCAGTATGCATTTGACATCAAATATATGTGCTGCATGTCTACACTGTAGATGTGATTGTAGACGTGTGGTATGCATGTTAGCCCAAACTGATTAAAATCGATAGGAAACAGGAAGAGGTGCAGCATATTACATAGTCAGGCGCTCTGGTACAGCAGAGATGTTGGCGTGCTTGCCCCCCATGTAATGGCTTCACATGAGCATACATACATATGAAGCGCCACGGCAGCGAGTGCTGAACAGATAAGGGTTAAAGCTCTTTGACTCTCTGTTTTCTCTGTAAGAAACCATGCTGAGACTCATGCCGTCAGGATTCCTATTTCCATCATCTCAAAACTGCTCCGATTTCCTTTGATTTTCTTGATTTACTTGTCAGTCAGACATGCTGTGGCTCTGTTAAAAACTTTGGATTTCTTGCATCAAATTAGCATCGGAATAGAAAAGGTTTTGTTGGATTCTAAAAGCATGTTTCAGTACTGTCTAATCTTAACATTATGGAAACTCATTTTTATTCTGCTAGTTTTACTCCTGTCTGGACAAACGTATTCAC
>JAPSES010000120.1:12435432-12447333 GCA_029822895.1 Maxillicosta whitleyi | reverse complement strand
CCCTCAGTCTCCGCGTGGGATGGGGGTCTAGGGAGGGGTTGGACTCGAGGTGGTGGTGGTGTTGGGGGGGAGGGTTGCAGTGTTGATTAGCATGGCCGTGGGCTAATGCACTAAAAAGAAAGAGCAACAAATAAATATACAGGGTCAGCTCGTTCAACCGTAGCTACAAAGGTAGAGAGGAAAGCAACTGAAAATCACAAAGCCAATAGAAGGAGACTGTTGCAGATCACTGAAGTGAATAAAATGTATTAAACAATGTAAAACTGAACATTATACAGGTGAAAGTATGCAAATATTTCATTGCCTAGATGGTCATGAGATGTAGACGTTTTAAACCGATACTTATTTTACTCTGGGCTGAAGTGGTGAATGAGTTGATCAATTTTAGCCTGACATTGCCTTTTTAATTCCCAGGGTGTGGTACCAACAGGCTTAGGCTAAAATGTCTGGATGCATTAGAAATACCTCAAACCAAACCAAACCAAACCAACAGACTAAAGCCAATCCTGGACAGACAGCTATCTCAGGTGTGACTGTCACTGTATCAAAACCACATCTAACCTGCCTTCATTTGTTCTATTATTGTTTTTCACACTTCCAAATATATGACAACAGTTGTAAAAATGGCTTTTTTAATGTTAATATGAAGGAGGCACAGAGTAACACTCATAAGGCTGTGGTTTTTCTATGTTACTGTGGAACAACTTGAGTCCAACCTCAATCCCATCCAACACCTTTGGGGATGAACTGGAACGCAGACTGTGAGTCAAATGAATCTGTGTTCCTGCTAGCATCAGATTGCAAAAGGCAAATGATGATGGGTTGTCTACCTACTTTTGTGTCTAATTTTGGCATTGTAGTGTACATTTATTAAATCAGGGTAATTTAATTGCCAGCAAAAATTAAATAATGTGTTTGGAGAAAGAGAAGATATTTTTTGACTAATGAGGAAAGAAGTATAAGAGTACAAACCCCAAGAAAACGACAGCAGAGAGAGAGAGAAAGAGAGAGAGGAAATGGGCTGGTGGGGAGGACTTTTAGCTGGGGGAGGCACAGACAGTTGAGTCATATTTCAGGCCTGATTGGAACTGACAAAGTGTTATTGGAGGACTCAGTCCCCACAGCATTGTTTGCTTTAGAAAGTCAGAGCCAGATTTATTATGACTGAAAAACATTAGAGAGATCGGAAGTGGGGACAGCGCAGGGAGCACGGCATGTCTGTCTGCACACGGAGAGAAAGAACTTTAGTGGGCTCATATGGAGATGTATTAGGCCAGATCTGACATTTTATGCCGTTCATAAAAAAGATTTAAAAGGTGGGTGTTGAAAACGCTAATGCAGTCAAAAGAATGACAGAATATTACCAATATAAACCTGTCAGTGCCAACAGTTGGCCATTCCACATTAGTTCACTCATGGAGACAAATGACTGCCATTTGCCACCTTTAGTGTTATGGCCATTGGGGTTGAGAGGCTGAGGAGATAGATAAGCATATACATCTCATGTGTGTATACTCTTTTTTTTTTTATTTCTTCACAAAGCCCAGACCTTTCCTGTACTATCTACATTCAGACTAGGTTGAAGTAACAAAAGTGATCAAAGTCTAAACTGCCTTGGTCTTAAAAGTAGCAGAATTATGAAAGCAGAACTAGCATCTATCAAACCGAGTTAGAGCGGTCTAAGAAAGTACTGCTGTGACATTTTTAAAGAGTAAGTTCACTGAATGAATGAATGAATAAATAAATGAGACATACATTATGGGGTTCATTATGTTGGGGTTTTGAAGTACATGAAAGAGAAAGAATAGGAAAAGAGTCAGAGGAAACAAGAACAACAATGGATGAAGAAATACCTACAGTATTTATTTACTGTATTTACAACAGCTTGTCTTCTTTTCTTCTAACTTCCCCAGCTCAGGTGCCCAGTGGTAATGATGTACTGTATATAAATCTGTCAGAATTATGAAGTCACTGCTGGAAAAAGTGTTGTCGCTCAACTTCCCCTGTACAAATAAAGCTTAAAATAAAAAGTTAACACAGGCAGAAAAACAATTGCAGCCAGAGCAGGGCGCTCTCATCCTGGCTAGAGCTCAAATATGTTTTGATAGTTAATGGGCAGTGTGGAGAGGCTAAGCTCACTGTATTTGAGTAACCTTCGCCTGACCCCCTCCTCGCACACTGGGACAGGGAGCAGCAGAGAGAAAGAGGGAGCAGAAAGAGGAAGAGAGGGAGGCAGCCGGGCCCGGCGGTGCAGTTGGGTCCTAAATGAATGAAGGCTCTCGCTGGTTGTTGTTTGAGTTGGCGGAGACTGTCCACACAGTACTGTGGCACAGCCAAAATCAGCTGACTGCTGCAGAGTGTCTGCCTGATGCTCAAATGTTTATTAGCTTAGAGATTTAATCAGATTTAATAATTTCCAAAACAGAAACTGAACAAAAAGGGCAATATTTAAACATGTCTGACTAAATATAGCATAATAATGTCTTATTAAAGGAAAATAAATAAAAAAATACATCAGAGAACAAACTGTTATTTTTATATTTATCATAATGAAAAATGTAGTAGCTTTATGCTGTTAGTTGAATGACTTGAGATACATGGAGGTGTAGTCACTAGATCAAAATCAACAGATTTACTAAGTGAAATGAGGCTTAGTTTCAGATCTAAAAGTTAAGACATTTTCCCATTTTACAATGAAATTACAGGGGCAGTTATTTCTTAGTAAAAGTATGACACATTTTCTTCAGACATCAAGCAGTGATAGAGCATGTCAGACAACAGCAGTTTTAGTGAAGAAACACAAAGAAAGATGGGTAGAATGCCAGTGGTAAAAGACTGAAAGGTGCAGATAAACGATGAAAGAATGGAGAGGCTGATTAAAAAAACAAGGTGAGATGTAGAGATTGGAGGCGAGGGCAGGAACCAGAGGAAAAGCAGTTAAAGACAGGACAAGAAATAGACTGGCAGATGCAGCGGCCTTGGCTGTGGCACAGTGCAAAGCTCTTCTGCAGGACAGAAATCCAGCTGGTCCTGAGCAGGTGGTGAAATGCCAAGAACTGAGCTGCCTGACAGAGAACGAAAATGAGGACGGCAGTGAGGTGAGGTTAGGAGAGAGAAAACACAGCGGCGTAGACCGTCTCAAATGCTTCATACATAATCATAGAGGAAAATAAAAACAGTTTCACACAACCTTCTAGTTTATGGTAACCTCAAATTAAACGTATAATTAATGTTGTTGTTTCTCACAATCATTCATTCATACCAGGGCCTGTTTTTAAAGATGAGTGATGCTAATGCTAATACACAGAGGAAATTTGCCGATAATTTTACGTGACCTTCTTAAAATGATCTTTCCCTTTTTGCAGGATAGGGTTCAAGTGAAGTGCCATGAGTACATAACACAACAGTCATTTTCAGTCTCCCCAAAGGAATCTGGTCATATCCGTACACCCTTCTGTCCTCCTCGCCTGCATCCCTCTGAGCGTCAGAGGGTGGGGTCTGGTTTTGGGGAAGATAAGTTCATGGTTTGATCCCGCATGAGGGTTCCCTGGCCGGGTCACAGGGTCGTGCCGGGGTCGGTGTGGATGTGCTGATCTGGGAGCGATTAGCCTAATACGATTAGCTGTGATATGACACGCTAGCAGAGCCAGGTGTTAGCTGAAGAGACATAAGTGTAAGCTAAAGGGGATCGTGGCCTGATGCATTTATAAGACAAAAGTAGAAAGTGGAGTTAAAAGGTTATTGAGTGTGTGTTTTCTAGTTCTAAACCTATAGCCCAGTACATCAGGGGCAGTGTAAGGGGAGGGTTCAGTGTATTTACTGTGAGAAGTGGAGTCTATTTTGACAAATCTCATGATGGTTGTAAAAAAAAAAACTATCAGGTGTACATGGTAGTGCTCACAAACTGTAGAGCATAGGAAAAAAAATCCAAATATTTTTCAGTTGCTAAATGAAGGGAAGCCTTTCTAGACTGTTATTTTGCAGAATTATGAATTATGGAAAATTACACGTGTATTCACGTGTCAGTTTTCCCCCTATTCACATGTTGACAAACATCAGCTTTTACCGTCTGAATATCTACACTGTCATCCATAAAGATGAAATAAAATAATTGTACCTCTTCTCATGAAACGATTGTGACAATGGGATTTGTTCTTGACTGGGACTCGGTATGTAATCATTGTACAAAGGTAATCAAAGGTGATTACTGATGTGTATAAACAGGAATAAAAAAGAGGAAAAACATGTATTCATTGTACACAACAATGTAGAATGAAGATGAAGAATCATGATGTTGTGGATATTGCCTGGAGTCCATGGAGGAGGAGGTCTTGTATCTCAGTGGGACCTTACAAGGCTGAGTAGAGGATAAATAGATGAATAAAAATATTTACAACATAAATATCTGTTAAACTTCACTAACTGTTTTAACAGTTAGAGTAAAACATACTAGACTCTATACACTACATTTGTGTGTTTGCTCGTGGTTCATTCCTATCAAATTCACTGCATATTTCTTCTTCTCTCTGCTTTTAGTGTATCATACAAATGAAACACCTCTGCATCACCATGCTCTGTCCATATCCATGTCCATTTGTCCCTCAGGCTAAATACACTAGCTGTGGTGTGTGCTGCAATGAAGTCATCAAACCTGCAATGGAGATCTCTGCCTTGGGGAGGTGGAAACAAGGTGACTCCACATCTATCAGAGGAGGCATGTGGTCGTCTCTTACTATCACACTGGCACTCCATGTTCCATGTCCCAATGTAGGCCAACATTATTGTAAGGTTGATGTGACGGTACTTAGACTGGCAGGTGAGAGAGGGAACAGGTGAGCATCACATAGTGTCCCCAGGGTGATGCAGTTTATTTAGGGCCATTATGAGAACCTGATATGGAGAGGGCAGAAAAGAGTACTGGCAGCTTCTGAGGAGTGATGATGTACAAGAAAGGGTCACGCTACACCAAAGATTCAAATATACTTAAGCTCCAGTACTGCGTAGTGGTTCAGAGGTAGACCTATATATCAGCTGGCTGAAATATTGGGCCAATCTTTTTTTTAAAAATTTCAGCCAACGGTATACATTTTTTTTAAACTGATATTTGATCAGGCAGCTGTGTGGGTTAGCACTTGAAGTTCAGTAAATGTTAAGTGTACTGTACTTTCTGGACTTTAAGCTGCTGATTTTTTCTCACTTTCAACCCTGAGGCTTATACAACGATGCAGCTTGAGTATAGAGCTTTACTGGTTTGCGGCCTCCAGAGGGCGCTCTTAGCGGGAAGCACAAAAGTGACACAGACAAAAGAAGTGATGCACCGAGGAAGACGCTAGTTTTAAACTCGACTCATTCACACATCCTCATCATGGAAAACACACAAAGAAATACACTTGTATATACACTGAAGATGATGAGTTCAATGGTTTCAATGTCAGGAGGGAGATGCAGATCAATGAGTTTTATGGGTTTTTTTAACCAGCTGTTTTACTGCCATGTTACAGGCACTGTTTGGAAAAAAACAGTGACGGTACGTAAATAAATATTTAAATAATCTTTGCGTTTAATATCTTTCTGCTGAACTATTTCATGTCACAACATGGACACCTGCGACTAATATTCAGATGCGGCTAATATTCAGGTGTGTATTATAGCCCGCAAAGTATGGTACGTGCGTGTATTAATAATTGAATTTATATCGCTGCTAGGGCAGCGTGTTAAAACACTAATGGTATACATCATGATGCAACTTTTCCTCTATAGAAATATGAGACATGCTCAATACAATTTCATTAGAATTCATTTGTCCATGTTTAGACTGATATAAAAACAGCCAATCATAATTAAGTAGTGCCGCACAGAACCAAACACGCTAGAGCCACATCAAGTTAGGTTGATGCACACAGTCCAGGCCTAGGAGCCGCCGCAGCACACACACACTAATGTTTGAGCTACAGCAGATGACTATTCACTTGAGGGAAAATGTGACCGAGAACTCGGGCGACTAAGTTACCGAAAAATAAGGTGCAAACCGTTTCAGTTCAGTTCAGGGCCTTCAATATAATACAGAGGTGTAGCGAACAAATGCATGTAGCTTATGTGAAGAATGCAAACACTCACCTTTCCTTAAGTGTCAGTTTCAGTTTTACACCAGTCATGGCAGTTGAGGAATGCACCCCCACATATATACCCCCAGTATTGTTTGGTGAAGATGGTCTGTTTTGTTTGTGTTCTCTTTTAAACCTTGAAAGCTGTTGCCTGCTGGTCAGACTTTTAGTTTAGTTTGAAATATATGGGCCTATTTTATTTATCTGAATCAGTTATAATGTTCTTCAGCACATCTGTCACATTCAACCTCTGACAGAAAATAGATCATATTTAAAGCAATAGTTTGGGATTTTTTACATGAATCTGTATTTCATCCCCATCATCAGTGTAGTACATCCACACTGACTTACCCCCGACAGGGTCCTGGGAGCCCAGTTCTGGTCCGGTTTTGGTCAAAATGAAAGTAGTCCGGCAAGTTTGCGGGGGTCGCTAAAATAAAATGAGAGAAAGTAGGACCAAGTGATTACGATGTGTGACTTTTTTATAAACATTAGTTTGTGATGCAAATAAATCACTCTTTTGAACACATGCTGTTTTAAGAAGAAAAACTTTTTATTTTAGTGACCCCCGCAAACTTGCCATACTACTTGTTTTGACCAAAACTGGACCAGAACTGGGCTCACAGGACACTGTCAGGGGTAAGTCAGTGTGGATGTACTACACTGATGATGAGGATGCCATACAGATTCATGTCAGAAATACACAACTATCCCTTTAAATCAACAATAGTGATTTGATTTATATTGAGATGTATAGTATTCATATGGTCTGATATGAAAAAAAATATTGTGAAATTGTTTTTTTCCATATCACCCTGCCCTAATTGCTGCATAAAAATCTTTATTATCTGAATGTTTCAGTTGTAGTTTATGGTCAATACAGTTAAAAAAAAAAAAAAAAATTAAAAATCGGCTGTAGGTACATATTGTAGGAATCCCTTACAGATGTGCACAGTAAGACAAATGTTGCAAAATGTAAAAAAAAAAAAAAAAGAACATTATGTAAAACCTTTGTTTATGTTCCATTTATATTAGTCATGACGTCACTACTCTGTTTCAACTTTGCTTGATCCTTATTGGTTTTGTTTCTTCCGTCATAAATGTAAGGAATGTGCCAAATTGTCTGTGGTTAAAAAAAAAAAAAATCTGAGCTGGGTTTGTTTTCTTTGAACAAAACACATGAAAACATACCAAAGCTATTCCAAACAAGTAATTTTGAGTAAGATGGTTATAAAGGGGGACAAAGAGAGTGACAGTTCAGATGAGAAATGATTGTCTGACCTTTGACCTAGGCGTGGGACCAGGCTGACCCAGACGGTCAAACAGACACTGTTGGTTCTGGCTGTAGACGCTGGCTGTGATATATGTTTTCCTGGAACCAGAGAGAAGGAAGTCCGGGCTTTTAAAATATAGCGGATATAATTTATTTTTAATATATGAGAGTTTGCAGTGTCTGCACGAACGGTACTCAAAGACTTTTCGACTTTTTCTTTATGGTAGACACTGCACTTATAAGGCTATAAGTTACATCAATAACAGCTGGTGAGAGCTATTTCAAATCCCATTTTATCTGTAAGCCCTGATCATGTAGACGAACAGTGTGCGAGTATGTAGAATGTGTGTGTGCATAGGAACCGTATAGCACAGGGCGGTTCTCAAAGTGGTGCAGGTGTTGTGTCTGTGTCCGTCTCTCGTCTCCAGTCATCGGCACATAAAGAATTGAGCTTTGTGCCATACAAACTCATGTTACCTCAACTTTACCCTTGTAGAGAAACCAACCATAGTGAGTTACATGGCTTTGTTACCTGCAGAGGACTGTGGGAATGACCCTCAAGAGTTTTGGATCAGCACCTGGACACAATTCCTAGGGGAGATACTGGGCCACTGAGTAGAATTTTAAGTTCTGTCACAAACAGGGTTTCCACTTTTCTTCACTTAAAGAGACATGGCAAAATTAGACACAGTCATTTACCAGCAAATACAATACAGAAGGCATTTCAATGCTGCTACCCACTCCAAATGTGTGAGTTTTAATATAATCATTTGCTTTTCTGATCCACTGGTAAAAGATGAATCAACCCTGTTTTTCATTTGTAACAAAGATAATTGGGGGCAACAGGACAAGGGTATAAACAGGTGTCAGTGTAAGATGCTAAGAGACTCAGTTTTTCCCCGCAATATTTGTTTTTTTATTAAATGTCCTTGTAAGATATATCATTTATTATACCTTGAAAATGAGGATTTTATAAAAAAAAATAACTCACAATGATCATTGTGTTGCATCTTTATTGCAAGTTGGAATGTAATGAAATTATCAGCAAAAAACTAATTAAAAAACAGGAATAGAAATGTGCTGTGAATCATATTGATCCTTATTTAAATGCACTACAATTGCAGAAAAAATATTAGACCACCCTTGTTTACTTCACTTTCTTGCTCATTTTAATGCATGATGCAACTAAAGGTACATTTGTTTGGACAAATATAATGATAACAACAAAAATAGCTCATAGTAGTTTTAATTTAATCTTTCCATTTTCCATGTTTTCTTGATAAAAACCAAAATCACTTCAGTGTGACAATTTATGGTGATCTGTTGTAGATTAAATATTTTTTACACCATCTCTTGCAGATTGTATAAATATTTCCAAACTGATATCCATCCAAATGGACCATATTGTTTGCTCTATAATATAGTTTGGTTTTTACCCTTTTGTTGCTGTTTTGACAAATGCGCTCATTGCCTCATTTGCAAGTCTTTCATGGATTTTGCTTAAAATTCAGTGTGAGACCTTTGGCTGGATGTCCCTCTGGTCAAAAGCATAACTGACATGGCAAATAACCTTTAATTACTTTGTGTGTACCTCGTATATCATCATAGTTGCAGTGTGCAGCCTCATTAACACATTTTTAACCTGGATGTAATCTAGTATTCACATTACATTCATTCTATCAACTTAAAACAATATAAAAAATCTGGTAACTCACACACCTAATAACTAGAGATGCCACAATCAACTCCTTTCTCACTCAGTTATAGTTCAATTAAAACTATCGTATGATGAAACTATTTTCTTGCATCTCCTCTTAAAGATGCATTGTATCCCATTTAGAGGGAATCGGAAATTGCATATGAGTCATAATTCTATTTTCACTACTATATAATATATAATGAATTTTTACAGTTTTTAACGATTGCTGAATTTGATCTATTTCATTGTACATCACATTTACTTAAACTCTAATTTTAGTGCGTTACATGTAAAAATGAAATGAATTAATCCGAATGAACTGCACAAATACATGTTGTTTCCTGGTTTGTTTAATTTTTCTGTTTCTCAATAATTATGAGAGCTTTCAACCTGCCTTTTCTATTTACATTTTTTTCAGCTTTAATTTATTGAATATCCATGAGCATTTCATACATTCCCCATTCAAATTTAGTCAATAATCACATGCAGAAACACTTTCCTTGGAAACATAAATGTCTATAGAGTGCATTTACATTGTAGGGTTTATATGCAATGCAAAGCAGCCAACGGCAGAGTGTCATGTTCAGTGCTGTTTTGGTTCTACAAAGTCCCTCCTGTTGGAACACCTGGTTGTTTAAGGGGTCTCCAAGAGGACCTCGAGGTCCAGAGGCTGAACCTGGAGCTTCCTTAGTGTGAGCCCTGGGGCCACCCGCCTTTTGTCCCCAGGACGCCAGCTCTGCTCGGATTCCTCGCTACCATTCCTGGCTCCGTAAGGGAATACTCCAACTACATGGGGTCCAAGGAGTGGTCATGACCACATGTACATGTGAATGCACACATTTGTGTGTGTTTGTTGATCTGTGTTCTTAATTGACTGATGGAATGGATGTCCATGTTCAACAGCAGACTGAAGCTGAATAGTGCACCTGCATCATTGTTCAAAGTACACTGCCCTGACTCCTCACTCCTGACCTTTAACCTGTAACTGTAAACCTGGACATGCTGAAATACAGCAGGCGTGTACTGGGCCTTCTGATGTGGAGACCCTGTGTGTAAGAGTGAACTTTATTTGTATCCGTGCGTGCATGAAAACATTTTCTGTTTACCTTGAAACTTTACGGTAGTCCTTGATTGAAAATGCACAACTTCCCTACAGGACTAAACAATAGTGTCAGAGTCTTAAGTCCAGAGTTCAAACAAAGGGCCCAGGAAGTGTACAAAAGCCTGTTTGGCAGCTTCAAACATGTGAAACCAGCTGTGAAGGACATTAGGCAGTGACGCCAAGACTGCTGAGAATTAAGTTGTACAGTACAGTTATTGGAGATGAGAACATGGAGACAAAGTCTCTGCCTGGTCCCAGCTGTCCCTTTAAGACGGGAGTTATTACTAGCTTTATTGTTATAACTGCCTGTTTTTTAAAGGGGCAGGCAAGCCAAGGGGGTAATCCACCCGTCAGCACTCACATTAATGGCCTAATTGGTCTCTTTTCTCTCAGTCAAAACGCAGGACTCAGCCTCACGGAAATGCTAAGCCCTCAGAGCCCCTCATGCTTAAATTCCCGAGAAAAGCATGATGTCTCTGCAAAGTGGAGCCGTCACTACCCTCCTCTGTCTCATTCACATTGTTGTCATTCCTCTCTTTCTGTTTCCCTCCATCATGCTGGGCGTCATTTGTGGCACCATCTCGCAGACAACTTTAGTGGTTTTAACCTCCAGGCCTGAACCGGGTAATGTGTTGTCAGTCACAAGATTAATAATGCAGGACATGAAAGCAGCACTAAAATGTGGCAAAACTTACTGAATTATGGAAATATTTATAGAGTGTCATCAAGAAATACTGTCGTTGTCCTAAGTGTTTGTGTTTGAGGTGACTTATTCTGCTTTGGAAAATCTAAATGTACAGTGGAAACCATCTATGGTGAATCTCATTAATGGATATATGTTTATTACAATCAAGGATTATGCCAGTGATTATTGTAACTGAACTGATTAATAATCACCATGTTGGAACTCACATGGCTATTTTTATTAGCTGGATTTTAAAGGTAGGACTATACTTTTTACTCTTGGTTCCTGCCAAAGGGTATTGTCATCAGTTCGTCGTCCGTCTGTATGTGCAAAATCTTTGGTGGTGACTGAAGGTTTTTAAGTGCAGGCAGGGTTATATTTCTTGTTTCAGAAGGAAAATATTGTTGAACTTCACCAATGAATGGCATCGTTGTCCAAACACATCGCCTTCACCCAGTCAGACATGATGAGCTGACGTTGTGTAGACCAGTGCACACTAATCCAATGTTAGTGCAAATTCAAGCAACAGAACCAAGTCCTCAAAATATGAGTGCATACTCCCAAAGAAATGAAAACAGGATGAATACTATACACTGTACACTTGATATTTAAAAACGGATATAATTACTTTGTACAAGTGTTGCATCACAAACATTTTGATTTGTGATAAGTAAGTCATTTTATGAGACATTTCTCGTAATTCATTACAATGACATTAATGATGCAACATCAGTAAATCTAACTAGTTACTTCCCAATAGTGGAGATGATTATTTATTCATTCACTCATTAATTTTCTGATCTGCTTTGTATCCTAGTGTTTGCATGAATGCTGGAGCCTATCCCAGCTAACAGTGGGTGAAGACACTGTACACATTGGACATGAATAGATAACCAACTAACTTTATTATCTCCCACGTAAGTGCAGAGCTCTATGTGTTTGTGTCGTTTCTGAAGCCGCATCCGCCTTGAACTTTGTCCGGAAGATTTCTCTAAGGCTATTACTCCGATTTTCTTCAAACTTTGCATGATTGTACTT
>JAPSES010000120.1:12421645-12435332 GCA_029822895.1 Maxillicosta whitleyi | reverse complement strand
TTGCAGATAGATTTGTTACTATAGAACACATATAGTAATTAATATGTGGACTTTGCATTGGTGACCTTGTATTTGACTTTGACCTATTTTTTCAAGGTCAAGTACAGTAATATTACAGTTTTTGCCTAATTGGATCGTGCCTATGTTCACACAAAACTTGTTCTGTACTAAATCCACACACTTGTGGATTTAATTAAATATCATACTAAAAAAACTTTTAGAATGAACTATTGATACCCACGTGGGAGCTACCTGTGAGTTTGTTAACTAACACGGTCTATATTTTATGAAGCACTTTAAAACAATCACACCACAGTTTTGTACAGGAAAATAGATAGATAAAAGTACTTTATTAATCCCAAACTAGGAAATTGGATTGTAACAGTAATATGACATAGACAACAATGGGAAAGAATAGAAAACAATACAACTATAGAATAGAATATATACAGTAAGAAAAAAATAATTTAGATAAAGGATTTTATGTACACGGGTAAAATGAACATGACATGAAATGATATGTGACCAGTTCATCACATGGCCCATGGATTGTTTATTAAAAATCTTAAAATGTATATAACTTGGATAAAGCATTGTGGAAGTCTCACTCTCTCCTGTAGGTAAAGAGGGTTATTATCACCTTATATTCACGTTTTTGCTAAAGTGTGCTTGGACACTGTGGTAGAGATGGTCTGTTGTTTACCCAGAGGACAAATCTGAACTGTACAGAACTCAAACTACCTCCTAGTGCATCCAGACAAAACAACTCACCATCGTTGGATCTCCTGCCTCTCTTTTCTCTTTGGTATCCGTCGATTTGAACACATCACACATCAGGCTGGGTCGTGCAGTTAACTGATGTCACTTCACATGATTTCTGCGTATTGAAGTTCATATCTTTCATTCAGCTCTCACTGTCCTATTTTGAGCCAGCAGTTCTCCTCTCTCCTCCACCAAGACCCCCCCCCCCCCCATAATATAGCCTCACTCTGGCACTGCTGACACCTGGGGATTTAAGTGGAGCACTTGTGGTACTAATGCCTTGCTTCAGGGAACTGTAGCAGCAAGTCTTCCATTCAGGTTTCCTAGGGTGACATCAGACCGGCCACTTCAGTGTCCCTTACCAATTTTTGCAAAAATTCCCAGACTTGCCTCAAGCTTCTGTCTGCCCTTGCAGGACAGAGTTTCCTCTCAATAAGTGATGTAATAGAGCTTAGAGGTGATGCAGGTTACTAGAAGGGAAAATCTAAACTGTTTTATATTACTGTTCTATGTCCTCTGTGTTCAGACATAGACTAAAATCCAACATTTTCTTTGTGGATGCACTACTTATTAAGTGTGCTGTAGCTCCAGTGAAGCCTTAGCTCTGATGGTTCTCCTCATCTGAGTCAACAGATGACTCAATGTAAAGAGTGTAGAACAAAACAAAACTACGTGCACATTTAACCAAGACCTAAACAGCTGGTAAAAACATCTCCTGATCTAAAGTCCTTAATGACTTTTGTACCACTAATCCTATCAATACTTGTAAAATGCAAATTGTCAGCTTTTCAGTGGGATCAGATGTATTTTAATTGGATGTTCATAGAGATTCTACTGTATGATGAACTTGTGAGTACCACCATTTTCTACATCATTGATTCGTCAGTAAAAACCCATGTAGTTATATATGGTTACTTATTCAGTTAGCGATACATTTTTATTGAAAAAAGTAACTTTTTCTTCAGGTTTCTCTGTTTTGACATAATAACCATTGAATTTACTCTTATGAACATTTCCATGGTCAGTGAATGAAATATTGCTGCTGTTCAGTAATAAATTGTGATAAATCATATGGGAAAGGTTAGATGCAGAGAAAAATACATTTATATGTCACCACAAAATGGTGCTAGGGCTTTATGGGTTAAGTAAGAGCAGTTATAAGGACACATTCCCAGGTACATAAATGGAAATAAAATTAATTCCTTTAAATTATTTGCATACCTATTATTTGCATAAGTGCAACAAGTCTGGTTTACTGTAGGGTACACACACATGGTTAATAAGTCAACCTATTCCTTTCCATCAGTGACTGTGTAAATTATTGTTGACAGGTGTATATATAAATCATTGAATTCTCATCAGTTAAGTTGTTTTATTGGCTTCCAAACAGAGAAAGTGGGATTTTTGTTCTGAGGACAACCAAAGTTCAAGGAAGCATGTCATCACATCCCCGTTTTTGGCAACACTCGCAGACTTTATCCATCATAATCTAATTTTTTATAGAGCACAACATTTTTTAAATGTTCTGTGTCAACCTGGGAAGCCGTCCATGGCCTCATATTCCCCCATGAGGTGTTCGTAGGAGAGGTCAGCCACAGTGTGAACGCCGCTATCTACAGACTAGGGGTTAGGCAGCTAAATGAAAAGATTAGTACATTGTGAACAGCCACAGGTGGATGCAGTTATTCTATCATTTCCTAAACTTAATTAAATCAGCAACAGAGTAAGAAGGACGGTGAAAGAAGAGGTGGGAAAGATTGAGGAATATCAACATGGTCGTCAACATGAGTGGCTACTCAATAGTTTAACTTTCAATTTAGCTGAGAGACTAGCGCACACACACACACACACACACACACGGTGGCTCTCCCTTTGCCAGATCCCTCATAATGGAGGTTAGAGGTTCGAGGTTGGAGAGGTGAGAGCATAGAGCTCAGTTGGCAGTTTGGTAGGTTTGTGTGTGGCGGGAGGTGGGGTTTGGGAAGAGCTCATGTGTTAGTGTAACTGAAGCTGTCATCCAGCCCCAGGGTCAGCTCCCCAAAGCATGCCGGCTGTCTCTTTTAATAGACTAAACACATATGTCTCACTACACCAACACATGAAGACGAGGAGGGAGAGGGGTGTGGATTGACTTCATAATTGGCTGTCACAATTTTCTAATGGTTAATGGAAATTGACAATAACATGAGGCATTGCCATTTGGCCACATGTGCTTTGATTAGTCAGAATCAGTTTTTCTGTCATTTGCAACTGAAACCACCTGAAACAAACATCAGTTAATGACTGAAACCAAGAAAAACCAAGCCACCTCTTTTTAGTTAACACTTTTAACAACGTGTACTATTTGTAATGTGAACTATGAGATAACCTTTGGAAAAATACTGCTTATTTGTGATTTCACTATGTTTTCTAATGTAACTACATTATGAATATTACTGTTATTTGATGACTAATAAGACAGCAGCGTACTTAACCTCTGTCACCTACTGGTTCAAGTATGGAAAGAACCTTAATAGTCACCAGTCTTTTACAAAACGTCATCCAAACAACACATAAATGTTGGCTTATAGACCTTATTGGAGTTTCCTGTGGGTTTGTTTGGACTGTTGATATCCTTTAGATAAGAAAACATTTTTTTTCAATATAGTCAGTCAAAATGGCAAACAATACTCTTTTTTTCCATTCTGCGGTAAATATTATAGTACTAAACTGTATATCCTGTTCAAGAAATGCATAGTCTTTGTTCCTGTGAAAACATTGTATAATACCAGCGTGGAAACAAGCAGAGAGGAAGTAGATGCATGTCAATAACGATGTAAGAATCGGGGTGTTTTAGAGGAAGGTAAAAAGGTAAAAACAAATTCTGTGGAATTTACTTCTCTAGCAATTTCTATGAATATTTGAATTGTGTATAATTAGAATAATTTAACCATTGTAGCTCGTGCGTAGTCATTTCATGCATTTTGGAAAAGCTTTGGCTACTTCTAATTATTCACATTCTTATAAGAGCAATATAAATAAAATTTTAATTCGATTGCTTGTCGTGTTGAATGCGAACCCCTGTCAATTTAGACGTATTCTGGTTAAATGGAAGGTGGCCCATTGGGGGCAGAGAGATGGTGCAACACTTAAATCACTTGGAAAAGAAGAGCTATTGAAGCGTATTCATATTAGCAACAATCTGTCTGAAATAAAAACAAAAATGATTTGTTTGTTATCTCCAGTGTTGTCGATTTAGTCTTGTGTTTAATATCAGTATAATTACAAAGTTGTTTATTGTATTGACGTAATTTCTCTGTGAATATGTTTACTTCCTGGTGGTGGTGGTGGTCTTCTAAAACCTTTAGAAAACAGGTGAAATGAGGCTGTAATCTCACTGGAGGACTAAAGAATCCTGTCCTAATGTCATTGAATATTTTTTTTTTCCCCAAGTGTCCTTGAGTGAGGCAGGAGATTTCAGGACTCCATGATGAAACATAATGCAGACCTCCATTACGTCACCTCTGTGTTTTACATGGGGATTGTAGTTTTTTAGAGTATGAGGCAAAATAGCTAGTAGGCTAATCTCTATTTTTAACACTAAAATGCAGGTGAAGTTTAGTCAAACATTAAAATCAAAGGCTTATGATGTACAATATCAGCTGACTGAAACTACGAATGTTTGACCATCACTACTCTGGTTTAGCACCAGCTGTCTCTGATTCTGATTGGTTGTTGCTGTTATTATTAATCGAATCATGCTGAAAGTGATAATGTTCTCTTCCATCTGTACAAAATCATATATATTCAATATTAATGTATAGTTCTTACAGTGCCTGGTGTGGATTCACCTTTAATGTGTGGTATTATAGCCAGGTCTTTAATGGTTTTAAATAAAATAATAAATTTAGCAAACACAAAACCTATAGGAAAATTAAAACGGTAATCCACACAAAACATCTTTTATCACCTAAGATGTTGAAGAGTTGGCAGCACACTTCACAATCTGTATCTTTAATGAATAATCAACTATTTATAATATATAGCCTAAAGAGGCATTATCACGTTCCTTGGTAGGAAAATATGAACATACTAATGCTTTGACTTGTGGGTTCCTGTTTTTAACTTCATTTCCCATCATGCAGTGTGGTACTTTGCCTCCAGCCAACAGAGCAACGTAATTGTAATGCTATTGTATTCCAAAATGACTAATCTCTCCCAAAGTATTGTTTCTATCAACTTTCTGAGATATTTAATGTGGAGATGGGGCTATTCCTCCAGTAGTAAATACCAAATTCACCAGTTAGAAATAACTGACATGTACAGATACACACACGCACACATGCCGACTCTGAGACCTTCCAGTATTATGTACATTTCTGTATTATATTATATAGATTCATTTGAGCGGAAACACTAGCTCTAACATTGAACTTTAAATATCTGAACGTAAAACAAGAAAAATAGGTAAATCTAGTGTCAGTAATTTAGGAACCTGAAGAACAAAACCAACTAAGCGGATCATTTCTATTTTCTGCATTTCTACTTGAGTAATAGTGCCTGATGCCTCTCTCTGATGGATGGCTGCTGTGGGCGGAGCAACAGGAGAAGGATAGATTGTGTGTGTGTGTTGTGCCTGGGGAAAGAGGAGGTTAAGGGGCGAGGGGTAGACCAGTACCAGAAGGGGTCCAGAAGTGAGGCAGAAGAGCCTCCATGCTCTCTCCCACCTCCCTCCCCTAAAACAGGCTCTTCAGAGAGCTGCTGGCTGGCTCTGCTGTTGAACTTGGCCTTGCCGTCACTCCAGAGTAACCTAACACCCTGCACAGAGGGGCTTGACAGACCTGGGGACGAAGGGGGCTGGGAGGACTGGGGCCCGCTGGGACGGAGAGTGCATTTCAAACCCATCAGTGTCAGTTAGTTCACTAAGTGGTGACATAATCACCATCGCCATGGCTGCTCCTCTGGGAGACCTGGGCGGAGAGGGAGGGAGAGACGGTGGGAGCCCGGGGGCCTCATCCTCCTCCAGTTGCCCCAGTTGGTGGGGGTCTTTAACAAACCACCATACGGCGAGTATTAAAGAGTAAACCCTGTCTCTCATAAGAGGAAGTCTTTGGGTTCGTCAAAAGTCTGAAATCCCATAATCTGAATTTTAGGCTGTAAAGAGATTTAGAAAGTTTTATAAATCAATTGGATTTAGTGTTTGATAGAATCTTGTTGAAATGAAGCATCTGAAGTAGACAGAGCACTTGTACATTACATGTTACACAATCTGTTATCAGTAGATCTGGGCTGTGATAGTAATATTAGGGTTTCAACAGGAATGACTTTGGGAGGTAAACAGCCAAAACGGTATTAAAAAAAAAAACCCCAGTTTGATTTTGTAAGATTTGTTTTCACATAGAAATGTATTATTTTTCTTGTTTGACCTAATTCTGAACTGGACATGATCTGTACATGTAGGTTGAAGTAATGAAGTTGATTTCTTAGAATGTGTTTTTTTTTTTTTTGTTAGATCCGATGGATGGACTAACTAACTGTTGAATTAGATATTGCGTTTTTCCTCCTCCGTTTTCACTTATGTTTTAATCTACAACATAATACTCAAGTGAGGAACTTCAGGTATAAAAGCATCAGAGTCACACTGGAAGTCATAAAAACACATTTACAGTAAAAAAAACTACCACTCCCATAGCTGTTTTTAGCCTTACACACAGGACACATGGGCTTTGTCCTGTTTTGTACATTGTATGTTTTCTCTCTTTGTCTTTCCATCAGATTTGACCTCTTACCCATTTTCCTAACCCTACCCCTGACACTTGCCTAGACTTCACAAAACCATAACCATGACATTGTAAAGATGTCCCCACACCTGGAAAAATGATGCTCTGGAAGAAGCCTATGAGCCAAATTCTGATGACATGACTAAATTAGTAAGTTTGCAGTATTGACATGTATGGTTTATACACAATATATCAGTTTAATATTGCTTTTGAATGCAGTAGTTGAACTTCCACCATGTTAGAGGGAGATGTTGATCATATTTGAAATATTATAGCAGTAAAAGTGCAGCAGTAAAAATCCACATAACCACCTCCCTAAACATTAATAGACATGTTCAAAGCTCTTAAAATAAGACAATGCGGTTCCAACCATTGTGTAACTAAAATTTCCTCAACTACAAAATTACTTCTTTGATGTAATTGTTGACACACATTTCTTTTTCTTTTCTTTGTACTGTAGATGTGACAACACATATACGTCCTAATGAAGTCGCTCTTGAGCTGCGATTATGTGGCAGTTGCCACTGTTTTGTTTCCTGTTTCAACCACATGAATAGTGAGGAAAATACCAGGGCTGTCACAGGAAGACAACAGCTCTGACTTTCTCTGTGAAAACAGTATGACAGTCATTTGGATCAAAGTTACTGTGTTTTTTTTTTTTTGGTTTTTTTTTACATCTCACCTACACATTTCCATTGCCCTACAGTCACTCTGAAGGCCACATTGTTGTTGTAGGTAGGATTACTTTTCTACGAAGTTCTGAAAAGACATAGATGAGTCACTGATTTCTCAAATTATAAATTATACCTGGAATAAGTAAAACTTGTACATTTTAAGCTTTTTTTTTTAAGTGTGGGGGTACATTTATGTAATTATAATTTGCATAGATATAGATTTAACTTTTTATTTGCATGTTCAGGTAAAAGCAAAGATAATAATACTGTAGATAAGAATTATATATATGTGCACACACCCAGGTTCATTTCCCAGCTGTACTGGTTCTAACTTGGCCACTGCATATACTTGCATCAGTTAAGCTAATGTTGTGGTTGGTTTGGCTGAAGCTTAGTATCAGACTTGATTGTCTGCAACTCATAGCTGAAGAGTTTTCGTTAAATGCTTTAATGCTTAAATCCTTTTAAAATCTGCCTAAATATAAATGTTTGGCATTATGCAAAGTTACTTCCAAATGCATTGTTATTTTTTTGTTGTTGTTGTTGCTGTTGTTGTTATTATTATTATTATTATTATTATTATTATTATTATATGATGTACATTTTCCCAAGTCAAAACTAGTAAATAGGTTGTAAAAAAATGGACAGAAAAATAAATGGTATAAAGCTAAAACATAAACAAAAATATGGCTTGCACATCTAAAATGATCAGGTTTATGAGGGTATAAGTAGATTAAATACTGTCTGTACTTTCTAGTCTAATTTTCCTGGAGTTTTTATGAGAATATGTATGAACTGATTCATGTCCTTGTGAATTACTGTGCCTGGAACATGGCTATAATCAATCACATGATCACATTTGTTGGATTTTACTGACTGACGTATCGTCAACGTGTGCTTAATTCATAAGGAAAGGATGTGGGCTTTTCTGTCACCAGCCTTATCTTAGCTGACACAGGTATACATCAAAAACACAGATGAGAAAGTGGCTCACTATTTTTTTTCTCCTTCTTGTTTTCAGTTTTTTTTTTTTTTGTTTGTTTGTTTTTTATCTGTCTGTGGCTTCTATCTCTTTACACCCTAACCTATGAGCGGTGAGTCTTGGTCCAATCTCAGAGAAGATGGTTATCATACAGAGAAGCTATGAGATCTCACTTTGTCAGTGCAACGAGTAGAGCTGGTGTCACTACTATTACTTGTATGCCTACGCAGTGATCTTTAGTCTATTTCCCACTGCTCGATCATTTCCAAATGATTGGGATAAAATGTGAACGAGCCTCTGGATGACATGATCGCCAATAACACTGTCTTCCATCAGTGCTGGCTATCTAACGATGGACAAGACAAAGGAGCTTATCAAACAGCACTGATAACACAGCAGCCAATTAAGATATGCTCTCTCTATCACACAGTATGCCTTCACTGTCACTATCAAAGGGTCAGGAAAAGAGAGGGAAATGAATGGGATCTGCAAACGAAGCCACCCTGTAACCTGAATGAAAACTGTTAAAATGAAAGGTTTCATGGGGGAGATACCCAAACATAGCAGAGATGGAGGATTATTTTGCTGACACAAAGTTGGTCGTGGTGCACTTATTCAGGAACATGTCCATTATTGGAGTAGTGGGCACTAGATGGCACTAATGAATGGTAATTACAATGATCCGCTCTAGTAAAAAAAAAAAAAAAAAAAAAATGGAATTAATTATTTTTTTTAGAAAGTGACTGCCAGGATAATTTAGTGCCTTGTAGCAATGTTTTTTTTTTTTTCAACCATGCACAAATTATTTGCAGCTGAAATGTCTGTGCCCCGAAAATATAAATAATATATACAATAGTCAGATAAAACTATTTGTGGAAATGGTAAATTATCAAAAATGACTTTTTCAAAAAACACTACTGCACAGGTCTTCTGAGGATTTAGTTCCCTTATTTTAGAATGGACTGACATGATATTTGTGTCACCTTTCTTTACTTATTTAATTTTACCCAAAGCACAGCAAAATACATTGTATTTTCTAAGAATTTCCAGAATTAATAACCTTTAATACTTTTTTAAATTTTATTTTAGTGTCCTTTTTCATCATGTGTTCTATTGCTCATAATGAAACATCATTTTTACAAGTGCTCCTTATTTTGTACTGAATTTACACATAGCACAGAAGTTCTATAGTTTATGTAACTTTATTTCCTCAAACCTTTCACTGAGTGTGGGCTTCTGTCCAGGGTCTTTTGGGGGATGACTAGAAACAAACTACTTTTTATACTATTGATATTTTTGCTTTAAAACATGCTCATAAATAAAGTTAAAAATAGCTGTAGATTTACCATAATCCAAAAGAGAGAAATGTGCATTGAAATTTACATTGTATTAAGTCATATCATTTATGTTCTATGTTTAGACACAGTCAAACATTTACATTTTGGTCAGTGTAAAACAAACTGTCATATGTTTTTGTCTAAACTGAGTTGTGGTTTTTAATATTCATGATTATGTAAAAAATTAGCCACTGATGTGCCCATACTCTACGATAACTAAAAAGAAGAAATAACAAGATAACAACAAGATTAAAATGACTCTGAGCTAACACTGAATGCAGTGCAGTATGTAATCAGACCTGAACTTAATTTTCCAGATACGGCTCAAGACCTCTCATCTTAGTGTAGATGTCAAACCTCTGGTGCTTATGAACAGGCCAGGGAGCAGAGTGATAATGGTGGCCTGCGATGGTGGGGTTAGTTATCGTACATACGAGGGTCGTTGCTCTCGACCCCTTTGTGCTATGCTGGACCTCTAATCGGCCGTCTGGGCTCCCTGCGCCGTCATCCTCCTGTTTGTCGTCGGGCCTTATCGTAGTCAGGAGCTTAATCTGTACTGGTGATAAGATATGTGCTGCTGCACACACTCGCACGCACACTCTTCACACTTTTTCCTGTCGACCAGTGATGCAGTGATATGTGTGCAACTTACGAGTAAAGATTATTCACTTGTGCAGTTTTTCATGTTTATGTGAAAATACTGGGAACCCCCTAATTTCCTGTTCATTAATTTCCTGCATTTGGTTTCATGATTCATGCACAAAAACACATAAAGCACTTGACGAAGTGAACACAGCATACGGCTGCGTTTGTCTAATTATGAGGGGAAAAGCAGCTAAAACGTCGACACAAGCTGACTGACCAAAGTAACCACAGGAGCGCAGGTGAAGACATTCATCCTGTTCAACAGCGGTTGTACTTGGACTTTTTCTCGCCTTTGTAAGAAACTGCAACAATAAAATGCCCCGGTGATCTGATACTATCGCTCCATTCTCACACTTTTTTGTCTCATTAACAGCTGAAGAACAGAACAGAAAATAAAGAGCAAAAACATCAGATTTCAAAGATTAGATAAAGAAAGAGTAAAAAAAAACCCAGGTTTATCTCTATGTGTACACGTCCTTGAGTTTCTTTGAAGGCTGCCATATAAGGTCAGCCTCTCTTAGACTCTTCATGTGGTTTAGGTAAAGCTGTAGAGCTGGCGAGACACGAACAGGAGAGGAAAAGGGACAGAGAGAAAGAGAGCGAGATCATCTTGGCATGACCCCAGAGTCTCCTCTGCAGTGTTTGAGCCCGTCGTCTCTGCAGATTGCAGCTTTGAGCTCAGGGACACAAACCGACTGCACTGCAGACAAATTCACTGCAAATGCTTGAAACAGATGGATAGAGCATCATATTTTATTTATAATATTTTAACAAGACCTTGATGCCCCCCTTCCAAAAAAAAAAAATGATATGAGAACAGGTTAAAGGAGTTCAATGCTAAATTTATGATTTAAAAAAAATATATTAGTAATTTGTTTTTGTTTTTTTTGTAGAACAGCACAGACAGGCAACCTATACTTGTATATGAATATATTTTATGTTTTTTATTTATTTATTTATTTATTATATCTCTACCCTGTCACATCAATATCTATTCAAGAGCAACACATTTACTCCATAAGATAGCATTCAACGGAAGGTGCAGGATGGGAGCCCATTCACAAACATGCATCATTGTTGAAAAATATTGCAAAAATGGCATTAAGTCTGCAGGAGATTTGGCGGTGCGGCTGCAGAGGGACAGTGTGGTAACCTGAGAGAAGCTCTGTGCCACTGCTGGATGGTCGCCCATCTCTTTATCACTACCACAGTGAAAGAAAAACACACAAAATATGTTTACACCAAGCTGATAAGATCCAGCACTCTGCAGCCATACACATCTACACTCAATATTAATAGAGACTGTAAAGCACACACACACAGTAAACTCACACAACATAATGCTGCTATTTAGTAGCATTATAAAATGTAGCTTTTGGCTGCTGTTAAGACTCCGTTTAGGACTATGAGATCTGAGCTGTCACAATAATTACTGCAAAAATAATTTTTTAATTTTATCTTCTGATTATTATCTTTTTTTCCACATTCTTGGTTTTATTTTGTTCCAAACTAATTATTTTCATTTGTAAAAGCTGCATGTGGCATTTCATACAGCCAGCTTTTTTTTTTAATACATATTTGCTTATCAGATGCAGTGTGAATATCGATTTCCCGGATATGAGGTGATAAGGTCTTTACAAGGCCGGTCCCTCTATGAGCACTGGTGAATATTTTATCCACCGTGGATTATAATGAGTGATTAAGCTCAGTCACAGCCGTATCACCAGAGCCATCCTTTAATAATTCACTAGCAAAACTGTATCGATAAACACGCTTAATGCGATTCGGTGAAAAGTTATAAGCTGCTTGCTGGACGTTAACACAGAAATTCAGATTTAACGGGGAAAAAAAAGGCAGTAAGCCTCTGATGCAGTTTGGTGCCCTGCGCTCTGAAAGTTCCCCAGTAAACAGAGTGAATTGAATACGGCGCTACGTGTGTGTGTGTGTGTGTGTGTGTGTTGAAGAAACAAGCCCAAGGAGGAACAGACTTTAAGGAGCCGGTGAGGGAGCCATATAATGGTGCCCGATGACAAGGCAAGTGATCTGGGCTAGTTTGGAGGCAACCATGAGCAGGCGAGCTGGCCGGCTGTAACTTAAAACACATACACACTGAAAGACACACACACTCTAGAAACACAAGTCCCCTCTCACTTTCTGCAGTACCTGACAATATACATGTCTGTCTTCTGTGACTAAGCATAAGAGTGAGGAGGCGTCCATGAAAGTGCATACACTCTGCATGTCTTCTATGACTCTTCCACTGTTTGAAAAATCACTGGAACTAGTCACATTTTGCATCAGAGTTTCATACTTAGAATATTATTTACACAAGTGTGCCTGGTATTGTCTGAGCATCATTTTCCTATGTGACAAAACTGACTTTTAGAATTGGGTTTTTACTTGTAACGCGATTTTAATTATATATATATATATATATATATATATATAATAAATGTATGTGGAAAAACTTTCATTTAAAATGAATTTATGTGCTGTAATTTCCCAGTTTGGGATTAATAAAGTACATCTATCTACCTATCTATTTATTTATTTGATGAGCCAATACTTGTTTTGAATACAGTAAAACATATTTCTCTACAAGCACTCATTTTCTAAAGCAGAGTGCACTAAAGAAATTGCACCCTTGGTCTAAATCAAGAGAATTCGAATATCCCAGGCTTGTCATATTTACAGCTTCTATGAAAAATGGCTGCAGACATACGATGGAGGGCAGCACAATGCCGCCACAAGGTCTTCTAAGACAACTATGATTACTGTTGCTCTTTTGCCCTTTCATGCTGGCTTTTTTATGGCACACTTTGAACAGTATAGCACTGGCTGTAAAACCCAGGGCAAAATAATAGAGAGATCAAGACCTTATCACATAAGTTTAGACAGGAAATTTCCCCTATATTTTTTCCTGGACCTTTTTATTATTCAGGACAGGCAGTGTACAGTGCATGGTTGTGAAAACGGGAATAATCTCATGCAGCAGATTAAGTGGATTAATTAGGGTTTTATTCATCAGGGTGAATTGGTACCTAAAGAGCTTCCCCCTGCAATGACAAGGATTTTTCACCCTTAATTATCTTGGGCTGTGGAATGCAGTCCTGCATGTACGGTGCATTGAGAAAAGAAGAAGAATATCACCCTGCACTCGTAAATGTGGAAATGTGAATCTTTACAACCTCGTACAGTGAACTCTATCTTTAAATGTATTAATGCAGAAATATTCTGTTTTTCGTGTGGCATTATACAGAAATTAAGCTACTGTGTGAGGGCATGTCGTGTCAGACCACAAAGTATTATCTCATAATCAAGACTCTCACAAGGCCTGTGTTATCTGCTCATCATTTTCCACTGACTGAACATTCTCACAGTCACACTCTTGATCGGTTTCTTTCTGTCAATATTCAGTAGTTGCTATCATACTGTACAGAGACTGTGTTTGGCGTGACAAGAAAAAAATATTCTAAGGAAGGTCATGAAAAAAAGCTGATTATTTATGTCTGTATGGAAGTGAAGCAA
>JAPSES010000120.1:12389371-12421575 GCA_029822895.1 Maxillicosta whitleyi | reverse complement strand
TGTGTGTGTGTGTGTGTTTGTATATATATATATATATATATATATAAAATATAGTTTTATTTACTCATTTTACTTTACGATTCTATTTTTAGATTAATATTATATAAAGGTTAGCTCTAAAAAAAACCCGCTAAATTAAAATGCACAAATATGAACTCAGTGTTAAATGAATGAAACATTAAATAAATAAATAAGTTAATTTCACTTCATTTATTACCAAGTGTTAAGTCTGTATTTATAAATGTACAGAAAACAGGAGGTAACACTTGATGCACTGGTTACATAACCCATAGTGCAACCCACAGCGTAGTTTGAAGCTGCATGATAAAAGAAAAACCTGCTCCTGAGTAATTTCTGATTTTTGCTTTAGTTGTTTTGTGTTGTTAGAGCCACATAAAGATTTTTATCATACTTGAATGTAACATTTCTGTGCTGCTAATAGGAAACTGCATATGTCACTGCTGCTGTTCTCTGTGGATGTGGGGGGCGACGGTTTTTGATGCTTGTTTTTCAAGAACGTGGAGAAAGTCGATTTTTAAGACTCATTCAGGGTGATACAAGAGCTTCTTAGAGACACAAACGTGCACTTTCTCAAGTTCCAGAAGCACAAAGAGGCCGGGGAGGAGCCGAGCATCCCCAAACAGGTAGATAACGAAGTTGGGGTTAGAATGGGAGGGAGTTAGAGGGTATAAAGAAGGAGTAGGTGGGTACAGGGGTGGCAAGGGGGGGTGGAGGGGCACAGGGGGCTGGGCATTCAGCGACCAGGTCAGACGTAATGCTTGACTGGCGAAATGTCTGATACACATCTATGGTCTTTAGTCTCCCCTCAGCTGACTGACAGGCTGCTCTGTGAGAGGAGGTGTGTGTGTGTGTGTGTGTGTGTGTGTGCGTGCGTGCGTGCGTGCATGTGTGCGTGCCTGTGTGTGCGTATGTGTGTGGGCGGTCGGCCTGTGCTTTACTTTGTGTAACATTGACAATCCTGCTAAATATGCCAATACACACACACACACACATATATATATATATACACACACACACGTATATGTGTGTGCGTGTGTGTATTTAAAATTAAACCTCAAAACATACATTTCTTAGGGTTTTTATTTTCACTTTTATGCAGTATTTCAAATGTAACTGGGTGAATAAATTCTTAAAGCATGTTATGTTTTTAACTTAGAGTGTTTATACTTTTGGTTGTAAAATATATAACATTTTGTGACATCACCTACTGATAATGAAAGACAAGAAAAAATGTACATTAGTTTATGTGATCATAGGAATTAATTATCAGAATTTTTTTTACAGCATGGAAAGAAGAAGGGGTTTACAGAAAATAAATATAAAATTGAAAACCAAATGAACCCATGAGTTTCTAAGATGAATGGATTGAGAGAGTGGGTGAATTAAAATGTCATCTGATTCATGTGGCCTTAAAGAGCTGCGACACTAAAAGTCAGTCAGTGCTACAGCGTAGACTTTTTGACCCACCGTGGTCACAGTACAGTTTCTGTGGCTTTAGAAGGAAAACAGAGGAGCAGGACACTTAACCCGTTTAGATCACAAAATGTCACTTTGGTCATGTCACATTAACTATGACTGTGTTGCTCTGTGACCTAGAACCAGCTGTTTGGGGGCTGACTTGTATTGAACTTCAAAGGTCTTTGTTGAGGACTGACATTTTAATCTGCTAAATCGATCGTCCTTTGTATGCTGCTCACTCTGCAACATCAGCACTGTTTGTTTTGTTTTGTACTCAGAAGCACATACTACTAAAATAATGTCCATATTGTATTACTATCTATTGGCTTTTAATCTTATAGTGACTGTGTTGGAGGAATAAAAGTATTATTATGACACTGAATAAAGGTAGAATTACAAGAATTCATGAATAGAATTCACAACTGTGTTTTTGCAATTTGAAGGAAATATAATTTTATTTTCAATTGTTAATCAAATATAATGTCATTTATTAAATACAGCAAAGTGTGTCATTGTCATTTTTATTAACATTTTGAATGATTTTCACATTTTGTTATGTGATTTTAAAATGTTTAATTTAGTTTCTATAAGAATAAAAATATCTCTAATGCATAGTTGGTCGTACACATATATTTCTTACTTTAATAATTTAATCTATCAATCACTTTCACACTATCATTTACTAACTTTGTGTTAGTTGAATGATAGTACTTCCTCTTCCCCTCTACGAGGACTTTCTTTCTGCTAAAAGTAGGTCAACAGGGATTTCCTGCCCTCAGACTTTTTCGTTCCAGCCAACACCTGGCCTTTGTAATACGACTTCAGCAAGAGGAAAGACTGCTCTGCATGTCCGACATATGGGATCAAACGTCACAACAGCCTGTGTGTTTTTACCACCAAACATGGAAACTTAGACCACTATCAACCTTTGTAGAGCAACTGGGACTCTCACAAACTCTCACAAAAAAAAAAAAAATGAGAAAGAGACACTCCTTAAGGTTTAGCTGAGCTTTAGGCTGGGATTTTAAAATGCAAACACACAAAAACAACAGAAGAATATTTATTCCTCTAATATTCCTAATTTAAAGTTTGCTTGAGAGATGCATTATGAAACAAAAGCCTGCCGTTACTTTTTTTTTTTTTTTTTTTTTTTCAGAATGAATTATTAACAACCTGAGGCTTACCTTTGCATTTCTAATTACGTGAAGAAGAGAGATGCGTCTCCAACTCTGCAGGCATCCAGCAGCCACAGCAGGAGTGTCATTGGAGAAATCCAATTCATAGAGTCTTGGAGGGGTGCTAAATCATAAAGTAGGTTACAGAAAACTCTGAACAAGTCCAACTGTTTCAATCTGATTTCTTAGATGCGTTCTGAAACATATTTCAATAGGCAAACCAAAGCAAAGTACTGTGGAAATACTCTCAAGTGCACCACATTACCATTGTTTATCAAAGGGTATAAGAAATGTGGGCTGATTCAATGTGATGGAACGGCAGAGGCAGAGCAGGGTTGCACAGGTCTGAAGGGCTGTTGCACAGACAAATACGTAGCATGGCTCTTTGACCAGAGTCTGTCACATTAGTTTTCTCCACTTTTTTCCCAAAAGGTGTCAGATCACCCACAGTGGGTATACGATGGAAGTTGCACAGAGTGTGGTTGAGGGGGAGGAGGCTATGTGTTTTGCAGCAAGCAAACAAAATAATTCAAGACAGACATCTGATGTGGGATCACAGTGAGGTTCTTAGAACAAAATACTGAAGAACACAAAAGGGGGAATACTCACCTCTACCTCAACACTTTCCTCTTCCTCTGATACTCTCTCTCCGACAACCGCCCTCCTTCGTACAAACCAACACACACCTGCACACTTACACTCAGAGTCATACTGAGAAGGCTATGTTAGAAGATTCGGAGAACAAGATTTCGTTCTTTGTTGGTCTTTCTGAATGAATAATTTTCCATTTCAGGGACACCACTGACTGCAAAGCCTGTCTAAGAATTATATAGTCACAAATACAGAGAAAATCAAGAGGGACAGCTCCATTAACACCAAGTTTCTGAGAGAAAAGCAAAAAAACAAAACAAAAAAACAACACATTTCTATCATGAAACGCACACTAACGCCCACAGTGTCAGTGTCAGTTGCAGGACTTTTCCAATCTCTCAATGGAGCACACGAGGTTGCTGGGCTTCACTCCCCTGCAGACAGTGTATATTCCTCAGTGTGGTTTTACCCTCTGTCTCCTTTGCACCTATGGGCACTTGCTCTGTGGTCATCCTTTCGTTTTACCCCCATCCCTCTTTCCATGTGAAGAAAACCTGGCGACCATGAAAATATCCTGCTGTATAAATGTGTTTCACACTGATGCGCAACCAAAAATACAACCACATGTTTATGCAAGTGTTTTCAACCAGGCAGTCACTCTAGGCTGGGTTACTGTGGTTGTGGTGGCATCGAAGGGGCTTGAAGAGCATTCTGCACTTCACTAAAATGTACGAATTATCCAGATCCAGGACAGGGTTTTTATAGATCTTCTGTCTTCCTTTGTTTATGGATATGAAAACCAACAGAGCGGCCAGAAATAATGTTTCTGCAAGTCATGGATACATATAATCTCTACATATCTGGATCAAAACTATGCATCCAGTTTTCAATATTTTAACCAACTTGGTTGCCTGAATGTTTTCAGTTGGTTGTAGTAGGTGTTATTTGGTCAGGTAATAAAGATTTTTATTGGAAAGAGGAAAAGATTGTGGGTTGGATTTAACCCATAAAGCCCATAATCCATGAGCACTACTTTTGTGTTAGTTCCCAAATGAAATTGAAATTAAATTACATGATTTATCACCATTTATTATAATATTGTCTTCTGTATTTTGCATTTTATCAGTATAAATCGGGTATTTTTCTGTATCTTATTCACTGATCATGTAGATGTTCATAAAAGCTCAGATTAAATTTGAAGGTTATTGTATCAAAAACAGAAAAAGTGTTTTTTTTTTCCCAGTTAAATCTATCATTTACTGAACATAAACCCAGTGTCTCCATCCTTTCTCATTGGTCCAACTCCATGGGTTTTACTGGTGAAACAGTGTTGTAGAAGATGACAGTGTTTCCATGTTCATTGTAGATCCTTTGAATGTCCAAATGGGTCATATCTGATGACCATGATTTTTACACCAATTATTTACATGTATTGATAGGATTACTAAATCAACATGTATTAAATATTGATGGACGTTTTGGTCTTCATGGGTTAATATTTCTAAATAAATATGTTCATTTAGTCATGTCTGATTGATTCATACACTTTACTATCCTGGCTTTGAGGACTTTTTCTATGTTACTCCATGCTGTGGTGTCATTTTCTAATCCTAGCCAAGTGTAGTCAGTACCTAAACCTAAAAATCACTAAATACACATGTAATATGTAATGTAATCTCAAAGTCATAGAACTGAAATGTAACATGAGAGTTTAAAACACTATAATGCACATAGAAATCTACAGTATGTAATGTAAAATATTGAAACTAAACATGTTCGTGGTGTCACTACAATATGAAATAGCTTTTGCAGTAACAGCAAGTTTGCTAAAAGAAGAAACAGAAATATTAGTCTTCTGAATACTGCAAACTGAAAGCAAATTTGAAGGTCAGATACACTTGTGCACCCCATTAAACAACTGTTCATACTGTGGTGTCGAGCTATCCTCCCCATCGTTCTGCCTCTCAGTTTCAATCAGGAGTTTAACCTCCGAGCAGATTCTGCTCACGCTATGGCAGCGGACCTGGCCATGCACCATGGGAGAATTACCTCCCATAATTATACTGCAATTATGACCAAGATAAAATCAGCATTATTCTAAAAAAAAAGTTTAAATGAGTAGCAGGATGGAGGGATGGAAGGAGCTGGAGCTTTAGTGTCTCTGAGGGGATTGGTGACAGTCCTGTGAAACAAAAGGAGGCAAACGGACAGAAAACCTTTCTAATTAAGCAAAAAGAAAAGATGGTGTCTCTGGTAATTATAAAAGTGTAAGAGATTCTTAACTGGGTTGAGGGTAATTTTGTTTCACTTCTGTAAATTTTCAAAGTTGGATACAAATGGTGAAAAAACTTTCTCAGACTAGCGGTGGGAAAATGTGTGAGTGTTGATATTACACAGAAAATGTGACCGCGGTTATCAAAGCTGATCTTCCACAAACTTCTCTGACCTTAGGATTTTATCAGACCGTCTTGACACTGAAAAACCAAACTTACGAGCCACTAGGGGCTGTAAATACCCACATGCTTAAATCAGTCCTGGCTGCAGCAAACAAGGCCTGCAACGAATAAGCTCTCCCTTCAAACCGCTTCAAACCGCCAACTGCTGCCCAAAAATAGAAATGCAAAAGAAAAAGGGGAAAAAAAAACTCTAGGAGCTTTTGGGGCTCCACTTTCCAGCTAGTCATCTTCAGTGACGTGTGTGCCGCTTTCAGTCTGGAGCTGGATGGCAGCAGACAGGACATCTGCTCTTCATATCCGCCTGGTGTGTTGCACAAAGTGGACTCTCTTAGCTCAAGCCATGGGCCCAGCGGCTGCACAGCGGGCACAATTCATTCTCCAAACACAATTCGGAAAAGGGACTTGTTTATCCAACCATTCAAGTCTTGGATCGGAGGGAGATAATGTCTGGATGGGTTTGAGTCTCCTTTTCCATGTAGCCCCACACATCTGTGTCTGAGTTTTCCAGTCGTGAAAGCTGATGGGGTGGTTGAAACTGAACCTCACTGGTGTAAAATATACAAACACATGCTGCAAAAGCAGTGCACAAACATAACTACATAGGTAGGCCAATGGCGCTTGCATCGCCAGCATTTAAAGTAGACGTTTTTGTTCTGTGGTGCGTTCGGATTATGAATAAAAAGCTTTAACCTCCAGTTGAAACTTCCATTACTATTCTTTCACAATTCTACAGGTCACTAAAGGTCCTCGGATCCATTTATAATGCATTTTCATCAGTCCTGTCTCACATTTCTTTAATAATACCACAATCGCAAACCTCCCATCACCCTTTTAAGGTCAATGTATTAAAAAAATCAAACATTTAAAAGCAGAAAAAATGATTTATAACCTGTGTTTTTCAGATATGAAATGGCTGTGAAGTATCTCCCGGCAATGCCATTACTTATTTCTGAAAGCCCACCTGATTGTAGTCAGACAGATTCACCTAAAAACACCTAAAACAGCTCAATAAAGCACCTTGAGCCATGATTGGGATCTCACTCATATTCCCTCGTCACAAAGATGAATGCATTTGCAGAGAAAGGATGAGAGAGGAGGCTGAGTTTTAATAAATTCTGCATCATGCTTCCGCCACGGTGCCCACAAGCTGGTGACAACTGCATTTATTTAAAGACAGTTTGATAAATTAATTTGTTTTTTCTTTTTTTTTTTTTTTTATCAGGTGAAATACATTCACAGACGAATAATGATCTTGACTGAAAAATGAAACTGTTACAGCCAAGGAGAGACGGTGTTGATTTCATTCACTCCATTTTCATTTTTCGTGAATAGTTTGATTGGTAGAAGACGACGCTGCAGCTCCAGTCGCTTCATATTCGCTTGATTATTATTCACTTGAGAAAAAGACGTAGAGACATGCGGGTAATTTTTTTTTTTTTGTGTGTGTGTTCGGGGAATTTTTCTGTAATACGTAAAAAGGAAATAAACTAAGAGCCGATCATGATAAGAGAAAATTGTGCAACAGAACAGATCAAATCATTGGCCAGAGGTCATGCATGTACACAAATGCATCTTAAAAAACCACATCCAAAATTTACCAAAGCTCTGGAGGAAGCTAATCTTAAAGCTGATTTGAAAATGAAAAAAAACAACACCACTTTAAAACATTGAAACTTGCTGTGCTGAAAACAGAAGGAAACCATTCATAATATCAGTATCGGTGGCATCTGCACACATTTCAACGCGGCCTGCAATATCCTTCAGAGGACAAAGTGTACAAAATGAATCAATAAACTCAAAAGGCCTGAAATTTCAAATCTATTAGAGCTGCGACGAAGCACATATTACTTCAGAATGGAGTTGCATTAAGTGTCAGATGTGTGCGATAAGGCTGCCTTCATTTGGGTTTGCTGTTTTTTGTCTTTTTTTTTTTTTTTTTCCCCTGATGGGACGTATGAGTGGTGACTCCTTATCATTCATGCCATAAAGCACTATCTGTGTCTCTTATCACCTGTCTCTGCACGAAGGAGGAAAAGAGAGTAAGAGTATGACAGAGAGGGAGAGAATGAGGGAGAAAACACAGATGGTGATAAAAATCGCTGCTGCTTCTGCTGCTGTGGCCACATGCAAGTACACCTGTATGAGTGGACACAGATGCAGTCTCGCTACCTTGAAACACACGTATCAAACAAGGCCGCGGCTCTGACTCACTCTTATCTCCTGCAGCCTTTCGCCATGAACAAATGCGCAGCGCTACCACAGCAGCTCCCCACCAAAAGTACAGAGGAAATCAAACTGTTGCAGAGAATCAGAAGGTTTTTCCTCGCTTTGTTCACTGATGGCCTGCTGTCTTATCTTCTCAGATGAACTCAAAGTCTCTGCCAGCCAATAACTTCGATTAAACTGTCGGTGTATGTAAATTTCCAGTTGAATTGCGCCGAGATGTGCAAATGAAACCATTTTTCTCTTCTACTGCATCATCACTTCGTGTATGCGGGATAAAAATGATTTGATCACTGGAGAGTATAAATTAAAAAGCTCTCTGTAGAGTGTCATGGCTTGCAGATTGTGTGTACGATACAAGGCGTTGACCCCGGTTGATTTAGCAACGCAGTGTGATAATTCCTCTCATCCTGGTTGTTTTAAATGTGAATCCCTTTCCTATGCAAGGCATAACCTTAATCTCACTGCCTTTAACCTTGCCATTCTCCTCCTCTATCTCTCCCTCCTCTCGTCTCTTGTTCCATCTCTTCCTGCGTTTGTTTATCCACCACTCTCTCGCTGCCTCTCTGATGAGTGTTTTATCTTGCGGCCCACCTTTTCACACTGCCGCGTTCACAATCACAAGTATCACCCGTAATTATCTCCCCGTATTCCCCCTTCTCGCCCTATCGCCGGTATTCATCTCGGCGCTGGAATTATATGCGTTTCAGCTGGGTGCCACTGCACTCCCTCCTCTCCAGAAGAGAACAGGAGGAAGGAGATGAGGAAGAGGATGAGAAGCGAGGGAGAAGAAGCAGACCTGGAGCCGGGTAGAGACAAATCTAGTGTGTCGCAGGTTGGAGATTGTAAAGCCGTACTGGCCTGACCTGTATCACCATACAGCAGCGCATACCCACATCTCAGGTGTAATTACTTTGTTTCACAGCTTCTTTTATCTCCCATCGACTTTGCATCTGTCCCCTTTCATACTCCTGCACCCCTGCGCATAATATAGTTGTGGCCCCTGTCAAAGTCGCCTTGACCTTCCTCCTTTCCACCACTGCCATTGTACCAATAAGAAAACCAATTAATGACTTATCCGTCCATCTCAATGTCAAGTCTTTTTCTGAAGTGTACTATTATGTCTGCTTCTCCGACGTGCTGTTAATTAACTCAATGCTTCGCCTTCTCCATCTGAGCCTCCCACCGCTCACTCACCCAACCACGCCGGTATTCAGGGCCACATAATAGTAGGAAGGCAGAGGAGCTCACACTCACTCCTACACACACACATACAAAACCTTAAACTTCTGAGAGTAACAGAATGTAGAAAGAGGAACGGTGGAATAGCAAAGAAGGATATGAAAGGATTTAATGAACAAGATGTCTGAAGGAGAATTCAATGGAGAGGCCAGATAAGGCTCTAAAGTCATTAAGAGTGGGCAGAGTGCGGTGCATCCGCCTCTTTAGGTGGAGACGATGGAGAAGTAAAACCCTGCACATATCGTCACCTTTCATGAGGGAAGCCCTAACACTGACTTGCTGCGAAGCGAGGGCGAGCGTTTGCTTCCCCTTTATCACATTCATATTCTAATTTCGGAGTAAACTGTCAAAGATGATAGACATATCACTTTTAGCTTTTCTGTCGGAGCAGCCAGCATTAAAACCTTCTGTACAGTCTGTTTTTTTTTAACAGAAAAATACCCACTGGGACTCATGTTAGTGTGTAATTCCTATAGGTGATTATCCATGTTGCTTTATGTTAAACTGAAAGGCCTAGTCTGTGGTCAAACACGGCAGCCCGGTGCACAGTCGTGGTTTAACCTTTTGTGTGCTTCCAACAATAAAACTACATTCATGCCTTCACTGAATTTATGCAAAACACAAAACTGTGCATAACCTGTGGCAGTGTTCACTCTTGGACACTGAGTATGATGTCTATCTGTTTCACTGGTCCTCATTACCATACCGATTTTAATTAAAAATTAGCCGTATTTTCCTAGAGGATAGCTATTATGAAAACCGTTCCAATAACCTAGTGTATTCCCTCTTGTTTTATTCGCTTATTTATTTATTTATTTAGTTTTTTGAACTTTCTAGTAATAAATTATATACTCAAATAGTCAGAGTGAAGAACCAGCCATATCTTTTTAATTTTCTAAATGCAATTCATTGCTCTGAACGTGGATTCAAAACACTAATTAATTTGTATTTGATAATTTGCCCATTTTCACGCCATGACATAAGTGCAGTTTTTTTTTTCCCTTTTAAACTTTGCACTGCATGCACAAGTTTAATTAAGTGACAACTCTTCATATTATCAACATCATGAATTGTATGATTTTTGTAGAAAAAAAAAAAAAGGTCTGTGAGGGTCTTTTCTGCTCTTCCTCTACACTCCCACAATTTTATGCATAAAAAGAAGTTTGAGAATTGAGAGGAGTGATTGCTTGAGGAGGTATACATTTCAAGTTAATTTTACATTGACCTTGTAAAAGCGGATTGTGAAAGAGCGTGGATAAGTTAAACAGTAATGAAAAAAGAGCTAATGCACCTTCATCTGCCTCTGCCGTGCTGAACTGTCTCACTAACAGACCATCCACTCCTCCTGTCTGCTGCAGCACAATCACATTGTAGAAACGCCTTTCATGCACCCATAGCCAACCTACATTTGAGCTAAATTACACATTAAACCAGATTAATGAGATTTTGGTTTCAGGGGTCCAAATTTTACCATGTCTTTTGCGGGAGGGACTGGACATAATTGTCTTCATTGAAAAGTTCTGACCACAGATGACTATATACAGCTCCACTCCGCTTAATCCACCTGAAGTGTAAAAATGCAGTTGGTCTTACCTGTGTGAGCAGCTTTGGACTGTGTGTGAGAGTTTGTAGGTCGTTGTTGTTTCTGTCTCAAAACCTTTATCAGAGGACTCATCTCAACGTTAGCTTCATTTTACTCCCTGTAATATCAAACCCTTGTCAGTTTGTACGAGGCTCTCTTGGGTTTGATGCACTTTAATATTGCAAACGAACACTTGTGTTATGATTCCGCTTAACAGACAGCTACACACCACAAAATTATCCAAATTTATGTTGCACTGTTTTTTCAGTATAGGAATAATCCTCCTTATGTTAGCTGCACAACGTTTATTTAGGTTAATTGAGAGTAAAAATTAAAAAAAAAAAAAAAAGAATAATGTTAATAGTACCACACTACTTGTAATAATGAAAATACACTTAATCAAGTTTTATTTTCTACAATATTCAGTTTTTATAGTATTTAGATTAAATCCATATTCTATATAACACAGGATTTAGTTTAGGTTTCACCATTTGTATTCATTTTAAGAAAAAAAAATATGTTGCACTACTTCTAAATTGGAATTGTTTTTCTGTATTACCTTCACAATCTTTATTTAGGTCATTCATAATAAAAAATGAGAAAAATAAGAAGAGAAATGCACATTTATTAATCATGAATACACACTTTCTTATCTTATCTTTGCTAAAATATAATTAAATTAATTAAAATATAAGTATGTTGATTCAACTCATACTGAATAGGTCCACTATTGACATAGAAAGAGGATATGTTTACGTTAAATCAGGGCATCAAGCTGCTCTTAAAGACCTTCATCTTATTAACTGCACCATATCTCTGACCATTTTAATAAGATTATCACACTCTTTGTTCATTCTCGTTCTTTTTTTGTTTGTTTTTCTAACCACTGAGAATCAGTTTTTATGTATGTACCTGCATTCAAACAGTGTAACTGTTACCCAACCAAGAGGAACCTTTAACCTACAAATAACTGACATTTTATTTATGACTTAGACTGATTAGCTGATGTGATTGAAGATTCCACACTTAAACACTATAAAACTTTGTTGTCAAGAATTTGCCTCAGTGTGCTCATGACAAATCAAACACACAAATCACTGCACGATACAAAATGATAAACAATGATGCACATCCCATAAAACAGCTCATAGACCTGTAGATGTAGGCTCGAGTCCAGAAAAAAAAAAAAAAGAGCTACCAAGGACTACAATAAAGAGCAAAATGTGTTAAATTTCAGTATTTTGTGCTATAATACTGAACATAACATAGAACTGCTTTCTCAAAAAAAAAAAAAAAAAAAAAAAATCCCCTTTGCTTTTTCAAGATCCTACAATGTTCAAGCTGCTTTGTCTCTCCACAAAACATTCATCTTCTTCTCAACCTCTTTGCTGACTGTGAATATTCTTTTTCATCTTCAGTGTGGATAGCAAAACCCTCCCACTGTCCGATCGCTCCAACAAATCAGCCTTCAACCTGTCCATTTTCCCTTTCATTAGCTCTTTCTATCTGGACAGTGCTTTCTCATCCGGTTTTGTCCATCTGTCACTGGACAAAGACTTGACAAGGTCCTGGCTGGGCCCCGAGCCCAGAAAATCCTTTAACAGGCCAATCAGAACAGGGGCCGATCCCAACGCAGCCATTAGGGAAACCCGAGCGCCAACCCCGACCCCCTGTCTCTCACAGCCTCTTTTACATTTTAGACGCTCTACAAATTGAGCATCATACTCCAGCCCTCAGCAGCCATTTTGTAAATGATGGGTCCAGGAAAGAAGAGAGAGTGGGGACAGACATGAAAATGATGTTCATCAGTTTTATGGAAAAGATGGGCACGGAAAGATTGAAATGAAATATCCTGGCTTACTAAAAGGGCTTTCTAATTCTCCCTCCTCCCCTCTTCATCTCCCCTTTGAACCCCAACCTTTAGTTCACTGACTCAAAACCGTGATAAAACCCTATTTCTCCGCTTTCATTCTTTCACTTGTCCTCTTCTCCTCTTCGATCCCGCCACAAGGGAACACTCAGGCCTTTGTTCTGTGAATTGGTTTTCAGATGTTATTTTTTCTTCACTCTTTCTTTCCCTAAGAGCATGTGATTAAAATCACCTCATTCGTTTAGCACTGATGCCTTTTGTCTATCCGGTCCCATTCTGCTGGGAGTCAGAGGGCTTACCACTCTACATCTAACAGGTAGGCATTAATAGGATTTCACTCCTGCTCTCCCCTGCACCGTCCTTCTACATATTTAGAGCTTAAATACATGCATATGTATAAATTAAGGCTCAGGGCAATAATCTGAGCTTTTAATAAGAAGCGGTGCATAATTTTAACTTTTAAGTCTAGGAGGACTTGTGAACACCAAAGGGAGTATGAATATTTTATATGTCCAAACATGACTCTGTTTGGCCAATTTATAGAAATAGAATTGTGGTAGATTTAGTAATCCAGAAGGACAAACATGAGTTATCCATGGGTAGGGATTATTCCATTGGTTTCAGTAAATTTAAAAAGGAAAAAAAAGATGAACTTGTAACCCAAGTGAGTAACAGCAAAGTTCTATACAGTAATTTGACATTCAAGACTGTATGCGCATCTATAATTAGTAAATTTCCACTTATTTGTTTGGTTGGAATAAAGACAGATAATGATCCAAAGCTTTCATAAACATAGTGAAAGATACATGAAAATGCAAACAGCAGAATCTTCAGAAAAGGCAGGAAGTTTGATCTAAAATGACCTTTCTGACCTTTTTCACTGAACATACTTCCTTCTGAAGGCCTGAAACATGTTAGGATCAGACCAACTCCACCTCCAGGAAGTGCTACACCAAAACGCAGAGTTCTCTGTCCCTCTGAGGAAAAAATCTTCCTTTCTTCCTTTCCTCAGTCGCTCTCCCAAGCTGTCCTCCTCTTGCTTCGGCTGCCAAAGGCCTTGATTAATGGCCCGCTTTAATTAATACTTTTACAGTACTTAGAGCAGAGACCTTGCAATTAGCATTGGCCTAAAGAGTGTAATCACCTGAGCTCATCCAGATCTTATCCAGTCACTGTCTAAATGTCTGACTGACTGCTGCGCAGAGGCACAGGGAGCATGTGGAAGCTTGTAGAGCTCAGATATTTTCTGAGTATTGTGGTCTTCTTCTTAGAACTCAGATCCAATCCTTTACAGAGACAGAAATTGATTTTAGTAGTGCCGACTTTGCACCACAGTGGCCTAAGGCAGTTAGATACTTTCCAAACTATGTCTAAATCTAATGCTTAGAAGCATTAGGAGTTTGGGTTTTTCAACAGTTAAAGGAACATTTCAGAGTTTTTATTTAAGTGGAGTGATACTTAAATCTGATCTTAAATGCACAAGATCAGTGGAGACTAAAGATAGGACAGAATTCTCAACTTTACAGGCTCATTAACCTTTTTCTCTCTCTTTTTTTTTTCATCATTTATCTCCTGGATGCATGATTAATTGTCCAGGTTGTTACACCTTTTGCAAGAGTTTATTTAAACTCTAAACAGTTCTTTTTATGTCCATTGGTATAAATTAAGATTGAAAGTTGGTGCAATCAACAAAAGAAACTTAAATTATGCTGTTCAGATTTTATTTTAATTTGTATTCACTTAAAACACCATATTCTTACATTCTTAGCATTATAAAATATTAATGTGTAAAAGTCTATGTATTTTTTTTAACTTATTAAGAATAGTTCAACATAAAACATTGATTTAAAAAAAAATCTACATGTGCAGTATCTAGACTGTATTTTCCAGCATGCATTACCATAAGCTTAAATTATCTTTTTCTGATACTAAGCAAAATAGGATGGAAGCTGTTTGTTTGTTTGTTTGTTTTTCCTGAGCTGATGTTATTCCCCAGATTATACTGTGGTTGTATTCGTTCAGCAAAAGTTGTTGCCAAGCGTAAAACTTGACACAAGCAAAATGAATAAATAAAAGATTGCAATAAAAATTTAACATGGAGGATCCTAGAGTAAGATTTCAGTGAATGCATCCCTAATTAATTTAACAAAGTGGAAATTCTGAGTTGTCACAATTTAAGAGCCATACATTTTAACATAGAGTAAGTTAACAAACCAAAACATAGAAGTCTAATAAGTTCACACACTGTTAAATCATGCAGCTCAAGAATGCAGGGAAATGTACTCCTCTTCCTTTTTGCAGTATAGTGTAATATAAAATACAGACTGTTTTATTTTCCATCATGTGTTAAACTGAACTAGTCTTATTATATCAGGTGTATTACTACCACTTGAACAAATGATGACCTTATTATTTTTGTCACGTCCCCTGTAGGATTCATAAAAGATGTTTTATAATGTGCATTGGAGAACCAGTACAAATGAGTACTTATATTGTATCCACACTGACAGATTAATACCTTCAGCAAAGAGCAAATAAAAGCAACGCCTGTTTTTTTTTTTTTTTTAAATTGGAACTGAAAACAGTGGGCAGGACGAGAAATTCCATGGCATTAATTACAAACTGATTAGACACTCCTTTTGCAGGAGGCTGTATCATTTAATTGAGGGGAAAATAATGATCACAATTCCAGCAACTTCTAATTAGGAAAACAGCTCAAATCTTATCAGGACAGCATGATGCATGCTGAACACACATCGTTTTACACACATGCGCACACACACCTACACACAAGCACACGCATGCGCGCGCACACACACACACACACACACACACAGATACATCCGGGAAATAAAAAACACTTTCTACAGAGTCTTTTTTTTTTCAGGGATACACGCTCCCACTTCGAAACAGAGGAGCCAGTTTAAGCACATCAAGTCAACTGCGGATTATGTTTGTAGATTTTACCCAAAGAATCAGCGGTGCGCTTTCTCAAAAGAGACACAGACAATTACAGATCTGATAACCCCTGAGTTGTAGTTGTTGCAGTGTGTTTACACTATCTGACACGGCTGAAACAACAGCACAAATAAGAATAGAGAGAAGATTCTCATCTCAACTTTCCTGACTTGCCGCTTATCACAAACCACAAAAATCACAGTGTCAGGCAGAGCTTGGAATGGGACCAAAAAGCCAACACACACTCAGACACACTCCTACAAAAACAAGCCACCGTCAGTCCAAATTTTTGAGTTTGAGTTTCTGTATTTATTGGCAGCTGCTAGGAGTATTTTGTAATACTTAAGAGGATATTTCCACAGTGATAAACAACAGCTCAGAGAAACCTTTCCAAAAGGAACACGTGATGTTTTGTATTAAATTGGCAAACAACAGCAGGTTTGTGTGTGTGTCTGTGTGTGAAACCTTAGGGGGAATTGCATACAGTATAGGAGTACTGTTATGGAAACTGCAACCATTTCACTGAAGGACATGTTATCTTGCCTGCAGGTCAATGAGACAGTTTTGATGCATCCAAAATGGAATTCTTATTTGATACAAGCGGCACTGAGTAGGGGGGGGGGTCGGTGGTATTTGTTCATTTATTCACTTTGCTTGCCGTGAAATGTATACACACAACACAATGATTAATAGGCAGTTTTGTCATTGGGTTTATTAATGTAAAACTGCCAGATTAATGGGCCACGTCTAGACACTCTTACTGGCTTCTCTTCTTTCCTGCGGCAGATCAAGTGATTGGCACAAATATGTGAATTTGTGTGTTTTTGGAACAGACAGGCAATAGTTTAGTCGCTATTAACCAACACCGCCACTATTGCTCACTTGCTTTGCGGGATGAAAGTGAACATTGTGTGTGTGGGTGGCTTTTTCAATTCTTTATAAACAGAATCATTACAGTGTATTAGGCAAAACAGCAGTAAATCAGCACTCTGACAAGCCTGGCAGAACAGCACGATTGATGGCATGGAGTTGAAAGGAGAAGACAGGCGGTGCATACCCGTATTTGATATTGCACTCTTATCACCAGAAACAATTGATTGACTGTACATTTGCAGCTGTCATAAAGGGGTGGTTGCAAAATTTGACAAAATGAAATAAATAACCCCACGTACTCCCCACCTTTGCTTTATTTCTCCAGCAATCTGAAGCATAGCAACAGCCAGCATCCAAAACAGTGAGAAAACAACTCATTATAACCCATCACACTCCCACATACACATGCACACACTTGCACATGCACCCGCATTCACATCATCATCATAAAGGTATCTACTCAAGGAGAAATTGGAATCGGCCTTTCCTTTGGATCATTCAGAGTATTCCTTTACCGTGTTTCTGCAGCCTTGGAAAAGGATGCAGGAGGGTTGTGAATGTGCAAATTTGTGTGTGTGAGTTATGTGTTTGGGTAAGGCTGGGGGATTGTCCAGGGAAAGTGTCTGCTTGGCTGTCCCTGGCTGAGAGGTAAGCCTTGCCGGTGGTGTGCTGAAAACTGACCGTGTTGTCGTCGACTACGGTGCCAAAATCACTGACGCGTTTTAGAAAGGGCCCCCGGTGCCTGGGAGGATGGGGGTATTAAGCACACACACTTACGTGCACACACAGTCATGAACATGTATAATACTGTTAGAGCACACACACCTACTCAAACAATACTCAAACAAAGGCACAGGCATATACCATAACACAGAGCCAAAGGTACACCCTCAAATGTGAACACACATACATACGGTACATGCAAACACACACACACACACACACACACACACACACACAGTCGGAGCAGCGAGCCGAGCCACTGTGCCAGGTGGCAGGGGGAGGCTCTCGGCTGAGAGCGAGCGGAGAGGAGGAGAGGCTCTTGGCTGGCCTTGAAAGCGAGAGGCACAAATGGTAGCGGCGATGCCCAGGTTTGGATGCGGCCGGGGGAGCCCTGGAGGGGTTTCCTGGGCACGCAAGCAGGGAGGAGGGGAGGGCTTTGCTGGGACGGTTTTCTGGGCTGTTTTTTGGGCTATGGTCAGCCCCCTCTGTAACAGAGAAGTGTGATCCCAGGCACAGCTGTCCTGTTCTGAGGTGGACCTCCTTGTCCACAGGCCCAGAGCAGCAGCAGGGATGGGGATGCTGCAGCGGGTTAAGACTGGGCTTACACACACAGTATTGTTCCCAGCATCGGCACCGGATTCTAAATAAGACGTACCCTTTCCCTCTAAGCTGTGTGTGCAGCATGGTGGGTTTAGGACAAACGGTATGCTAATTATCTCTGGAATAGAAATACAACACCCAGAGATAAGGTGCTGTGTGTTCGCACCCGGCCCGCTGAGGTGATCAGATAAGGGGGACTTGACTGGATACAGTAGCCAGATGGATTGGGTACCCTCACACACACATATTCACCCAAACCAACTAAAAGAAGGTCAAACTAGAGAAATCCAACGTCAAAGCCTTAAAAGGAGCCCTCACATCTGTACAGAAAGCTTTAAATGGCTCAAACTGTAAATTTGCTGCCTATTTATCTACTGCGGTACATTGTAAACCACAAGGGAGCTTCCCATCTCAGGGTATCCTTTGTCCCTATTGCCCCTGAACTCTCCAACTACCACAAACAGGATCAGGTCCCAGTGGAGGAGGAAGCTAAGAAAGGAAGACTGTGAAGACGAGGCTGGTGGGGGTGGGGTGGGGACAAGACCAGGTGGAGGTGGGAGGACGAGTGAAAAGCTGAAAAGGAAAAAAAAAAAAGAGAGAGAATCGAGGGAGTGAAAGATGTGAATTAAAGTATTGGTGAGGTATTCTGGTTGAGGCTGGCTCACGTAAAGTGAGCTGTGGGCTGCGTAAAGTGAGCAGGGGTCTATTTGGGTCGTTTTCACATGGTGTCTGGCCAGACTCCAGAATTGAGCAAGGAGAGAGAGAGAGTGGGAGAGATAGAGAGGGAGAGAGAGAGAGAGAGAGAGAGAGAGACTAATGGCTAAGCCTTTCACTAGGCCACACTGCAGTGAGCCGTAATTGAAGGTAATTGTTGGGAAGAGCCGACACACACAGCTTCCCCTCTGTTCCTTGGGCAGAGATGGACAAGCCTGGGATGACAGAAGGAAAAAAGGGGGAAAGAGAAGGTGTGGAGGGAGCAGTGTTGAGGGTGAGGACTGTAGGGGGGCCAGGTGAAGGGAGGAAGGAGGGGGAAAAAGAGCAGGAGGATAGAGGCAGATTGCATTACCCCACCTCTACCGTCCCCAACTGTCCTACACCGCATTTGTCTGCTCACACAATTGCGTAATTGTGTCCCTGCTAAATGGTAAAGGGTTGCTGCAGCGTCTTGGATGCAGGTGGGCAGGCTCGGATGACAGACGGACAGACTGAAAGAAGACTGAGAAAAGACACGGTGAAAGGAAAAAGACAGAGCTGGTGCTGAAATGGCAGCAGTCAGGTGAACACAAGCTCATGTTGGGACAACTTTGAAACATCCCAAAAAATAAATTTTTTGACAAGGCCGGCCAGCGCTGTCACTGCAGTCCAGTAAAATTGATCTTTTTTCCCCAGAATCCTTCAATGAATACATTTGCTCTTTGTCGCACACATACACAGACATTTTCAAATAGATTTCATGAGGTTGTGCCGAGGCGATGATGTTCATGCGTGTGACTTTGAGCACTCAAGTGTGTGTGTGCGTGTGTGTGTGTGTGTGTGTGTGTGTGTGTGTGCGGGCAGGAGATGGAGGAAATCACCTTCCCCACTTTGCCTAGCCTCCTCGGTTGGATGGGTTTAGCTCCATGAGCGCACTGGAGCAGGAAATCCAGATTCGCAGCCTATCAGCGAAATAGCACATATATGACTCCCCAGCCTAAGACGGTCTAATCAGGCCTGCCAACCCGCTAACTCCACAACCATCATCACCAGGCACCAGATTGACTCCTGAGCCCAAATCGCAGCTACTGCTTTACGCCATAAAATGATTCCTGTATTGGTTTCCCCTTAAACCTGGTGAAGCTAATGCAATGTAATGTAAAAATTAGAAGCATAGTGCTACTGTGCTGCATGTCAGCAAGTGCAGATTTGACTGGACGAGGCCGGGGGAGGGAGGCGAGTCCGACTGGACTTATTCAGAGAGGGGAGGAAAGAAAAAAATCAACCCAATTACCAAGGCAAGCTACTGTTCTGCAGCCTCTTGCGAGTACGGCTGATGAATGTGAAGTGTTGTAATTTGCGAGTGCTGATAGTGACAGAAAAGTGCCGCTAGATCCAGCACAATTAGTATTAGAGGAATGAAACACAGCATCCGATTTTGCCTATCGGAATTATGATTTTTTTTTTCAAGGGTTTTTTTTCCCCCCCACTAAATAAGCTCGCTCATCTTTTATTTCGGATGTAACCTTTTTGCCTTAATTACAGAGTATCTGTGATCCGGGGTCCTGCGTTGCTGTGGGCATCTGGGGGCTTTGGCTGGGCACACACATATACACACACACACACTTACAACGACATGCTTTGATAATTAGCCAAGCAAAATGAACTTTAATTCTTTCTTTTCAAATGCTAGATCTAGCCCATAATTACTGCTGTGTAATTAAAAGTCCCAATCAATCTGTTGGATTGCCGAGTCTCAATGAAAGAACAGGAGAAATTAGACCTTAATCCTCAGAGCACTGTCTCCCATCGCACTTCTCATGTCCCCTTCACATGTGTTGTTGGTGTTAAAATTTACACACACACACACACACACACACCTACACAGACACACACACACACACACACACACACACACACACACACACACACACACAGTTTTATATATCAGCCTCCAACCCTGAGAAGACAAACCCTATTTTAACTGGGAAAGCTTCTTTTTTGTCCTCCTTACCTCCTCCTGCTAAAAATGTATAATATAATATAGACCATTATGTTCTTTAAAAACTCATTACAGGGTTTGAAATGGGAATCTTGGGAAGTCTGTTTAAATATTGCCTCCTCCACATTGTGCAGAGATGGAGGCAAGACACATCGGGGGACGTGGCATGCAATTAAGAGCAGAATGGATTAGTTTCCTTTTTAAAGTTATTGAGACACAATGAAGGGAGAGGCTTTCTCTCTTCCCCCTCTCATCTGTATTGATGGCTCCCCTGTAAGCCCCTCTGCTTGCCCTCTCCCAGTTAATGACAGTTTGCATTTCACACTACAGGAACCAAGGAAAACCCTTTGGCCTTTCCCTGTGAAGAGTGAAGAGATAGACCAGACAGGAGAAAAGAGGTGTGACAGAGCCGTTTGACTTTGTAGGTCGTGGCTGTCGTGGCGTAGAGAGGAATTAGCCCAAGACAAACATGTCAGAACGACTAAAAGGCATTACTTCTCTTCACATGTCGTAATAGCCTATTCTTCTCTGCTCATGCTGTCCTAAAAGTCACAGAATCCAAAAAGTTTGCAGCGAGGGAGAAATTACTTGGCTTACTGTATTTAACAGGCCTGGTGTGCAGTTGCTGAGGCTTGTTCAACGCAAGTCGGAAAGAAAGCGTTGTGCTGCCGGGCCTCTGCGTAAGCCTGTTTGTGTTCATACTCAGGTCATGTCTGATGCAAAATATTACACTCTCAGATTTTTTAGAACTGCATTAATAAGATGACAAAGGTAATGAGTTTTTCACTTTAAAAATGACAGTTTTTGAGACAAATATGTGAATGTGTTTTTTTTTAATGATTTCCTCACTGTTTATATTACTGTTAAAGCTATCCCTTGTCTGATGATGTGATACATGTCATGTTCATATTACTTTGTTCTAAATGCAAAGCAGTCTAGAGAAAACAAAATTTGCAAAATCAAGGAACCAAACAGCGTCACGGCAGATTATACTGCTCTCAAACCACTAATGTCATTCTGCATAGCCCTAAAATGCAGAGCTTATGATTAAACACCAAGCATATATTAAATTAAACCATACTCCCCCTTTAAAAGAAGAGGTTAAAGAACTGCATTAATAGTTTCAGGTATAAGAAATGGTATGATAATCAGCCTGGTTTGGAGTCTATCCTGCCACAGTTATATGCAACGCTAATCCAAACGCAGCTCCTTTCCCGCACCTGAAAGCCTCCTGATCTCGGCTGAATTCTAATGATTGAACTGAAAGGCATCAGCATGCCAAATCACATAATGGAAATTCAGAACAAATGCTATGACCCCCCCTGGCCTTTCCTTTCACCGCACCACATCTTATCTGACTCCTTATTCTATCAGTAGAGGTGCAGCACAATAGGGACACAAATCACACATGCTTTTATGTGTGGAGAGATTGCACTATTGTTGCACTAATTTACCCTGATATATACAAGGCTTAATGCCAGCCAATCAATACACAAATATTGTTTCTATATGTTTTGTTATCAATTAATTTGTCTGTGTACGCCTACAAAACATAAGCAATTCTAATAGCAATTTCACAGAATTTTTTATTTATTTAACATGACAAAACAATAATTGACTTAATGATGATTCCCTTGTGTAAATGTAACACCATATATGATATCTGTACACATAAACTCAAATCATATAAACTATATGGACACAAGTATTGGGGCACATAGAATTCAGGTATTTCATTGCTAAGAGGGGACTGGACAACAAAACAACAATGACATTTAATAATATAATCATATAATAATAATAATAATAATAAATGTTATTTCATTTTTTTGGTTAATGTTGATTACATTGTTATCTACACGTACAAAATACCTCAATTTGTTTTGTTTTTTTAAGGTAATTTTACTCAACATTGAAGTTTTTTTGTTATTATCAATGTTGTATCTCTTGATTCCTGAAATATTAGTCATGTTCTGACAGTAAATAATAATTTTAAACCACATTAAAAAAAATAAAATAAATAAAAATCTAACTTTTAACTTACAAGAAATGTTGATTTTGCATTTGTTTTGATAGTCAACAACAACGGACATGAACATTTGTTTTACGGTCATATTTCAAATCAACACAAAAGGAAAGTCTCACAAGCTGTAGATGGTGTTTCCTAATATTTTTGTTCCCCAATGTATTTACAAACCATGAAATCTATTATAAACAGAAAACATGCATATAAATTTCAATGTCATTATTTCACATATTATTTGCTTATGTTACATTAATTTTAAGTTTTGTTGAGCTTTGTTCTATGTTAGCGTAACTATTGTACTGGAGAAAACACCTAAATACTTGCAAATGTTGGACTCAAATTTTGATGAATCACAAAACCTTTCTATAGGCAGAACCAAAATTCATAAAAATGGAGCCCGCACTCAGTGTCTCTCACACACACAGACTCACACTCTGGTCCTCCATCACTCCTGCCACCCCTTCATCACAGAAGAGCAGCCTAATCACTCACTCTGTATCCTAACCAAAACAAAATGGTGCCAACCAGTAGCTTTTAGCTGTGTTTACACTCCTAACTCCCCCACCTCCCCATAGTCCTCTCCCCCTCCCTTCCCCCCCGGCGGCTCGTGGCGGCATGGGTGATTAATTTGGGCCGTGCAGACAGGTAAACACAGGCCTATTTACATGGCTTACCCACCACCATATTTATACTCAACAGGACTAAGCTTCAGATAGAATATCCTCAAAGCTCCCATCTGTTTATTTTCTCTAACTGCTCCTTGAGCTCCGTCCTGACACCCGTCCTCTACCTTCTTCTGCCTCCCTCTCACTCTAAGCCTGACTCCCACTACACTCACCCTCCACCTCCCCCTTCCTCCCCTGACCTGCCTCACTCATAGGTCAAACTCAGGGCATTTTTCGTCTTCACATGAATTACTCAGTTGGTCGTGGATTTTTATTTCTACTCCATCTCCACTGTTCCAAGGCTTTCTTGGCTCATAATAACTGTGCCGTGGTGATAAATTACATCATGCCTGTTGATACCTGTATAGACTTCGTTTGCACTTATACATTCACAGATATCAATTTAACCCTGTGTTAGACCATTTATTTCATGCAGCACACAAACCCATATCCTTTATAACAAGTGGTGCCAGGCCCAACAAACCCCGCCCCTCTCACGTATTGTAGCTTATTTTCACATCGATCCAGCCGATGTCATCATGTTTATGCATGTGCTGATGTTAGCATATCAAGTGCCTCAATATATGTGCCAGGTTTGAAGTAGATTGAAACAAATGTATGTTTTTATAGATGTGAAATTCCGGTCATTATAAGTAAATTGGGAGGAAAAAAAGGACAAAAAAAAAATTTCATTAAAAATTTGAAATGAAATGTAAAATGTGAAAATGTAGTCACGTCTATTCTGGTTCACTGACAATCTATAAAATAAATTTGGTATAAATTCAAACAATAGTTTTGCTGCTACAGACATTCTGAATTTTGTGCATTATAAGAAAATACTTTTTTTTTATTCATAAAAAATGTTAACTTTGACCTACTGTTCGTAAAATGAAATGAGATCTATTCTGGGTCACTGGCAATATGTTAAGCATGAATTCAGCCAATAGTTTTGCTGCGAGAGTGTTAACAAACAAACAAGCAAACAAACGGAACCAAAAACAGTACCCCTTGCCTCCGCTCTGGGGGGCGGAGCAATAACTGAAATAAATACAAGGCTTTAATAAGTGATTGCATTCCTAGGTTTGATCATATTTTTTACAAACCCATGAAGTTGACATGTTAGTCTCTTATGACACTTGCATGTAAGCGTCGAGTATATCACAGAAGTACATTATATTCACTGTAAACCTAAACTAAATCATAGAAGCTCATGTATCTTCACCCACACATACATTCTGTATCAACAGTAGCGCCCCACCCACTCACATAACTGTAACTTTAGCAGCGGTTCAGTAGTACGTTATCGTACAGTTGAGGTGCTCCTTGTCATGCTTCAAATTCCTGCACTGCTGCAGGCACCTAAAGGAGCCCCGCCCACCTACCTGAGGTCAGCACAGGGAAACCAGGTCAGAGGTAAAACCGAGAATCTCATGTGATTCTTGAGTTGGAAAAGGCTGCAACAGCCATGTGAGCTAAAGAGGGCAGAACCACATTCATGTCAAACCTCTTGCGCAAAAAGCAGAATCCTAATCGTAGATTTAATGCAGTTACCAGGACATTATTTAATATAGAGATTTGAATAGAGAGTCCAAATTCACTGTTTACAGGGATGCTAAAATACATGTAAATGTAAGTAACAAGATGTGCAATATGCCCTGAAGCATCTGGAGTAACATATGCAGAGTTGTTTAATGCTCTGTGAATTATGAAATGTTCCAAAAAAGAGGAAGAACACCATGAACTGCTTTCAATGTGTTCCAGCCTTGTTCTCTCATTGTTTGTTGTTTATCACGTAAAGGTAAAAAATCACAGACTTTGTTTTGTGCTGCCACGTAACCAAACTTATCATGTGATATACTTTTACCACTAAAAGACATTGAATTAATGTGTGTTTAAATTCAAAGACCATTTGGATTAAACGTTCTATTTACTTATAGATCTTATCAATCTAATCTGCATGATCTGCAAGTAAATTCACACAGAAATTCCACTTTTACCATCTTAAACCTCAGAACATGCGTTTCTTTTAGATTAAGCTTTAAGAACCTTACAAAATACAAATTTAGGTTTAATGGCAGAGAGCTAGCAATAAATATAAAATAATATGCACGTTGTCTTTCTCATCTCCTTTCTTACACATTTCATTGTAAATGTGCTTCATTAGCTTGTCAGATCAACAGGTGCAGGCTGTACAGGTAATCTCCAGTCTTCATGTCTTTTTTCTCTTTTATCTTAAGTGGATTGTTAGTGATGAAGACAGCAGTGGGATGAGGTAGGCTAATAGAAAATCCACTGATACAGTCCATGCAAGTGGCATTAAACACATGCATGCATGCAAAATCTTACTTATAAAAATTGTGCATGTGTAATCATCATAATTTAATTACTGACCCGTAGAATCTTAGTCCGCAATCCGTTCTTTAAAGATTTACTGTAAGCGCAATACTGCAAACATATCATACAAATGTTTTGTTTTTTGTTTTTTCTCCATGTGAATCCCATCATGCCTTTGGGTAGGGATAATTACTTATCAACACTAGAGTTCCTTAAAGGGGTGTCCAAGAGTACACAGGCTGTCTGTTTGTCTGGGGATTTTTATTCCACCACCTCGTGGAGATGATTTGTCTATTATCTCCGGTGGATTTGTTCCTCTCTTCATCTGCGGCGCATTACTGCAGTCATAAAGCTGCAAGGTCAGGGGAAAGGCAGGCAGAAAGGATGGGAGGGAGGGGGAAAGTTCTCACTTCTCTGGACTCGCCTACAGTGTAGCTTTAAACACCAGATGTAATGTATGATATAATAACTTATCAAACACTTACCCAACAGAGATAAATCAGTGACGGTGGACAGGGTTAATAGCCAGTTTCATCTTTATCATAGTACCTACTGTTGAGATGGACATTATTCTGCATCTTTGCTTCATAGATGCAGCCACAGTGAAGAGACAGAGATTTAACAAGCATATGGCAACGGAAGCTCTTTAACACGTACAGTGGAAATCCCTCCAAACTTGTACAGAACCAAACAAAAATCACATTTACCTTTTAATTTCCTATATTAGTAGTACCACCTACATGTGATTTTGAACATAATAGTTAGTAAAACTTTGTTCAAACTTACACTGAGGTGATGAATATCTAACTTTTGTTTTATGACAGAGGTTTTTTGATTTTCTTGTTTTTTTTTAATTTAACTTATTTATCCAGGCAAACATAAAGAACCCATTGTTACTTTTATTATAAGGCTGCACCAGCTGAAACCGTTTTCATTTTAAACTTAATGTGAAGCAATTTTTTTTTTTTTCGGTGCAAATACTATAAAGAATGTCAGTGCAAGTGTTGAAGGGTCTGAACATATGCAAACCTATCTCCATACAAATTCTGAATATTGAACTTGGAATAATAATGTGCATGAATGAGCTTTACTAAAGTCAATCAGATTCTCCAGTACCATTACTTATAAACAGAGCTGAGTTTTTAAACAGAGGCAGGGGTGCCAATCAATTATAGGTCCCATAAAGGGTAAACGTTGTCGACCCTTCTGTCAAGGCGTCACTTGTGCTAATGTGAAACGAAACTCAAACTTAACATATTTTCATCGTACAACTTCTATGCCTTTCTTATACAGTGGATCTTACATGAAATTTTTACAACTTGTAACCTGTGTCCCCCTCCACTGGGCTGCATTTTGTCATGTTTAACCCCCCCCCCTTATCTGTGCCCAGAGCAGATATATAGCTTTGTCTATTTCCAGTTGTTGTCAGGATGATGCAGAGCAACATGGAGATCATCATCAACAGAACCAACTACTTTACATAAGTGTTGTTCATCTCCCATAATGGTACATAAAACATATATGAAATAGAACTTATAGAAGAAGCATTATTCAACAACTGTGACAAGATAATAGAAAAAAAGGGAGAGAGGTATAGAATGATGTTGTACAATCTAAAAGTCTAAATATGTAACAGTTGTAATTAACTATAAACTACTAGTGTTACAAACTGGACTATTAGCTAACATTGGTTGTTATGTGTGAACACTCAAGTCTATCAAGATACTCCTAAATACTCCTTTGACAGTACTTTCATGAGTAATAGAAGGTGAATGTCAGCCCTTATCAGGTGTAATGTTTTCAGTAACATAGCAGATGGCTTGGAAAGGTGAGATCATTTGAATAAGGAGAAGTGAGTTGTACTGGTTGTTTTGTCTCTGAACATGTTCCCTGTGATACACTTCCTGTAAAAATATACAAACTAACATTAACATATCAGTACATGATATAGTAACACTAGCAATACTGGTAATAGGGTGACCATTCGTCCGGATTTCTTCTGGACAGTCCGGTTTTAGAGCTGTCTGTCCGGCCGTCTGCCAAGTGTCCTCTTTTTTTCACATTTTGTCCTCCTTTCAGACCCTCGTCCTCCACCGTTGCATTAATAGTCATAAATCCCCACCCATTATTTGCACTTGCTATTCTGCAATGTTTACAGGCTAAGATAGCTTACAGGTATCTCGTATGCAAATATTCGTGCAGCTGATGCGTGCAGCTGTTGTCAATCAAAAGCTCCACTCTCACGATTGACTGATTTTTGCTCCACAGCTTTGCAAGTTGTTTTTCCTAAACCCCCCCTCCTCACTTTAGGGCCTTTTTGGACACAAATGTCCTCCTTTCCTGTTTCATGCCGGTGGTCACCCTAACTGGTAACCTGACCGACATTGACACAACTGTAGCATTAGTAGACAAAAATCCAGGGTTAGTCAACTTTCTAATAAACAGCTGCTAATACATAATTGTTAGTGTAAAATATCGGTATATTCTTTGAAGTGCAACCATTTCCAGTAAATGGAGTTTGCCTTATTTTTTTATTTGACAGTTTTCAAACTGTGTCATAGTTTTGCCCCAGCAGTAGATTAAAAATGAAATGTTATAAAGTTTTCATGATTCTTTGTGTTAGTTTAGCTTTTATTGTTTTATCTATTAGCCGTTAAAATGTCCAAAAGTAATCTAGCATGACAGAAATGCTGGAGAAAATGCTCCATTAAGAAGAGTTTCTTTCATAAATTGGCCACAGGAAGTGTAAACATCATTTTCTTTTATGTCTCTGTGCTCCAACCAAACATTTACTAAATATATTTAATGTATATGTTAGTGTAGACTTGGACGTCTTAAGAGAGAGCTTACATAAAACTGGCACTGGCCACTAGTTGTAATGATTAAATGATGTTTTGAGTTTTCCTAATCTTTGTATATGTTAACATATTTTACCAGATGAATTCATGACCCATTCTCCAACATAGGGTGAGTGTCTTCAAATATCACAGCATGCCATTATTATCTAGACCAAAATGGTGGTGTGACTGGCCAGAGGTGTCTGGATAATACCAAAAGAATTCTGGGAAATGTAGGAAGCTGCAAATACAAAGAAAAACTAGGCAAGCAGACTGAGGAACAAGAAAATGTCTCAAAGTAAAATTGGAAATTATAAACCCCAAAGCACAATTATTCAGAACAATGAGTATCTAAAGAGAGAGTTTGTGTTCATAATCATCATACAAAACACGATCTGCCGGTATCCACTTCTCAGGAGCCAGTGTGAGTCCCTTCAGAAGGAGCTGAAGGTAGCTAGGGTCACCTATTCTATTCTACATGCAGACACAGTGCAGTAATACCATACTTCACAGCCCAGCCTTAATCAACTGCTGCACTGACAATGTAATTATGGAAGTGTCCAGGCACCGCAGTCAGCCGGGGAATTCTAATTATTTACAAGGCTAAGGAGGCGAGCCAACAGTTCATCTAAAAAACCCATGACCAGTCCTCTCTGCACATCCAAAATCATCTCCAACAGAGGGTTGGGTGGAATACATTAACGGAATAAAGTGAGACAGAAACAGATAGCAAATAGAATACTTTTTCAACAAACAAAGACAAAATGTTGCATAACTCAGCTTCTAGTTTACTTCAGTGAGACTGAGAAGCTGGATTTAGCACTCACCTCATTTAGGGGGGGGGTCTGTCATCTGTGTGAAGTTCATATCTTCAAGTTGTCTTTCCATGTTGATCTGAAGGAGCATTTCGGACTACAGCATTTTACAATGTCAGACCAGAGTCAGGAGCAGATGAACTTGTTGCCATCTTGCTATATCTAAATATGCATCTATAAACAACCGGACACCGCCGTAAAACACAGGTAACAGAGTGGACAGTGTTTGGCCTGTTAAACCTCTGTGGTTGGGTTCACGTGGCACAGTAAGAACAAGTGTTTATGATTGTCTTCTGAATAAAATCATCACACAAAAACTCCATCACTCTATTTTGACCAATGACAGATTGTTGTGTTTTGTGGTGTTTAAACACTAGACAACAGAAGTGCATCGAGATGTCATAATGATTCTGTGTCTAAAGCCCCTTTTTATTTCCACACCACTTCTGTTCCAGGAATGTTTCACCTTCATTCTAGAATGACATCTGTGTAAATGAAATGGTGGATCATTTGGTCCCGCCTTTATCACAGCTCTTTAACGCCTCGGTGGTAGTAACAGAACTGTGATAAAGGTGGGATCACGATTCTGGAACGCTATGTAAAAGGAACACCACTTATTCTGTAAACAAGGTGTGATGTTTTGATGACGTATTGCATGTGCGACCCCTGCGCTGGGAAGATTTTAAAAATGAGTGTGGGCCGTGTACAATAAACAAACATATCAATGCAACCAGAAAGATGTTGATCTGGGGAGACGCTGAGATTCGTAAGCTGTCGTCATTTTGGGCGGAGGACTCTATTATCCATGCTAGCGTTTGTGAAACAGTGAAAGACAGGCCGACTCTGAGGAGGTTAGCAACACCGCTATACTCTGGGTATTTCTGACATGTAAGTTATACATGACACTACACACTGCGTCACCTCCCCTTTGACTCCTGAATGCAGGTCCACTGTGTAAAAGTCCAGCCCGTCTCAGCTCTGTTACTTCTTTGGCTGTGGAAATCAGTCAGTGGTGGAAAAAAGGTGGGATCACTATCTCACTGTTTTTTTTCAAGAATCTCTGTGTAAAAGTGTCTTATGTCTCACAAGCTCCGTCCATTGACTGTTTTCTGCATAAAACCTTCTGAGTGTTCCTCAGTCTTCAGTACATTTCTGTACCAGCTCACTAAAAATGCTCAGTTGAGGTTGTCCTTTCATTCATCAGTTGACAAAATCACTTCATCTCAACAAATATTTACTGCTTTTTTGATTCTTTATTATAATGAAGTGTTTTTATGTTTAACCTGGATTTCTCTAAAAGCTCCAATGACCCTTGGTGTCTGCATGTGGAGAGTTTGGGTAGAGGATCCAAATTTTGAGTTGTTAACATGATAATATTATTTGTTTATCTAGTTCGCCGTAACCTGAGGTTCCCACAGGTTGCACACTCAGCAGGGAGTAAAAGGGCATGAAGCGTTCAGGGTTTGGAACTGCAAGAGTGTACTTAGGGTAGGAGTCTTTGGGGAAGAAAATGCCGATTGCTTATGTCGAACCGAGGATGCTTCTACAACCATGATAAGCTCTAACGTTGGAAGTGAGAAATGGCATCTTCATCAGTCAGCATTTACTTGGACAGTTAGTGCAGTTTCACAGATGCAAGATGGACTATGTTCTTCTGATTAGAGGACATGAATTTTAGATTTTAGAAGCATTCATTCATGATAAAATGGTTTATCCACTGGTCCAGTTTGCAGATAGAACAAAAAAAAAAAATACACTGCAAAAAAGGGGTGTTTAGAACAACATAAAATAACTAAATCTGACGAGAAAGGAACCCAAAACAAGTGAAATTATCTGTCCATGCAGCTGTCCAAGATAATTTCACGACAAAATTTCTTGAATTAAGATTGTTACATGTAGAAATAAGATTATAATGTGAAGCTGAACACTTAAAATATGTAATTAAATCTTAAAACAAGATAAATTATCAAACACTTTTTTTTTTGTTTTTTGTTTTATTTAATCTTGGTAAGAACCTAATAATTTGCAGTGTACCTGCAGCGTTCAATACCTGGTACCAAATTATTGAAAGAGTCTAAACTGTACTTTGTGTATTGGGTCTATAGTGCTATTTGACTGATTACTCCTATATTAAACATACTGTAGGTGTGTCCCCTGCAATTTTTCTGCCATTTTACTTCATTCATTCATATGCTTGTATAGTATATTCAAGAAAAAGCAACAACAATAAAGTCTAGCATGTATTGGAAGGCCTGTTTAAGCAAACAACAGGTTGTCAAAGCTCATGCATCATGTGAGTTAATGTCCTTAGAGAAAAAATGCCACCGTGTTAATCTTTCACTGGTATGATTTAGATCACAAGGAAAAATATGCAAAGTGTAGGTGTGGCAGGTAACCAAGAAGCTTCCGGCAGCACCTCTACAGAGAGCAACAAACTCAAACACTCTGAGCTTGTAGACTTTATCCTCTCCACTTCACACGGCAACTGGAAGAGAGGCAGAGCAGCATCTGTCTTATCAGAGTGTGTGTATGCTTGTGTACAGTAAAAGCCTAATCTAATCACCACACACTCACTGGTTCCTCCAGGTGTATTACTGTACCAGGAGTGTAATGCAGAGAGAAGGAGAGCAGCAGAGATAAGTTATATTGATCTGATGCTGCGATTGTCACTGTTGCCTGCATTGAATAGCTAATCTCTTTTCTCACGGGTCAGAGGGAATAAAGGCAACAGGGGCTGCAGGTTTAACCATAGCAAATGCACAAATTGTTTCAAATGATTGGTGATTAAAAAGCATCCAGTAGGGTCAGATGGGGAACTGTATCTTACAGCTGTGTTTGGGGTCAAAATAATGGAGATGGTGTTGATGATAATGATGTTTGGAATATTTTTGGTATGTGAATACATTGAAACGCTGTTTATTATCGTCCTGAAACACAATTTAATGATCTGTATATACAGTGTAAATACTGTGTTGGTTTTTTGTTTTTTTTTTTTGCTTTTTACGTTCAGATCTTCAACTTCAGCTACATTTATTAAAAAAAAAAAAATAAATATATATA
>JAPSES010000120.1:12335766-12364249 GCA_029822895.1 Maxillicosta whitleyi | reverse complement strand
GAGGCAAACATCATATGTGTAAATAGGATCAAAATTTCTGTTTGTATTAGATCATCTTAAGTCTTAAGTCCTGTTTGTTCAACCTCTCTATTATATTGAAATATGACTACAGTCAGTGATGAAAAGCTGCTTTATTTACACTAGTCTGTACAGATTTAATCAGAAACTTACTCCATGCATTAAAGCTGAGTGAGGCTTAATCAGTTACGTAGTTTCCAGACCGCTGCTGGAGAAGTTATGTTGCAGGATGTTTTTAGACTTTCAACAAATTCAGGTAAAGAAAAAATTCTCAATGTCTGATTTCAAAATCTATCATGAATTCTTTTTTCTTTGCCATTACATAGAACCCGATTCTACCTGAAAGGATCTGTCATTTCAGGGTAGTTTTATACCTTTTCCACATTTGCCTTTGCAGTTTCTATAAAGTTTTGGCAGCAAACTAAATAAGTTCAGAAAATAACTACATCTAAGGAAAAGACAGAAGAACAGACAGAGTGTGAGGAATTTCAGGTGTGTGTCTGTGTGAAGCCGCTGTTTATGTTCTTAGCCAGGGCAGCCCCACAGGTATGTTTCAACCACAACATTACCTCCCACTGACCCTCCTAATGGACAAGGTGAGCGAGCAGTCAACGGAAGGGAGTGCCACCCTTAAAACACACACACACACTCAGTGATGCACAAGTACACAAATACCAACATTAATCTGGGGTTGGACACAAACGTAAAATTACTGCCTCTCAAGACCAATGGAGCGTGGCTGTGGTTTTTCTGCCCCAGTAGCAGGGATGAAGGGAAAACGAAGGAATGAAGCAGAGAATGTATAGATGAGGAGGGTGGGAGAAGAAAAAGAGGTGACCCAACAAGACCAAAGAATGAAAAGTGTAACTGGAAAGAAATCAGATTTTGATGCTGACTGTAGAGGGGAAGACGCAGATGTGGTCGAATGGAAATTACTTTTTTTTGATTATGTATTTGTTTGACTTGTCACTCATCACTTCATAATAGAGGACACACACTTGTGTGCATACACACACCACAGTGATTACCATACTCCATATTACTGGTGTTCAGATAACTGCTTGGCTCCTATGGACCTGCCAATCCACTGTAATCCCTCAAACACTCTGAATTTTCATTTCAAACAAAAGCTAACCCGCCCGAAGACATAAGGAAGCATTCTGTTGCTTCCTCTGTTTTTCTTTCTTTTTTTTTTCCTCCTCTCTCTTTTTTCCTGGCCTCATTTTTGTCATCGTCTCTGGGCTTCCTTCCTCGTGTTCCAACCACTTGTTCCCTTCTCTCTGTTTTCTACATTTGTGAAATTCAATATCAGAATGATAAATGACGCCTTCACCCTGTACAAGAAAGCTTTGATTCAACTGAGAATGAATTTGAAGTGATATTGGACATAATTCAATATTTACTGCTGTAATAATCTCATCTCTCGGTCCAATGCCAGTCACTATTAAAGAAAGGAGCTAAAATATCCTGAGGTAGTTAAAGTAGGTGATCAAAGCAAAAGGTGGAGGCATGCTTCACATTCCTCAGTTTTGCAGGATGGAAAACATGACATCCAAGCCCTTTGGCTGCCCATACCTTACTGCATCACTTTTTAATCTGACAGTACACACGTAAAACTCTGACTTTGGAATAGAAACAAAAGAAGGAAAGAAAATATGAAGAATTGGTCCATAAGTCATTTTTACAAAGAGTCATTTTTCCAGTCTGTTGATGTTAGAGTGATTTTAAACAGGCTGTATGTAGCTGAAAATCAGTTCAACTTCAACATTCATATACTCCAGAAACACTTGTCACATGAAGAGTTGAGCTGATAACATCACTGCAAATGGGAATTATCACAAATTGCTAAAATAACAAGTCGCCTGCTGTGAATGTAGACAGTATGTTGATAAAGTGCTAACAGTGAAAACGAGCACACAGTCCTCTGTAGTTCCTCAGCAGCATTCACGATGATTAACAGCTAGTAAAGAGCCATGTCTTGTGTTGTTCTGGAAAGGGTCACTGGAAAGAGGCAGAGGAGGATACACACTGACTGATAAGCCCCAGTTAGGCAGCGGCTGCCTCTGTCCTTTCTAAAATTCTCTGTTTACGTCTGTCAGTGCCACAACACAAGTCCAGGATTTCCAAACTAAAACAGCTTCAGCAGTATGTCCAAAACTCTGCGTTTTTAGGTGTTGATACCCTGGCATTGTGTTGATACTGGACGTAAACTAAATAAATCTGACCTCCTCACCCGCATCTGACTAGATCAGGGGTCTCAAACATGCGGCCCGGGGTCCAAATGTGGCCCGCCACAGGTTCTAATGCGGCCCGTGGGATGAATTTGCAAAGTGTAAAAAATCCACAGTCAAGGCTGTTGAAGACTAATATGATCTACAGTCAAATAATAACAGAAAAATTTCCCCCAAAATTTACTATGTTTTCTTCTCGATTTAATGTGAAAAAAAATTATATTACATTATGTCTACAAATATTGACAACTTCCCATTTTTGTCCTTGTTTTAGTGCAAAACATAACATTAAATTATAAAAATATTTACATTTACAAAATATCCTGTATCCTGTGAAAAACCTGAAATGTCTAAAGAAAATTAAGCACAATTTGAATACTTTTCTCCACTTTACTCCGGTCCATAATGAACATGTATAAATAATAAGTTGAGGCATATTATTGTTAAAATTGCACATAATTTTCACAAGAAAATTTTATTTATTTTTTTTTCAGGTTATATCTTTTTTGTTTGGGTAGATTATAAAAGTGAGTATTTTCATAATTTAATGCGTTTATCTTCACTAAAACAAAGACAGATTTTGAGTCGCCATTATTTATACATTATTATGCAATTATTTTATATGTTATTGTTTTACGGCTCCAGCCCCCTTGAGAACAAATTGGGCTGAATGTGGCCCCCGGAAGAAAATGAGTTTGAAACCCCTGGACTAGATGGACCCCCTCATGTACCCCCACCCTACTGCATCTTTACAGACTGGAACTACTAAATGGACGTCCATCAGTTCTGATTTATCTACAATTTTTCTGTCCATTGGAAGTGGATCTGTCCTTCACTGTAGTTCTTCCTGAGGTTTCTCATTTCCTGCTGGGATTTTGGAGTTTTTCTTTGCTGAGAAGGAGGGTCTAATGACAGGGGATACCCAGGACATTAATCCATTTCCTTCATCTACTGTTTATTTGACTCTTGTTTATTTTCATATTCAACTAATTCTGCAAATCCCTGTGAGGCAACCTTGTTGTGATACAGGGCTGTACAAATAAAACTGAACTGAATTAAAACTACATCTATTATCTTACTGTTATCTACAAAGCATGAAAAACAATGTCAATTAATTTCTTTGTCCTCCAGAATTCTGTATCTGAATCTATATTACTAAGTATTAACCGCAATTGCATATGTTTTATTGTAACAAGTCCATTTTGTGCTTAAAATATAAATAAATTATTATTTATCAATTAATTTGTTGCTCTTTTAGAAGACAGCAATGTCAGGTGTACAGTAATTATCATATATAGCTATTCTGACCAGTGAAAAATGCACAATTAATGATGCTAAAAGTCCCACGATTTATGTAACACTCAATTTAAGTAATGGTTGTAACTCTAGGATTATCTCTGTAATTCTTTTTCCACCAGGATCAGGATGATAACATTTCGATCATATGTCTGTGTTTACACATTGCTTCTCATGTGATTCCAGCCAGTCATTCAATATGCATCATGTAACTACATCGGGTTTCAGGCATCAGGTTAACTGCATCAACTTTTTAATTTTTTCTGTTAAACAATCAGGATATATTTGTAGATAATGTCAACTAATTAATATTATTAATTGCATTGCCTACAAAAGTTCTGAAATTTGCAACAATTGATTTTTTTTTTTTTTTTTTTAAAGTTTTTCATAGGCTCGTTATTTTATTATGTTTAGCATCTGATTCAACACACAAACAGCATTAATATTATATTCATACAGACTTACAATATATTTAGATTTCAGGTGTATCACTTAATATATGTCCACATGTATTTATCAACATATTCCTCACCTCTATCCACAAATACACAAACCCATACACATACATCCTCACACACACACTGTCCAGTAAAACCTGTCTCCACGGTGACAGGCAGGTGAGCCAATAAAGGTGATAGCAGAAGACAAGAGTGATTACAGGGAGGTGGGAGAGATAAGCTAATTGAAATTGGATATTGCAGAAATCTGACAATAAAGAGAAGGAAAACATAGAATGAGAGAGGGAGATGAAGATGGGAGGATGTTTGATGGGGTAAATATGCAGTGTTGTCATTTTTTCCTCCTTAAGTAACTAAGACTTTAAGCGGAAGCTCTTGAAATGAAATCTGGGTGGTGGTGGACTGAGGCATCGTGGCGGTGTTGCAGTGTTGAATCCTCGCTGTGTTAAGCCTCTTAGATTACAAAACACTTTGGCTGTGTGTGCACGTTTCTGCCATTTAATTATCAGTCCAGATTCTTTCCTTCTGCTCAGGCACAAATATCTATACAGACAAGTAACATTACATGCATACTGGACCTGTAACTCACACCTACTACGATCATTATTACTGGTCCTGAGTGATCCCTTCAAAAAAAAAAAAAAAAGGGGATTTGTCACAGACACAAGCTAAAATCATCCATTAAATAGATAAATGATCAAGCACTGTTTGTTTTCCTCAAAGTTGGACATTAATATATTTTTGTGATTAAATGTTTTTCTCATTCATTTGAAAATAATATTGTAATCCTCCTTAGAGACTGTTTCAAGTATTGATTATAATATGGTATATAGCATATAGTATTATAGTACTATGGTACAGTATATAGAGTTTATTAGAGTACATTTATATCATATAGTGTGCCTTTTCAGGGTTAACTGTTAGTAAAACCCTATTGTGTTCCTAATGTTACCATAATCCTAAACTTTACTTGGGTTAAATTTAACAAATCCTAAACCTCTTCAAACTAAACCTCATGTGAAAGGATAGAGTCACCATTTTGGTCTCACGTCTGTCATCGCCAGGCTGCAGTTCACCCCCTCAACGTTTGTCCCCCTTTCACATGGCCTCCTTCTCCAACACGACTGTCACTACAACCATTACCAGTGGCCATTCAGCCTCTGCCCGCCCTCCAAAGGCCCAATTGTTCTCCCAGTCGCATGGCTGCCCGGCTGCAGTCCGCTGGCCCGTTGGCTACTGACCCCTGGTCTGGCTCAGAGTCTGGCACCGGCGCCCTCCATTAGCCTAATTATAGCCATGAAAGCAGTGCAGACCGAGGCCAGCATTAGGGCCAATTAGGGCTGCCCAGGATTGGTCCTGACCAGGGTTGGGTTACCTGCACACAGACATGCAAAACTGTTTGCATGCTAAAAGCTATATTCATGTTCCAATATCAAATCCTGACTTAGACATGTGCCTAACTTGAGCCTAACTGAAACCTAGCATGTAATTTATCCTTTACTAATTTAAGGCTAATCCTACTCTCTGACCTTAAATACCATGTGGAGCTGGACTCAGCACCATATGTCCTATTGGACACCTTGATGTCAGCATAGTAAAACAAGCAGAACCCGAATGAGTCAAAGACACAGAGCAAGAGGATAGCCTTGTAAAAAGAGAAAGAGGCTTGTGTCTGTCCATTCATGCGTTTGGATGTGGATGCCGAGCCAGGGAGCCAGCAGTAATTTGTGGCTGTCACAGGGAGATAATAAGTCTTGTGTCTTCCCTTCAAATAAAAAGGTGGAGATCCTCCTCTTAAAACAACTATCCTCTCTGTCTTTTGTTTCCTCAAGGGCCCCTGCAGGTATGGATGGATGTATAGACATCAGGATGAGCGGAAAATGTCCATCATGTAGTTAGTCCTGGCAAATAACTATTATTACCCAAAAATGCTCCTGTTCAGCTGAATTTGTGCTTGTACAATTACAGGTCATTTAATTTCCCAAAAGCCAACAAAGTTTACAAAGAAAAAGAAAACGATCACTACTGTAATTTGTGATGACATTCATAGTTGTTCAGGATGTTAAAAATGACAATAAATTAAAGTTAAACCAAATTATCACATTTTGTGACTTATTTTCTTTTTTAATGTCATCTGTATAACCATATGTTATTTTTCTGATGGTTAAACAGTCAGTATTCCTGAAAATCTTTGTTTTTGGCATCTATATGCAGTTGAATGTGACTAGTTTGTTAGACACCGAATTATTAGCACAAATACCTGTTTATGGGACAGTCTTTAACTTCATAGGTGTCCTGTTTTAAAAGTATGACTGGCTCCTTTGAGTATTTTCCCTATTAAGGCACATGCTAGATAAGGTTAGAGGACGTGTTACTCATACAATGTTATTTAAAACTTCTGGAAAGGTGTCACACCCATGACTTTATGAACAACATACATATATGTGTCCCCAAACAGCCAGGTTTGCATTTACAGTCTGACCCTAATGTCAGTCATGAATATGAATCATTTGGAATATAGTGTGTTAGCCCAACACCTTGGTTTACTTCTATGCTAAAACAAGTCATTCATTCACATTTGAGGCTTCTCTTTCTCCACAGTAGCTCCAGCATCTGTGGAATCTCCAGCCAGACTGGTGATTAATTGTGAAATGTGTCTAGAACAACACAAAGCCAAGTCACGGCGCTCATCACACGCTCACACTGCAGCTTACCCAAGACTCGCTTCTGTCAACACTCTGTGATATGATCTATACAGAGGATGAACTTTCCCTGTTTGGGGCTTAACTGATAAACCACACACACATACACACACAGATAACCAGCGGCAGGCACACTCCCTGGTGGGTGTCAAGAACAGGTGAACAGCCACCTGCCTTATGCGGATGTACTTTACACAGATAACTATTAGCTCAGCTTTTTATTGCTTAGGTATGTGCTTTAACATTCATTAAATGGAACTACCATCACAGAACTTAAATGATTATTTTTTTTCTAAACTTGATTATTTATATGACAGATTCACATATTACAGATAGTTAGTGACAGTTTCAGTTATTATTCAATAAAAACCATTAAGGATACGTTCTACCAAAAATCAATCCATCATCAGTGCCATAATTACAATAATGCTCCATATTTCACACTGAAGTAAAACCAAAATAGTACATACATAATGGAGCTCAACATGCACAGATGGGCACTTCTAAAAAAAAAAGTTGACCAAAGTACAATCTTTCTGGGAGTGAAAGCAGAGCAAAAGTATAACAGTACTATAATAGTTAGCATTAAGTTTGCATTTTTACAAGTAACTTAATCATTTCTAATTAGGTTCTTAGTTGTTGTTTTTTCCCCACAATGCTTCTATATAACAAAAAAAGTAAATTAAGTAAAATTATTGATACAAATATTGATCTAAAATGAATAAAAACAAAATGAATTCAAGTAAACAGAATAGAAAACACCAATCAGAACTGGGCTCACAGGACAATGTCGGGGGTAAATCAGAGTGGATGTACAACACTGATGACGGGGATGTCATACAGATTCATGTCAAAAATCCCAAAATATCCCTTTAACACGGGTTTTGTTCTTGTTCTTTGTTCTTGTTCTGAAGTTTCATATAAGCCCACATCTTCACTTCTACTACACTTTGTCCAAAGGTGAAGATTAGCAATCCAGTCCATACACGTACAAACACACAAACACAACATGCAATTGCTTTTGCTTGCAAGACCCAGAGGTAATTCATGGGAGATTGGTGACGGTGTTGCTCTGAGATGTGCACTGTTGTGTGGAGAGAGTGTATACATGGGGACCGATGGTGGATAGTGATGTGTGTGCGAATGTGGATGTTGGTAGGTGTGGGTCATCTGCAGACAACCCAACCTCACCTTATCTGCAGTGAGGTGGGCTGTATTCGCAGAGATTAAACACATTTCCAAGCGATGCTAACTGCCGGGGCCTAAAGAAACGCAGGCAGGAAGAGCCAGTGTAGCTGCAGCCAGTGTTGTTGTTAGCTGAGGAGAAAATCCTTGTTCCCAACACTGATAAGGACATAAAGTGTTTCTGTCCCCAAGGGGGCGGGAGGCAGATTCAGCCTCTGTAGATCTACTGTAATGAATATCAATGGCAGGGAATGGGGCTGCTCTGGTCCCTTTGGGCCTCTAGTTGCTTCTCCTCTCTCTTCTGCTGTCAGAATTACGACAGGGACACTATGCATGAAAATGCGAGGCTTAATATATGGTAATACTATGTAAACACGGCTGATCTGAGAGGGAGGTTTGGAGGGAGAATAGATCGACGGTCGTCTGTGCTCAAAGCCGAGTCAGGGAGTCTATCTCTGAGCCCAACAGTAGCCTCTGAGCACATTTATCTGGAAATGAATATGATACACTAAACAGGAAGAAGGGAGGGAAGGGCGTTCATGCGAGGGGACATGGTGGGGAGGGGAATGTGGTTACTGCAAACTCAGCACCACCTCACCCCACCACCATCACCACCACTACCAGCTCTCCTCACTTTCTGCACTTCTTCTTCAGCAATATTCTTCCTCCCTGCTCCTTACCGAATTTAAATCGGCATCCTCCAGGCCGAGACGTTACCTGAACCTCTGTGAAAAGGGGAAAGAAAAAAAACATGGTGTCTACAATGGCAGGCATGTCTGCCACACACAAACCAGTCGGGGGTTTGGTTACTTCTCTAAACAGCCTGTCTGGTAGAGTCAGGGGAGGTGGGGGAGGCAGAGTTGGGACTATTGTCTATAAAGTGGTGTGGGTTTCCCAACTTGTCCGACAGCATGACGCGCACAACAGCACATTCCTGCACATAGAAACGAGATGAGCCACCTCATCGTCTGCCGCTATTCATCAAGTTAAAAATAACCTTGTTATCGTTTCATTCAGCGGGTCATTCCTCAGCCACGTTTTGATTTTACACTTAACCAAAGAGCGACAGATGGAACACGAGGAGGACAGTGACAGAGGGGAGAGGAGGAAAAGGAGTGCAGACGACAGAGAGAGAAGTGTGTGTTAGTGAGATGCCATAGCCTGAGGCAGCGAGGTGGGATTTGTAAGCCCTTTGTAAGTAACAGGCACCACTCTTAGTAGGCTGAAGGTATGTTTTTGTGTGAGTAATCCGTGATGGATGTTTTAATTGAAAGCACAAGGCTTTTAGGGCTGTTTTCAGAGACCGCAGCCAACATCTGACACCTCCACTCAGACCAACCCCCCTAAACTCAACCCCCCAACCCCGCCCCTCTGCACACTCCGAGTATACGTAACCCAGGTCATACTCTTAAGGAACAATGGGAAATCAAGGCTGACCAAATTATCCCTGACATCTCTTTAATGTACAGTAGTGGGGACAAGGCATGGAACTCAAAGTAGTGACTTTCATGTTCACCCTGAAAAGTACAGAAGTATTGTTTACTAATATGATGACTCCTAAATATATGACCAATTAGAATTAATAAAATCAACAGATCAGATTGGGTCGAATATATTTTAAAAGCTGTGGTCATGTTATCTCAGTCACTGGACAAAAATGTGTCTGCAGATGTAATAAACATGTACATTATTGTTGCAATGTTTTAACCATAATAATCAGCAGAACCTGCTTTTTTTTTTCAATAGGCAGCAGTTCATCAGGGTGAGAGGCACATAAACATCAGATACCCAAACACAAATTTTAACTCCATTGCTTTTGGTGTAAGTAGTTTGGTTGGGGTGATGAAAAGATTGTCATTTAATTAAAAAAAAAAAAAACTAAATACAATGTGAGTCAGTTTGTGTCACAGCTTTGCAGACTATGTAGTTGTATTAAACCAAGCCTTGGTGTCTTTAACCTTAACCAAGTGCTTTTAGTGCCTGAACCTAATTATACAAATACTTGTACATTAACATAATTTGATTGGAATGCACACATGAAACATGTTCAGAAAGGCTGTGTGTTTATCGATCTTTTGCTGAAAACTAAATAAGTGACATTTCATCCTGGAGACTGTGTTCAGTCTTGTAGATTTTTTTTTTTGTCTTTTTAGGTAAGTGAACGGCCCTTGGTGTACCTAGATGACAGTGCATTCTTGACATTTTCCAAAGGGTTGCGAAAGGGTTCCATGTGCCTAAGGTGATGCAAATAAGGTTCTCAGGTTGTGCAGAACATGTCATTACTTAGCTCATTTAAAGCATGTAACTGGACAAGCCCTGGTAGGCGAGAGCGTTTATGGTGTATTAATGCATTTAAATGTCCTTTTTATATAAACATTCTACTGGATTCTTCCAACTTTTCTGAAAGTTAAAAGTACATGATTTTCCCCTAAACAGCAATGTCCATGCCGATCACTTTTTTCTACTTCTCAGTTAGGCAACACTCAGGCTGCCGTACCTGCATGGTCACGCTGATAAAGTGCAGAACAGCTGATCCAGCAAAGTGATGAGGCCACAGGGCAGATGAATAATTCCTACAGTAGCCCGGGTGGGGCTGGGGCCTGAAGGGGGGGCCATAAATTTACAACATGATGAGCCAGGTTTAGAAAGAGTTGACCCCGTTTGACCTGTGGAGGTGAGACCTGAGACCTGGCCACCTAAAACACTCCACCCTCCTCCAAAAGCCGCACTATCTCATGACTGACTGTGTCTCAGCTAAAGATTCTTCATTACTGTCCTGTAAACTGAAGATCCTCAAAATGAGAAAAAAAGTCGGGCACCCATTTAGAGAGAGTGCTCTTGACAGTGAGTAAATGGGAGCAAGCTGCAGGAGGGGGAGGAGAGTCTTGAGGAAACTTCACAGGGATTTCTTCTTTCTCTCTCCTGTCACTAGCCGCCAATTTACCCCCCAACGCATTCAGAATCAAAACTTAATTAAAATTTTGAATAAATAAAAACAACGAAAAAAAATGAAGTTATTGAATTCTGAACCCTTTGATAGATTTATCCCCCCCAACCCCAGAATAATGCGAAATAAGATTTAATAACACCTTTCATATGGAGAGTACAAAGCTGGCTATTTGCATTAAAGTGTAAATCGGCGTCAGGGAAAGGCAGTGTGCCTCTAAGCTTATTGATGTTCAGTTCTGAGCAGCCAGGCGGCATTGTTTCATGCCGAAGCTTGACGGATGTCAAGGTGATTATAGTTTAGATCACCCGTAAGAAGACAACGTTTGAAATGGTAAAATACAGACAGGCAACACAAAAGCCTTCAAATGTTTGTTTTACTGGGAGGGGAAGAATGGAGGGAGCGAAAACTCCCACTGAGTTTCAGTGTTCGCTCATAATTCACACAGAGGATGGATAACTTCACCGCTGTTCAAACAATCTGACAATTTCTTGAATTCTTCTGACGGGCACAAAGTCCTTCTGCAAAAACCATTACTGAATGGCATGACAATGAATGAGAAAGGTGCAAGGGATTGTTGTATTAGTCCTATCTGTCCCCCTTCACCTATGTTTGAAAGTAAGCCATGAGGCAAGACATGCAGGGAGCTGCAAAAAGTTCCTTGTTGGTTTACACTTTGCCAGTGGCGAGGTGAAACGAAATAGATCCTTGGTTGAGGATTTGAAAATACCTAATAAAAACACTTTCCCGTGTTCATGTTTTTTAACAACGTGTACGTGAAAAACATGTTTTTCATGTTGCTGATTTTTATATATCAGAAGTGTAGCCCCACAGATGGAAGGAAAGTGTGATACTATCTGTGTTAAAAGTGCTCCACGCAGATTTTCACCAAATACGTTAGCCAGCCTTTTTTGTTTATTTGTCTGCTCCAAATGATTTCATATTCCCCAGATATAACACATAATGCACCAAGATCGTGTGGTGTGAGGTAAACAGAAGCACTAGAAGGGAGAGAAAAAACAAATATGGGGAAATTTGATTCATACTGTGCTGAAAACTGCTGTATATTTTACAGGGGACACTGCTGCCACATTAATGACTGTGTACTTTAGTTTTAAGCCATACACAAGTCATCATACAATAATAGTTTATTTTGATGAAGTTCATTTAACATTCTATCTTTTTTATTCATTCGAAGGGTTGTTAAATGTGTTGTGGCGAATTCATAGAGGTGAACAAATCCTGGAGAGGACATGACCTGAGTGTATCCTGCAGTATCTCCAGTCCTGTCCCTAACTTGACACTTTCAGACTGACTTCTCCCTGTAAAGGTTCATACATTCGTGAGTTCATGCCCCGAGGCTGGAGGTGTGCCGGAAGACTGCGAGCTAATGGCTGCCCTCCCCCTGTCCAATTACTCCTTATCTGACTGCTGATAGCGCTTACCTGCTAGCCTCAGCCGGTGTGTAAGATGCATGAGACTGAGTGGTGTGACATGTTGCTTACAAGTAATCAGTATCTTGAAGCAGTTTAACACAAGGTTTTATAGTTTCTAAATGACACGGTGCAGAGTTGGGAGTTTGAGTTGAGGATTACAGAGGTAATATACATGGTCTGAACTGTAATAAATCATCACCACTGATTTTAAAGCCAGTCCACATTACCTGGTCAGTTTATAGTGACTTGTGTCCATGTCTATTATTAACTTTTGGGTTTCTCAACATGTTCAGATTTGTTACAGCATCATCATATCATGACTTGGTTTGTACAGAAGCCTTTGAGACTGTATTTGATAAGGAGAAAAACACTTAGACATAGAAGAAGTCACCAATACAGTGACTCCTTTAACTACCACAAACACACACTGAACATAATGCAGACGTAACATTCACATCGCTCACTTGTTTTTGCTTCTCACCTGTAGCGTGTGTGATACTGTAAATGACCCGGTTGATTTAAAGTACTGTCATAAAAGCATGTGAAACATGAAGCTCCAGCCACGCGGCGTTGGTTGCTGTGGTTACCTCAGGTGAGGTACATGTCTGGGCCGGCTGTATATGTATGTGCAAGTGTGAGGATGTTGAATATTTAGTTACTTTCAACTCCTGACCTTTTTCGTAGACGATCATTTCTCTGCAAGAGAGGAAGAATTTTCACCACAGTTGAAAGCAGCAAAAAACTAAAAATCCACAAATGACTGATGTTCTCCTACAAAGAATTTCATATATTCACCTGTTCTCCTTCCCATTTTTTGTTAGGAATAAAATATGACAGTGTAAAGATTGGGATAAGAAGTGAAAGGGGCTAAATGGTGAAGGGATGAACTGATGGGATGCATGAAGGATGGAATTGTGGGTAAGAGGAGGCAAATAGGTACAGGGAGGGAGGAAGGTGGGAGCGAGAAGGAGAAGGAAGAGAAGGGGGAGGTCAGGTTAGGGGTCACGTGTGCGAAAGAGATAAGACCTCCTCATTCCATTTTGACTGACAGGCCAGGGGAGGGCTCTGTAAAGCCCCCGAGACACACACCTCCCTCCATCACTCTCCCCACCGCTATCACACTTTCTCTGGGCCATCACTCTCTCTGTCTCTCTCTCTGCCCCTATCGTACTCTCCATCATCCCCTTCTCCCTCCGTCACCAGCATTCTACTTTTATCAAGTATTTTCTTTTTTACTTCCAACACAGGCGTCCTGTTCCTTGGCTGCATTCTCTCTTGTCTGCGTACTTCCCAGCAGCGTTCCTCTTCTGGGGTCTTTGTTCAAGTTATTCATTTGTACAAGGCCTTTCTTATGTTCCCTCTTTGCTTTGTGGCCATTAAGTGTGCAGACGATGTGTCACAATCATGCAGCACCGGGTGTTTGTTATTGGCTCAGCTATTGAGATACATGTGCCCTTTAATAAAGAAAAAAATCCTGTTAAAATGTGGGTCTTGACTTATGATAATATTTTACCAGCTACTGGGATCTGGGAACATGGCGACACTGGCAAGAAACATAACATGTCAAATATGTTGTAGAGAAGACAGATTATCTGAATGTTTTATTTGGAGATTGAATTGAAAATGCTTTTTACTCTCCTCGTGCAGTTACGGTTGAGGAAAGGAAACTATTAAATTAATAAAGGTTAAGGGATTGTTAAGGTTACATGATGTCCAACTTCATCTTTTGTTACATATTTAAAAACTTCACACTGTGTCAATCACATTTCTACATTGACTTTGAAACTTTGGACTGTCATTAAAGTTTTTGGAAGTAGTTAAGTTTCCAATTTTTTCCCCCCACATCCAGTTAAGTTCTTTAGAGACTTATTTGACCACTTCATGAAGTGATGGAACACTTTACAAGAACCTTCAAATGGTGTAAACACTGCACGAATGAAGTGGACTGTGAGGCAGTTCAGCCATTATTGAGATTGAGTTGAACAATTAATTTAACTCATAATCACTAATGCACTTGTAGATCTTTTGGATCTCAAACACATCTTCAAAACACAAATTCTTCCAGCTATATCAGAAAAGTGTGGTCTACAAACAGATCATAGTGCAACTAGTGGCAATGATCTTGTATGTTTTTGATGCTGAAGGGTTCACTTTTTATGAAGTTTCACAATCTCATTCCCCCAGAATGTATGAACAGGCCAACAAAACGCTCACTGCAAGAGGTCTGGACTGAAGTTTTTTTTATATATATATTAGAATGAAGATGTTTAAAACTGTACACAAAACACAAGGGATTTCCGAAGCTCTTGTTACAATTGGTTTCGTTACAATCAAGAACTTAACCTATAACACTGAACAAGGCGCTCCTGCCCTCAAGGTGCCTTTATATTGCCAAAGCACAGAAACAAGCAAGAGAAAGACAAGAAAGGCGAAAACAAAAGCGTGAGCATTGTTTCAACGAGCATTATCTTCATTTTTTAGCGCCAAACAATCCATGACAATGCACGGCAACAACAGGAGCCTTTATGGAAAGCGGCAGAATGGAGTTGAGGCTTGTGAAAAGTGGCAGAGGAGACGAGACAAAGCGGGATGAGAAGGACGATCTTCATTGTAGCGTCTTTTCTCATTCTGCCATGAAAGACACCGGCGAGAAGTCCTCAGGGCCGCTGCCAGCTGCAGAACAATCACACCCATACGCCACAAACCCACCTCCCATCCAAACACATTAGTAGAGCATTGTCAAAGCTGTAGCTCTCCATATTCATCTACACTCCTCTGAATGCTTGTTCAATGCTGAGACGCAATCATAACATCTTCTAGTATCGGAAACATCTTACATTTACATAACCCTTAGATTCACACTCCCACGTGTATTTTCCACCTTTTTAAGGCATCATTTAATTTTGTATTCCTGAAAAGGGTGGTTTAAAATAAACCATAATCAGGGTAGATTAGATGCCATTTCAGACGTTATTGATGGAACGAGTATGTTCAGGTTTTTCTGGGCTCAATCACACCAATAAGATACATGCTGAATAAAGGCAGAGTATAATCTATGCATCACTGGTTCCACAGGATTATGGCGAAAAAGAGAGACCAAGGGAAGAGTGGAGGGGTGGTAAGCAATGGTGAGTAAGTGGAGTGACAGAAAAAGAGAGAGAAGGCAACGGATGTCAGGTTCTTCTCTCCATATAAAACACCAGACACAGCAGAGGAGGGGATTGGATTCACTTTTTAAAATGTCACCCAACATCTGTTTCATATTTATGATGGTGGCGCTGCCTCTCCGATGCCCCCTTCAACACTCTGGCGATTCTATCTCTGCCTCGGATTACCCCCACTACCCACCAATGCATAATTTATAAGGCTAATCTTTCAACGAAAGACTGCAGACAGAGAGAGAAAGAGAGAGTGAGTGAGAGAGAGAGAGAGAGAGAGGGAGGAAAGGAGAGGGAGTGTGAGAGAGCAAAAAAATGGATTATAATGAGAAAAAAAAATACCACAGATTTTTTGCTGATATGTGAAGCTGATTTTGGAGATGATACCTTAAGTATCTCATGTAGTCATTAACAGGATTAAGTGAGTGGGCTTCAGATAAGGTGGGAAAACAATTCAGGATTCGGCACATCTTGTCCTCTTTAACCCAAACAGAGACATATCAGTGTATGTGGCCCATGTTTTTCTTTATTCTGTAATTTGTGATGCCTTTAGATGCTTCTGATAAGCTCTGGATGTCATTAATATCCCTAATGATAACATTATAGCCCTCTCCTCTGTCATAGTTGTATTAGGCGTCATTCGACAAGGGCATAATTTTACCAGATTGGAGAAGAAGAAGCTGCAATTTGCTCTTATTTTGTTTTTGCTCTAAGACTGCTGCCAATTTTACACCCAAGTCCAACACAAAACTCTAGCGGCTCCATCTGAAACACAGTGAAAAACAGGATTTCTGCTCCCCACTGTCCTCTCCTCCTCACTTTCTCTCCATCCACCACATCTGACATGACAGTTTCTTTCCTCTTTTTCCCTCTTCACTCACTCACCCCCCACTTCCTTTCCTTCCACCCCCTTTCTCCTCAGCTTTATTATGAAAAGTACACAGTTTCGATAGAGCGCCCTTCTGACATTTTCGACTTATTAGCTAGTTTTCGTACCGTCTTCAATCAACCTCCTTAATCCTCACAGGAAGAAGCGCTTTTAATTCACAGATGGACTGATAAGGGGCACAGAGCGAAGCGCCCGAGAAGCAGCAGCAGCAACGCTAGCAAAGCAGGCCTCGGATGAGGAGGGGAAGAAAAAAATAAAAGAAAACGAAAAGACGGGGAAAAAAACGATTTACACGTAGATGAATCGTGCTTACAAGATGGAACCCTGGGCATTAGGAGCGGATCTGAATTTCCTATCTGTCATTTTTTTTCTCTCTCCCTTCCTCCCCCCACAGCCGCCTGCATTTGTTCAGTGTTTTTTTTTCCCTCCCTCTCTCTCCCCTCCTTCTTCTCCGCCATTACCCTTGCTGATTGCAATCTTTAAGCGCCATTGGGCCCACTGCTTCTGCAGTTTTTAATCTGTCTTTAATCCCATAGATTTTAAATATTCCCCAGCTCCCGGAGACTGGAGGCAATTAACTGCCCTTCTGATGCTCTCCTTATCAGTTGCCTCCTTGTATCTCTCTGAAGCAGCCTCAAGACACTGCCAGAGCTGACAAATAATACCGCCATTTACCGCCGAGCATCCTCGGGGACTGGAAGGGAGCGTGCGGCACAGCCACCGCAGCATTCTAAACAGGTATTTGGTAAACATATCATACAGAGGAGAGAGAGGAGGAAATATACTGCAACAACACTCCCATAAGCAATGTATGTTTGTCTGGCTGCCATTTGCAAGTGTGTATGTGTGTTCTCCCTCAGACTGAAGACAAAAGATTGTCCTCCAGCCTTTTACTGATGTGAAGAAGCACCTCTGTATGGGATGCATTGGCCACTGAGCTTCTACTGATGCATACTGTACAGTCTGCTCTCTGGTAGACCCCCATGGTCCTCCTTCTGACTGAAAATGAAATGAATATGACATATTGTAGACAGGTAGCTCTCTATTTTGTGTTGGCATTGATGCTAAAGTGTAATTTAGTAGACTGCAATAACATCTGCAACAGTTTGATTTGGAGTTTGTTTTGTTTTTTTCGTCTGTCCCTCACTGAAAAACTATGAATAACAACATTTGATTGAGAGGCTCATAGAAAGAAAACAATCAAAAGGAACAATGATTGTATAACATATCAGAGACTTACACCCATCATGATTATCTAACCTTTTATTTATTTATTTTTCTACGTATGATATACATGACTACAAATTCCCAAGAGTGAATTTTGATTAGATTATAAGTGATTCATTTCAGATATTTGACAAATAAGTAAACAGGAAAGCATGAATGACAAATAAACAGTGTGCAGCAAACAACAACAAAATATGTTGTATGTTTATACATTATAATCTCTGCAACATTACATGACTGAAAGGTACTATATACATTTAAACTCATTAAGTATACATATAAACGAATGTTATCCCTGGTTACATATAATTTAAACAAATACCTTCATATCATTGACTCTACACATAGAAGTCATCATTGTTCAGTGTTATTATTAATGTTATTATCAACAAACATCACAGTCCATGGTGAACCCTCAAAACTTAATACCAGCAATCCAAAATGACTTAAACATCTGAACCACAAACTCAGCCCGTCAATTAAAATACACATGCTCATCACAGTGGTACAATTATAAGGCTATTTAAAACTCAGTTTTCCTGTTAATTTACAGCTGCAGAGCTCCAACAAACCTGCATTAAAACAGATTTAAAGTGAAACTGATGTCAGTGGACTAATGCGACTCAAGGAATGTCCAGCTGATGCATTTATCTGTCTGTCATTGTAAAAGTATAACATGATTGGAATGTAAGAAAGAATCAGGTGACAAAGTTTAAGTGATGGAAAACTGCTTCAATAACATATTCCACACATTTTCCCCCCATATTTAGTTATAGTATGTAGAGGGACCGTCCATAATAAGACAGTGCTGTCTTATAAAGCTCATAGTTAAACATGGAATTGGTTAGTTCATTCCAGCCTTTGCCAAATGGTTTGGGGTTCACACAAGACAGCCAGAGTTCTCCTCTTGCAATCTCTCCAATCACCCCTCTCTTGATAATGTGTCCTATGGCAGTGCGATGAATGCAATCACCAGCCCATGCACCACAAGCCTGCTAACATCACCACAAGACACTGCGGCTAAGCCAAACCCAATGGGCTCAGCCAAACCAACAGATAACCATCAGCTAAGAGCTTGGTGACATCATCAGAGAGAGACTGCCACTGACTCCACGCCAGGTTAGAGAGCTGCTAATCCAAACCGCAGACTACAATAACACAGACAGAGACAAAAGCAGGGAATGTGCATCATTACAAAGTCTTAAGCTCTTTGTTGACCCACAACATGAAGGCTCTGACATAACGTGACCTCTCATCTCTTACCAATGAGCGAGTCGAAATCTGAGGATCATAATTCACAACTTCTGATCACTTCTGCCTACTTTCACTTAAGATACCCCTTGTTACTACCTTTACGCATTGTTCTGATACTCATTACCAAGTTGAACTAACCTTTTGCTTGACAGCCGCTGGCATTATCTTTCCTCCTCTAGTGTTGGATTACAGGGCACACAGGCTTCTCACCATTAAAATCACATTCAATTACAGAGAGGCTGGGAGGATTGGCTAGACAGCAGCTTTGCTATTAGGGAATAACGTCAAATTATGATTGCAAATGCAGTGCATATGCTGGCACATGTATATACACAGAGATAATAAAAAAAAAAAATCTTCTCAGTCTTTCTGATGCATATTTCTGTTGTGTTTTCATGGGATCTGCCACCTCGGTGCACTTCATTTCTCACGATGGAGCGAGAGATCGGTTCTTTTTTGCGTATGCAGCTGAGGACATTGGCCAGGGGACCTAGCAATGCATCATGGGATCATGTTCTGTTGGCCAGCCACTCCTGTAAATTCGAACCAATCAGCCGAGAGCTTGGGTTTCATTTGTTTACCATCATATCTACAGCAGGATGACCTCTTTCTGGCTGTGCCTCAAATTGGATAAGTGGAGCTGACACTATAGAATGTATGCAGCCGTGTCTACACTCATTCACTCCTTATTGTGCATATTCTTTAATCCACTCCTACATGTGTGCACTTTGTGTGTCCCTCTGTGAATGTCTATGGATGTACGAGTGCTTTTGTGTGTATTTGTGCAGTGGTTTGGGAGGTTAAGCTGGTGCTGCTCTTTAGGCATGGCTGATACCAATCCAGAGAGCCATGGGGTCTGAGGGGGCCAAGGGTCTGCAGCTCAGCCCACAAATAGGCAGCTATGCCAGGCAGGACGTAGGCCAAGAGTCGGGGGCTTGTAACGGCTGTGAGGGGGCGGTGGCAGAGGAAAGGGAGGGACAATTGCTTTCCTCTAAAGCCCGAACTCTTGGGTCACACTAGGGGGCCACCCAATTTCACAGTCCTCAACAGCATAGTTCCCTACCAGAAAATGGAAACACAAGAAAACAACTTATGTCAGTGTGAAAACAAAAAAAGTGGTCCAGTGAAAAAATGTCAAATTATAAGAATCATTTTTGTATGACTTGAAAAGAAGACTAATTTAAATGACAGTGTTGTTGGTGCTTTTTCGTGCTACAGGTCACAGATTGCATTTCAAGCCTTGCAAAATAAAACACACACCAGCACTTTGCCCCAAATACAATCAAGCTCCGTTATCAGCTCCTTTCTCATCAAGGAGGGCTGTTGATGGAGGTTGGTGGGGGAAGGGGGGTGCTAAGCCGACCCCCCCCAACCCAACCCCACACCAACCCAAACCCACCACCCAGTCCAACCTACACCCCCTCACCAACCCACCCCACCATACATACACACACTCCACCCGAATCCACTTACCCCCCCTCCCCACCACTGCCACCTCCCTTGGTTTCCGTGGTGACTGCTAAGCCCGAAGTTACGGTAAAGCTGGTGTGCCGCTGAGCCCTGGGCAGGATTTGTGACAGAGAAATCACATCAGCCTATGCTGATTAACAATTCCATTCCACCCTGAGATTTATATAAAAAAACTATCTTACATTTGGCTTTTTAATAGGAACGATCGCTATCTCAAATTGAGTCCCTGCAAACTTTAATAAAGGCTACAGGGTTGAGTGGCATTTTGCATGCTGATTTAGGCCCGATTGGCGGCTTTTGATGAGAGGGAGGCTGCTATGTAAAGCGGTGCTCCTAGCGCTTTTCCACATCGCCAGTTCAAATGCGGAAGGATAAGAACATGAAAAAAAATACCACTTCCATCTGCAATCTCCGGATTTCTCTCTGCCTTCCTCCCTCACTCTCACTCACTCTCTCTTTTTTTTCAGAAAATGATTGACTGTTGAATATGAATAAATGGAATAGAATGAAGCAGGAATAGAGAGACTGAGCACAGCAGACAGAGAGAGACGGAGGAAGAGACGAAGAGAGGGAACAGGAATAAAAGAAATCCTCTCCTGGACTTTTTCTCTGGAGGTGAAAAATAAAATCATAAAGCCAAGGTTTTTATTCTCTCCCATTCTGACATTTGGAGAATGGTATTAGTGTAGAATATTCACAGTGTACAGAAAGGACCACGGGCAGAAGAGAGAGCTTGTATGTGTTAGGAAGGAGGGGGGCATCAAATAAAAAACCATCGCCAGAAACACTTATCCTATCCACCCCTCTGCTCCGGCCCCCACAAATCTACATCGGTATTAAAAAACTATTTATAGTAAGAGTTCAGCTTAATGGGATAATCAGCTCTATTTGTAAAGATATTGGATAATCCCAAATAGTTTATATGGGCATAGAGATTTGAAACATTTTCATTAGATATACTGCATTTCGGGGGCATTTCAGATGTCTCTCAGTTCACTTTATAAGCTTCCCGAGACAAAAGAAGCCCGAAGGAGTAATTCCTAAGGCAACGGCCAAACACTGGGCTTCTGCTGTGGAGTAGTTTTATTAAAAAAGCACAATGAAGGAAATCCTGGTGTTAACTTTGACTTCATCAACCTGTTTGTGTTTGCCTTTACTGTGGAAAAAAAAAGCATAAAACCTAGCCTTGAGACACATTGTATGATAAATGCAGTTACGACTTTTTGAGCATGTATGTTTTGTCATTTCGAATGAAGAGGAATAGTGCTTTAAACATGCTGTTTTGTTGTTTTTTCATCATGTTACATGCACAGTTTGGTATTACAGAATGTCTCTTGTTTTAACAGAATCACCGTTATATATAAAAAAAAGAGATAGGAAGAGAAATAGAGAGAAAGAGGGAGGAATGGGGGAGTTAGGGGGAAGAGGGCCAATGGAAGGCATCCAACAGGATCAGTGAGTAGGGCATGCTGCCAATGCCTGGCACACACACACTCACACACATACAGTTTATATCTGCCCCGCCTCTCTCCCTCAAGGAATCCCTCATATACCCCGCGGGGTGGACCGCATCCACCAGGCATCAGCACCCCAAGTATCCACCAGTAAAAGCACTGGTGTTATTGGAATACCACTTTGCAGGTGGATGATGGCTTTAGGAAAAAAATATGGGAGAAAAAAAATCATATCCAGTGTAACCTCAGCACTGGGCCAAGAAGAGTTAATCCCCAGATGCAGAACTCTAAAGAACACTTTATATTCTCGTGCCTATCACGCCTTCATACAAGAATAAACAGCCATTAGTCATCTTGCCAAATATCTGATGAGAGGACTGGCATCAAAATTATCTCTGGCACATAGTTCTGTTCACTGCGCATGCTAATATCTTAATATACTGTATTTTAAAAAAGGTAAAAAGATGTTAAAGATTTTGTTGTTGTTTTTTTAATTGGAGAACTAGGTTGCCTGGCATCTCCAATGCTGGATGTTGATTTTTGTTATTGCCAGTCTCCATGTTCGTTTTGGTTGCTGTTTATTATTTGAGTTCATGATACAAAATCTATATTAAAAAATAAATAAATAAAAAGGCTGCCCCTACATTGTATGTGTTTCAAAAGCAATCAAAAAAGAAGTCAAAAACAACTAGAATGAAGAATAATGACTTTATTAACTTAGTTGTGTAATAAGAGGAAACAATAATACAATTATCATGAATAATGGATGCCAACAATTGTCAATTTTCAAAATATCTGATGCAAAAATGGTTTATGTGGCAGAACTGGTATGGTTTTCCATTTTCTGGTTACAAGCTTGTCGGCTTATGTTTAGCTGTGAGCTTATGTGGTAAATGCCATTGTCAAGGAGCCAATCAGAGAAATACACATCAACTATTAAAGGAAACGACTTGTTGATGGAAGTAATCTTGTTATGATGTTCATATACGACCATGACTCTATACACAAAAAAAACGCATGTAAGACAACAAACCATGCCCAGTGTGAAAATCCATTTAAAATTCATGTATAGTTATCACATACTGACAGTCCTTGTATCAAGAGGACAGTGAGTTGATATGCAGAAAATCTGTCATCCAAGTACAACCAACATAAACAATGGCGGAAAAGATCACACAGTAAAAAACACAGAAAATGTAAAGATGAGCTTGATAGTAAAGTTAGACTGCAGTTTTCTGCAGCAAAAATTAACATGACCCTTTGCCAGATATGTTTGTGGTTTGGAGACTGCTGCATACGGAGGCAGTATTGGTCAACGGGGGCATGACTTTGTTGTTCATCAGGGGTTAAGTAAAAGGGCTCACACACACACACACACACACACACACACACACACACACCCATACTCCTCTTTAAACTGGCCCAGGACCCTGCCGGTAGAACCCCCCTACCTTCCCTCCCTGGCCAATGCTCTCCTCTGGCCCTGATAAGATGCTATCGGTAACCCTCTAAGCACTTGAGAGGCACTTTAGGAGATCACTGGAGCCATTACCATGAAAAGTAAAAGATACAGGCTATATTGATGCCAGATTAATACTGACCAACATGTTATTGATTTCCACCCCTCCCTGCTCTCCCCAATCCCCTTTTATTTGCCCTCCTTCTCCCTCTCTGGTCTGGACCTCTGGCAGTGATCTTATTTTCTGATGGAGCAATGTTTTGTGGCCTGGCTTGGGGAGGACGCCACCCCTACATCCTTTCACTGCACCTCCTCCTCTTCCTCAGTGCGAGGCCACTATCTACGGTTTCACAGGGCCATCCTTTAAAAGGCACAGAGCAAAGGCCCGCCGTTATCTGCCGATGTTATTCAATTGTTACAGGACAATCTGGGCCATTAGCCGGCTGTGTTAAATAATGCATCCGCTTTTAAAGGGGAGCCTTATCTCGTCTATGCGTGTGTGTGTTTTTTAACATTATTAGTATAGGAGTGTAATGAAAGGTCCCTGCCTGATAGGCGCTGATATACCTCCAAGGTCTCTCTGCGAATCTCCACCTCCACAGCAACAATGTATAAACAAACAGTGACCTTTTTAATGAAGCCTGGTTTTATCTCGTTTTATTAAAAAGGACAACAAGAAGCGGAAACGCTTCAGTCGAGATAAAAATGTATTTAAATGTGCTCATCGAAAGGCACAGACAATCGATCACAATGCGTATACAGCCACTTGGGAAAGGAAAAGGGATGGCAAAGAACCACATATAGACCAGCGTGTTGCTATGAGACACAAAAGGGAGAAAGAGATTGAAGGCAAGTGCACTGGACTGAGAGAGAATGAACGAGAGAGGGAAGGGAAACCTGGACGTGAAATGAAGAAAAAGAGACAGTGAGGAAAGAGGGAGGATGTAAAGGATGAGTACAGAGAGAGGGAAGGATGGAGGAAGGAATGAGGACGGCGGCAGGAGAGCGATAACCACAATGTCTTCAGTCACAGATTTACACAGGCCATTGCACTCCCATTCTCCCTGGCTCTTATCAGTGGAATTATTGAGCAGTGTGGCATACCATTAAAAATTCTGCTTAGATTTCACAAAAATCAAATTGCGTAAGGTAATGAACGCAGCTTTCAAATGGACTCCACACTGATACCCATTCTCAGCAGGCAGAAATACATCTCAGTCATAATTCGCTATCTTTATTGTACTTCTACACTGACTTAACTATGCTGCCAAAGCAGGGGAAAGCTTAATAATCACAGTTGCCCTTGATGTTAAAGGGATGATTTTGTGGCTATTGCTTTGCAACGTTTTCCCTCCCACCCTCACTCTTCAATATCTTTCTCCTTCTCTCTTTCACCATCGATCTCCATCCATCTCCTCTTTTTATTCATCTTTTCCCTTATCCTCCCTTTTCCCCACCTTTCTCTGTATCCGTAGGGGTTTCCCTTTCTCTGTCAGCCAAGGTCACGAGGATCAACATTGGTTTTTATGCCCAGAATGCATCTGATCCAATGTGTTGTTTGTTGATGACTAGGACCTATGGAGCCAAGCAAGCAACACCTTTCAAGGATGTCAGCACCCCTGTTTGGAATGGCTCATACGTGTTCAAACACATATACGTAAGCATAGATAAGCACACAACTTAATGTGTCTTCTTAATTTATTGCTCAGACACATTAAAATAAAAACGACTGTATGTATAAAAGAGCCAGCGGGGAGTCTGTTTCTCACAGACTTGACACACAAGGCTCCGTTGTCTTCACACTCATCAAACTGACAATAAAATGAGGTAATGTTAAAGGAGTGGCAAAGCATGTACAACCTTCCAACAGCTATAAACCTCACAGTACAGTGGGACTTTCAGAATAATTAAGCCATTTGACATATGAGGCATTTACATGTGCTCACACTAAGACGTCATTAGAATATTAGCCGAATAAAAAGAGGATAGAGCTTATGTCTCTTTGTGCAGAGGGGAGTTGGGGTTATTTCTTTTAATGAAAAGAGAAAAGAATTAAAGGCTGTAATTGCATGTCAAGTTCAAACAAACATACTGAAGGTGTGTGTGTGTGCTTTTCAACACCAATAAATCAGAAGAGTCTGACACAGTAATATATAATAATTACCATTTTACTGATCATCAGGTTGCCGTCATTAGAGTTTGCTTAAATACATATCTTGCGCATTTTAATGTTAATTTGACATAGTCTTAACTTGTAAAACACTAGTATGTGCAGTGACGAAAAGCTCTAATTGAGTCTTAAATTGCTTGTAGTTTTAGTTTTAATAGCTTGTGTGCTTAGACAAGTAGCTACAAAATAAGCGGTACTGCTTAGATGCTTATGAATTTACTAACTTCTGATTTCACACACTGTAAATTTAACTAAACTTGCCAATCCTACAGCAGAAAATGCTGCTCTGTTGCTATTCTTCATTAGTTTTGTTTATTTAAAGGTTGCAGGTACTGTTTTCTCATATACAGACATACTATTACTGATGCCTTCATCTTCATTTAAGTTTTAATGGAATATTTAATATTTAGATCTTTAGTATAATACTTGCACCATCACACAACCTGAAAGACAAATAAAAAGCATACAGTTAAACAGAATGCAACAAACTTCTGCACAGCCAACCTTTGCAAACTGACTTTAAATACATTTGGCTTACATTTCATCAGTGGGTAACGCATCAATCTGCACAAAGCAGCAGCTGTTTATTTTATGTGGCTATTTATCATTCACTGACATTTGAAAACAGCGGTAAACAAACAATGACAATTTGTCTGACAAACTTCACTGCTCAGAAGGATCTAGTTCCACTTAACTTAATGTCAGCCCTCCCACCCCCAGTCTTATTCATCCAAAACCAAAAATAACAACCCAAAGCCCAAACACTGTCCTCTCTGTAGCTTCTTGGCATCCAGTCCATCTGGCTGGCCTTTCCCTGCAGCCAGTATCAGTGTGATGTGCCAAAGCGACAACTGCATGCCACGCAGATCTTGCCTCGCTTCTCCTCTGCGGCTAGTTAGCCCGCTAGCGCTTTCTGCAGTTTGCCTGTCTGTGGGTCGGTCTGTCTGTACTCTGCTGGGTTTCTCCAATCAGAGGCCTTAGCCTGTGCAGCCCCTAATCCAACCATGGGCTTTACCCCACCAGCTCAGTGTAATCACACAGCTAATTCACAGGCGGACGGGAGGAAGGCAATCCGTGACGGACGTTTTTTGTGCAACTAAGAATGAGCTCCCCGGTGACCAGGGGAGGTGGTGGAGTGGGAGACTGTCAATGAAGAGGCCGTGAAAAGATGGCTCCAGAAAGGCGAGATGCAAGGGGAATAGATGAATAGCAGAAACAGGCTCCAAGATAGAAGTACAAAATAAGGAAAATGTTTGGAGTGTATAAAAAAAAGGGACATGAATCTGCAACAGTCTTTTGCCAAGAGAGTGTTGAAAGAGCCATTGTGAGTTGGAACAGTCTATATTACTCAATAAAGACTTTGATGAAAGGCGAGGCTCTGTATTAATTTGGATAAGAAACCTTTGCCTCCGTGCCCCCTTTCTCTCTCGGCTCCCATCCACGACACCTCTGTGGTTTAAAGCAGTGTTCGGTTTCAGTTCAGCAAGCCAAGTCATTACATTTCAACATGTCGCACCTTTCAGAGGGGAATTAACTGCTGCTGTTATTTCTTCATTCCCCACACGCCGAGACCCAGAGGAACAAAAAAGAAAAAGAGGTGTCGATATTTTGACATTGTCACTTAGTGCACACATGGATGCTTATGCTGTGTGAATGTACTGCGTGCCCTCTGACTGTCCTCTCTGCAGAACAGCCTTCTCATTGCTAATGTAGATGAACAGAGGAGGTGCAGGAATTGCTGCTTGGCTGTCTGCCTGATTTTACCGTTGACATCGCAGCAACAAAGAAGAGTGGATCTCTTTTACACTTCACATGTCAACACACTCTAACAGTCAGCAGTCAGAGTAAACAGAGTGGAAACCACAGATACACTCCATAACTCTGTATGTGACCCGAGGCTGGAAAAGTATCGAAGAAATAAACAAAAACTTCAGATTGATCAGTCAACATCAACTTGCAATCAGGAGAAAATGCAAAAAAAAAAATAAAAATCTGGGAACTCTATTTGGAGAATATGATGACACAATGAAAAATATAGATACTTTGTGATGGACATTATGGTGTAAAGTGCTTAAAGTAAAAGACTGTCATCCATTTGTTTCTATAATCAGACATCAAAACGTGACTCTGATGAACATACTCAAGAATACTCGCATTCATTTATTTCATCTTGATTTTTGGAATTTTAATTTTAATCTGAATAATAATTGCAGGAGTGAAACCTCCAGACCACAATCTGTCAAACAGTCAAATATGCTGAGCTCAATCTAAATCACTCTTAAATATGGTTTTTGGGCGATTTGGTCTTTTGGGACCAATTATATGACACTACAGGAAGAAAGAAAGAAAAACAACCCCCCCAAAAAAAAGGAAATGTGAGCTGCGGCAACACATGGAGACAGGGCGAAATGATGTCATAAAATAAAGACAGGTGGTCATTTGAACTAATAATAAAAAAAGGTCCATTTAAAAATAAAATTAAAAAAAAAATCTCCAACCTTTTTATGTATTGTAATATTGAATGAGAGAGAATTGTATCGTGACCACAAAACAAATTTATTCCCATTCATTTTCAATTTTCATGACTACAAATCATCCAGTGTCAAAAACACGGAGATTCAACCAATGTAGGTGCTGCTGGGTGTGGTTATGTCAAACAACACAAATGTATGACAAACCTGCAGTGTATCATGCATAATTAGGCTATATACAACATTAGATATGTCATACACTTGTAAAATTTTAATGTGAAATGAAAACTATCCGCACATGCCAGAAGTAGCTAAATGCATACAACAAAACCAAAACATGAACCTTGGTTCACATTTCCAGAGGTGAAAGTTCCCTTTTTTACCTATAGATGGATACATCTCAATCATCAAGGAGGGAATATAACTTATCTATTCCTAAAATTTACTACACATTTCACTTCAACTTTTAGAGTTGTGGTAAAATAACATCATCAATACCCGTCTATTCATGAGCTGCACATCCATAAATGATAAGTTTTCACCAGATGTGAACCCAAACTAATGATGTCCACTTTGACTTGTATTGAACACTCAGACTGCAGCTGGAGTTCACATCATGTTAGGATTTTCCTTTTTTTTTTTTTTTTTTTTTTTTTCC
>JAPSES010000120.1:12314238-12324331 GCA_029822895.1 Maxillicosta whitleyi | reverse complement strand
CCCCCCCCCCCCCCCCCCCCCCCCCCCCCCCCCCCCCCCCCCCGTAGGAAGCTGGCAGGACATGAGTGAGAGCAACAAAGGTAAAAGGTATGAGACTGGTGGAGAGAAGAAAAAATTGGTGTGGCGATAGAGGCAGCGATGAAAAAGTGGAGAGAAGGGGGAAAAGATGGAGATACAGCGGGAGAGGGAAGCTAGATTCATGGCCTGCGGGTGGTATTAGGCTGGGTGCCAGCATGTGTGTTTTTGTGTGTGTGCTCTTTGCCACGCTTCTCTCTTCCTATGAACTGCAATTTCCCTAAACCCCAACTCTATCTACCTTACCCTCGCCATCCTTCACTCTTGAACTCTCTCTCCCTTTTTTTTTTTTTTTTGCCCTTTCTTCATCTGTGTCCCAGGGAAACAAGTGAAAGGCAGTTGTGATGAGCTGATAGCAGGGGTTGGTGGTGGAGACAGAAGCAGTATGGAAGGTGGAGGTGTAGAGGGAGAGAGAAAGTTGGAGGGTGATTAGAGAGAGATGACAGGTGACATCCATAAAGGGATTACGGAGCAGGCCTCAAAGACAGGGCCCTAATCCTGGCTTTGTACAGGCGCAGATAAACAGCTCCACTGATGGCTTGCTCTCTTAAAAAGTGAACATGAGCTACACAAATAACTTCCTAATTCCCCCTTTGTAAAAGTGAGTGCACGCTACAACACAAATAAGTTCCCTAATTCTTCCTTTGTACAAGTGAGCCCGAGAAGCACAAAATAACTTGCTCTCGAGGTGTTTGAAAACAGGATGCTCTGTAAGAGGCGAGAGTGACTGTGGGTGTTGGTGGGGGGCCCCGCAAAGTGGAGATATACAGTATGTCTTGTAAGTGTGTGATTGTACTTGGTAGCGTGTTGTTGTTGTGGCTTTTGAAAGATTCACTTCACATTCTAACAGAAATTCTCCAAATAAGAATGAAACTGTAAATATACACTTTTTCTAGCTGAACTCAAGCGAACGCACACAGAGTTGTCGGTTTGTGGTCTAATTAAGCGTTCCTTTAAGACACAGGGAGTCAAACACACACACCACACACACCTGTGCTGCACAGACAGGAAAGACCACCAACTGAAAGTCTGGTTTCCAATGTAAGTGTGTGTGTGTGTGTGTGTGTGTGTGTGTGTGTGTGTGTGTTTGTGTATATCTGCCTAAACTCAGCAGACTGTCAATATTTGAGCACACACTTTCCCAACAATCCTAGGAGGTGATTCAGTTACGTCCAGAACAATTTATTTACAGTTTTGTTTTTCTATGCTAATAGATTTGACTGACAGTTTTTGGTACAGTTAAATCATTCCCAACTGTTGAGTGTGTCAGATTAATGCTGAAAATGCTTGTGGAGCACCATCTTTAGCTATGAGTATTATGAAAAAAAGCTACTGTTTCTCAAAAAAAAAAAAAAAAAAAACGCATTTCCCATAAAACCACAGCAGTTTTACATGAGAAGTTATTAATACACTCTTTATTGCTGCCACTCAAACATCATTTAACAAAATGCCAAAAAATATGATATGGCCATATGATGCATTCAGTGAATTTATGGACTGAAAACTGTAAGTATTTGAGATAATGTAAATGCACAAGTCAACAAGTTTTATATATTTTAATGCATCAATTAAGCCTGTTTAGGGATTCAAGCTCTCCTCCACCTTTAAGGTCCGACTCAAACTTGTTGCCGTTAACAGATGACATTGCGATTACAGGGCCATTTATTGTGGCTATGGTTGTCACACAGCTCCCTCTGGCCTTCTCTTTCTTCCTTTAAATACGCATGGTCCAATCTCTATCTGCTATTTCACACTTTCCCTTTCATCACTGTCTATTACCCGGTAATGATTAGATCCTTACTCTTTCTTCTTTTCCCTCTCTGGTACCTTCATGCAAATATCTACTTCCGACACATCAGCAGAGGCTTTGTGAGATGTAGAAATAAAGGAGAGCAGAAGGCGAGACCTGGCTAATGACTTCATTTTCCCTTTGATGGTGCTTTCAGTGCGTCTGCAGTGGGATTCCTCCCTAAAGCAGAGTAAAGATGCTATAATGTGAAATGTACAGGATAAAAGAGGCATGACTAGATGTGTGGGATTGATGCAGGAACAGGTCAAGCATTGATTGGGCGGCTATTTTGAGGAATTTCAAATGCATTGAAACTCAGAAGTTGAGCGTGGGCGTGACTGGGGAATAGCAGAAATATGAGCAAACAGCAGCTACAAAACACTCAGACACATAAACACACATCTGTGTCACGTACGCTCATGTTGCGCACTTAAACACACACACCTCAGCCCCCTCTAATAATCCGCTAATCCTGTTTATCATCAGCCAGCTCTTCTTAGTGCGAGTGATACATGAGAGAAATCACACTCACAAACACACTCCAATGTGCAGAGCCGAGATACAGTATAAATACACACATCTCTATTTCTTGATTTCTTCCCCAATCTTCACTCCGTTTTGCTATTTTCCTTTACGCTCTGTTATGCATCAGTTATGCAGTTACACATCACAATCCCACATCAATGCCCAGCCTCTCAGAAATAGGAGTGTTTGCTTCTTCCCTCTGTGTCTGAAGAGTTTAACTAAGCTGTTGAGAGCTCACTTCTTCACTCTCTTCATTGGTTTTTAAACTACACACACACACACAAAAATAAGATATCTTCTTTACGGACATTGCGAGTAAATTTGGTTCTAAACTACAGCTGAACTTTTCCTCTCCTTCCAAAATTAAAAGCACTTTTTCAACTTCATCCCAGACTGAAAATAGGAATATAAGGTATAATCGCAGATGATCCTGGCTTGGTACCTAAGAAGCCAATAAACCTATATTTTTCATATTTTCCTTTTAGGATGCTGATTCTACTAAAGGCTAAGTAAGTTGTAAATATAACCACAATCGCTGTTTCTCATTTCAGAAGGTAATCTTTGGTGCTTAAGGGGTCATTAGAGGAATTGCTATTTGGTTGTTGAGAAGCACAGAGCAGGTTTACCCAAGCCTAGTACTGTGTAATTCTTGAATGGTGTTTCTGTAAATAAATAAAAAATTTAAAAAAAAAAAAAGAAGAGGGGGAAAAAGAGGACGAGGATACAGGAAGGAGATGTCTCAGTTTTGTAGGAGCAGCAAGTATTTGAGCACAACATGACCCACAAAACTTTAAGAAGCACAGATAGAGTTTAGTTTGACATGTGAAACAAGAATACAGTTACAAAATGTGTGTTAAACCTTAAATAACTGTGTGCAGGCTCTTATATATGCTGGAAAGTCTAAAAAAAAAAAAAAGTGCAAAGAAAATATGGCAATATCTAAAAAACTTGAAAACTTATTATATTTTCTTCATTGTTTACTATTATGATGATGACTATTACTGTGACAATGACCAAATATGCAACATAAAATTCTGAAAAAACAGGAAGAAGAATGTGTTTAGCACCTACTTTTCATTACATTCATTTGCACTACATCCGTCAGACTTTTAATCGTGCGCCCTTGGCCACTCCTCTGTAATTAATGTGAGTGATGGCTTGGCAGTGGGTGAGATGTTTAGTCAGTTATCTGTTGCCACCATCAACACATGCTTCATGACAAATTGCATCCACAACTTGACCAGGATAGATGAAGGTGAAGATAGAAGTGCCTGCAGAGCCATCAAGTACTCACAAAGAAACATATGGGAAAAAGTGAACAACACCAGTTAGATTTTTTTTTTCATTATATGTTTTCTCTTAACGCTGTGATACTTTGATGTAAGTCCAAGTTTGTTCAGGGCCTGTGGAACCCCAGGGAAGCAGAGTGGTCTGGTCACTTAAGGCTACATTTTAACTCCGGGGGGCCATTCCATTTCCTGAGTCCAGGAAGCCCACTTTTGAGGAAGCACTGTGGGTTCGATTTCTCTCATTTCCGCCTTTGACATCGTTCCTGGTTGGAGTGCAAGAATGCAGCTGATGCTGAGCCAAGGAAGCCCCTCTGTTGCATCCTATGGACATTTCCTGACTGAAAGAAATAAGACGTCAACATGGTGGAGGAGGACTGAAAAGGAGATTTTATTTACTGTAGTGTTACCTTTAGGTGAGAAGCCAAGTACCACACAATCAGCATGTGTAGTCCCTGCAAGTATACTTATACTTTATAAACTTTAATAAGTGAAAAAGAGAAGCCAATATGGTGTTAAATACAGCACATGGACCATCTAAGCTGACATAACCCTATTATACACATATACACAAACTGTCCCAGACACATTCTTGGACACACACATGCACATACACACAGTAATTTCCTCAGATGGCCTGTAATCTTGCAGGCCTCCATCTCGACGGCTTAGCCCAGTGGACTGGGGCAGCCGCTGCCAGCTTTCTACCCAGGGCGGGGGGGCCCGGAGGGGGGGCACAGGGGAGCCACAGGGCCTGGAGGAGCCCCACATGGATTGTATTTGGGAGCTTGAGGCATGAAATGGAATAGGTTTAATCTGTTATCACCTGCAGGGGAGCATCGGGGCCAGCCACTGACAGACATAGCAGTTGAGGTGGTGGCGGTGGTTGGGATGGGCGAGGGCGGGGGAGGTGGTGGGTGGGGGGGGTCATAGCACCTCCGTCCCCGCTGGTAAATGAAATATCAGCCACTACAGACGGAGAGTGATATTAGTTTAATTTCTCTGAGGCTCACCTCTCCTGCCTCCCTGCCTACCTCTCCTTCTCCACAGCAAAACTCAACAGTTAACATGAGATCCACAGTGAACACACACCATTTTAATACTGGAAATGGGTCTTTCTCCCTTGACATGAAAGAACAACAGGTACCCTGCAAACTGTTAAATGTATCTGTTTTATATTTTAATTATTTTATAAATTCTGTCAGTCAGCACAAATTGTAGTAGAAAATAATCAATGACATGGTGGTTTTTGAAACAAAACAAAACAAAAATAATGTCCAGCCAGATTTCATTTCTATACATGCTTAAGGTGTTTTTTCCAGTTACACTGGGAGAATGGCATTGTCTAATGAGAGAGAAAAACAAGTTTTCCAAATTTAATCTGAAATTCAGGAGATAAAGATGCCAGTGAAGACAATGATGGTGAAGACCACTGTCTTTGCACATATCTGTGACGCTTCATGGGCATTGGCAAATGCATGAAACATGGTGCTTTTAAATGCCTGAGGCAACTGTTACTGTGACATCTTTCCACTTGGCAGATAGCAAACAGCTGATGATCTTTACATCTTCTTCTCTGGTTTATTTTCCCAAATACTGAAGGAAAATATTGATTAAGAGAAATTATATTCAAAGTGTGAAGAGAAAAGAGACAATACCAACAAAACACAGTGCAAAATGATGATCTGCACCTTAGACGGATCCAAAAAAAACAACATTTTAGGTGATGGCATTTAAGATAATATGGAATTCATGTCCACCTGATTCAGAACTGTATTTCTGTGTAGTGTAACAATACCTGATTATCCTTCAGTTTATTTATCTGTGAGTTTGCAGATGGATATATTACAGTCAGGGTAGCATTTTCCCTCTGTATCTAGACCTTCTCCTGCGCTATAGCTTTCTATTCACTAACCAGTGAGACATTAAATCTGTTTTTCACGTAAAAAGAACACTAACTTTTCTTTTTCTATACTTCTTGTCTGCCCTGAAGGTGTTTCCTTGCTCTACCCTCTCATGCTATGGATAATCATTTAAGAATCAACTGAACATCACTGATAACATTTTACTGTTAATTTAAGGGTATTGCTGTGTGTATGCTGAATTTGTGGTATTGACTTGAGTAGTGTGATGATGCTGACATCTTCTCAACCACAGCTTCCTGTGAAGGAATGAAAGGGTAAGAGAGAGAGAGAGAGAGAGAGAGAGAGAGAGAGAGGTCTGGTTTTATACTCAGGGGGTGTTGGAGAGGTTCAAGGGAGGCATCCTTTTTTTAATTCTAAAAGCTGCTTACACACTCCTTGAAGTGGCTCACCATCTCTGCTACTGTACTGAGAAGAAGAAAGGTAGGAGTGGGTGAAGGTTACGAGGTAGAAATCGGCAACTGGAGGAGGGAGAAAGTGTTGGGAAATTGTAGTATAATAATTAAGCTGTAAGAGGAGACGCTTCATCCTACTTTGCATTAACCTCTGTATCAATGTCTTCTGGCAATTCTTGTGGAAATGTATAATAAATTTTGATGTCATTGTTTTGTTGTCTCCTGTCTGTTCATGATTGCTATCAATATGGCAGGTAATGCTGTTGTGGGCTGTTTGTTTGTTATGATATAAAAAGTGTGCAGCCTGGGAGACAGAACCACTAGAAGTGGTGTACTCGCTTTTTCTTCATTTCTTTCTTTTTTTTTTCTGCGGCAACTCACTTTTCAGTTTAAGCTGACATAGCTCTAAAAATAGGTGTGGTTGGGAGGTTGATATTCTCACCTACACATGTTTACAAACTCCCACTCTTCACCCTTACACACACACAGACACACATGCACACATAGATATATTCACACAAACTGCTCCACTTTGCCAGCAACCCACGCTACATGAACAGATGTGCCACACAAGAAAATATTCCATTTCGCACATTTTCACAACTTTATTGTTGCTATGTATCACCAGGTAGCTTTAACAAGGTTCTTGACACCCAAAAAAAATTCAGTTTCTCACTAAAGTCAGAGTGAAAAATATACTCAACGTCAGCTCGCTCCAAACAGTGGTACAAAATAAACACAGAATCCACACGATTTGGGCTGTCAGTAACTCAAGAGGAAACAGTGGTCAACCAGTGCTTGACAGGTGTGAATATCCTCCCACGCACGTACGCACACACGCACACACACGCACACACATAAACATTCGCAAACATACCAAGACTCACAGTGTCTCTGTGACACATTTGACAGCTTCTGTAAATGAGGGAAGGCAGCATGAAACAGCCTCCCCACCCTACTCTGTCTTCATATGGCAAGGCCACAAAGCTAACAGAGTGGCCTCATGGCCTCTGCCTGCATCACCGCGTTGCTATGTGGCGACAGCACAGCAGGTCGACTATTGTGATTGCAATCAAGCATCCCCAGACAACTATCACAACCAACTAATTACAGGATTAGGTGATCAAACAAGGCTCCTCCAACGCAAGCGCCAACTGCACTGCGTATTTTGGCATGTGTCACTGTGTACCTGTCAGTCCAACTGAGCGAAGTGCAAACAGCTGCAGAAACTGGGTAAAACATGAAAAGATAATAATATAATCAACTCTAATGTGAGTTTCTTCCTGTATGACAACTTCCACGCCAATCCCTGTGAGTCGACCGTTTATTTTTCGTCAGCGCAGCAACAAATGGTGGTGCATTGTTTCTCAAGTTCACTATCCATTTGTCACCCTGTCATCTGTCATCTGGCCCAAAGGCTGAGCAATGCATCGGTAATGAACCAGAGGATGAGCGACAGATAATGAGGCAAAAAAAGGGGGGAAGATGGGGGAGGAGTATGGGTTATAGAGGGCAGGACCAGCCTTACTGTATGACATACTGTAGCTGGGTAAATGGGTGACTAGTGTTACAGTAGCATGATGCCGTATCAACTCTCACACTATCACCATCCAGATCGTATGAGGAAACCCCGACCAAGAACAACAAGATTAGTCAGTAATCAGATGTGATGTGATACTCTGTACAGTCCACTGAGGAGCCAGAATGCAGACAGGTTGTTTGAGTAGAGACAAGAATGTAGGTAGTCAGACTGAAAAAAAAAAAAAAAAAAATCTGCCTTTGTGGTGACAGAGATATAGTATATTTTTACATACCTGAAGTACTTTGGTACGGGGTATGTGCAGGTTGTTAAAAGGTTTTGAAAGTGTCTTAAACCTAATTTTGACAGGTCCGAAAATGATCATTTATAGATTAGACAGATGGATTATATTTATGACTAACAGTTTTACTGTTAGATTAGTTTTGGGGGGAAATTCATATAAAAAATATCAAAACAAAACCAATGTGTCTCCAGTATATTGCTAACTATGCAGTCATGATCAAACTGATCTACGTAGGCCTAGTGAGTGCGTCACTGTGTTTTTCGGGATAACTTATCAAAAAAATAACCACTTGCAAAAGCAATACATTGAATGACTCAGTTTTTCTTCACATACTTCACAATACTCTTAAAAATATCTTTAAAAGTCTTACATTTCCCCTTAATAATCTGCACTTGATTTAAGTGCATGATTATATACAGTGTACACCATTAATTTACAAGTACAATAAACTTGTACAGTACAGTATAAACAATAAAAATATATCTGTAACCAATAATTTACACAGTGGATATAAAACTAATTGTACTACATCTGTATTTATACTTTAAATAATCCATATAATCAGATATTTTGTATTTCATAAGTGAAGGTTATAAAGTAATACAATTAAGTGTATGTTTATATATAATAAGGTCTGAAACAATTAGTAGGTGGCATTCAAGTGATCATACATCATTTATTCATACTGACTCATGACGTCCTTTAACACATTATTAAATAAGTGAGGGTGACTCCGTCCCTTTGTGTCAGGTCGGGGCTAAAAAATGCAAAAACACATCCTCTTTAATAAATATCTCCCTCGTGTTACTCTTTCTTCATAGTTTTTATGGTTAGTTCTTCATTCTTTTAAAAGCAAAACTCTATAACCACTTCCTTGATGTTGGTCCAAGTGCAGTGCTGTGACGGAGACAAAATGCCAGAGTGATTAATGTCCCCATACCCTCGCCATGACATCATGACAGTAGAGCCGAGTATGGACCTGACCTCCAGGCAGACACGTACTGTACAGACAGACGGTTGCAGTCGTGGATTGTGTGCCTGACACATACACAACGCTTTCACACATAATCTGTCCTGAGCTTCAGTGCGGCGAGACTGAAAATATAGGAAACGTTAGCATGTTAGTGTACATGTGACAGCTTAGCAATGAGGGCTGCTGACGAGAGTCTTTCTCAGCGACTCCGGCCCGGCTCTGTTTGGAGTGTAAACATGTGAGAAAGTGTGTGAAAGCCTCTATGTGTGCGACAGTGACGGACTTCTTTGTTTTGGTTCTCAGGGTAATAATAGCTGATGATGGGCTGGGTTAACTTTAGCACCTTTGCGGGCATGCAGGTGGTTACAGACGGGGGTTGACAGCATGAAAACGGTAGAACTGGTTGGACCTCTGCCAGAATGAGAGTCATCTTTTAAAAGTAAACCGAGGCCGACAGCTTCTCAGAAGTGATACGACTGAAATACACTTTACTTAGACCTCCTCGAAGCATCTATCAAACAACTCCACAGTTTCCATCATCAAAATGAGATAAAGGCGATGCATTTACGAAAATAGATTTTTAGGCCTTAGATATTAGCTGCATTTGTGAAAAATTAGACGAAGCAGACATGAAAACATTTCCCTGAAAGCAACACCAACTGATAAGACCTCACTTTGCTGCTCTAGCCTATATCAAACTCATCAAACCTCAACGTTTTACTGTATAATTATAGAAAGACATAATCTCATTATGTCATGCCACATTACTAAACCTCATTAGCCCATTAGCTCCTAGCGACCATAGTGATTAGTCATGGCAGGCCCCGCCTTTTCCTGTACTCCCACTCACTCTGAGAGGAAGCAGGAAGCAGCTCTCGTGTCAGTCATCCCCAGACAGGAAGTGCCTGGGAGATGACTACCCTTTAATGCTGCAATTATTGTAACTATTGTTTGGATTGATAATCACGTTCATTACACAGAGATGGGGAGGAAAAGGAAGGAAGTTGGAAGCTCTTAGGCTACTTGTTTGAGGTCACAGTTTGTTCTGTGGAGGTCTGACAGAAGGGTGAAGGGAGGGAATGTGGAGCTCCGGTGGGATGTGTTACCGCTTGGGTGCATGGGAAAGCTTGTTTGTTCGAAGGGTTTGCATTTGATGTGGATTTCTCAGAGTAATTATCTGGGCTGGTGCTTCCAGAAGAAGAGCGATTAACACGAGCTAGGGGTCAGGATAGGACAACACTGAGGCTGATGGGAAAGGAACCGCACAGTGTATTCTCATAAATAAAGTGAAAAAAAAAGAATATA
>JAPSES010000120.1:12296850-12314138 GCA_029822895.1 Maxillicosta whitleyi | reverse complement strand
TATATTATTCAGGTTTTTTTTGTGCATTTCCACTGAATAAAATGAGACTTACATCACTGGTTTGGGATTTAACAAACAGTGTGAGATAAAAATCAAATGTAAAGTTTTCCGGAACTCTGAAGAACTACTTGATAACACTTGACTTTGTGACCTTTTCTAAGCGGCTGAAGAGAAGAACTGTGTCAGGTTGACTTTTTGGAAGATGTTCAGTGTCTCTTTCATTCATTAACTCCTACTGTATTTATTATATGTAAGTCCTTCTTTTCTTCTTTCTTTAAGTCTTTCTCTCTTTCTTTTCTTCCTGAGCACCTTTTAGACACTTCTACCACTTACACTTGACATAACATTTGATAATTTTTATGTTTATACAATTTAACGCAAATCAACAATGAATCTGTTTTGGAACACATGCTAATTTATTTAACCAATCAAGACCCAAACATCCACCGTCAGCCTAAAGCATCTACTGATCTAAACTGTTTAATCACTGTTGATCCACTGATCTTACACTCAACTTTACTCTGCTCTTTATTAACATCTACATGATTACTGAATAAAATATAGTAAAATACATGATTTAAATTGGAAAAAAACTAATTACAGAAGATAACATTAGAATCAATTCTTACGTGATTTATTACCAAAAAATCGCGTTAAATATGGAGAAAAAAAATCATATGGGAACTGCCACAGAACCCACACTGGGTCTTTATGGGTTAATGTATGCTAATTTAATGTTAAACAGTGATAAATGGGATTGTCACCACTTTTTGGAGATGTGTTGCTGCCATCAAATTAAAATGACCTATTTAAAAAAAAAAAAAAAAAATCTTAAAACACATTTTCTGAGTTCAAACATTTTATATATTTTATTTATTCTGTTGTGAATAAAACAACATCACCACATTGTGCTTTTGTATACCTTTAATACAGAATCTTAGACATAATATTTTGGAACTTATATAAGTTATATTAAGTCATATTAAGAGAAAAATGAAAATTTACCACTAAAAGTAAAGAATTTCTCCAATAGATAATTAAAATAATGTAGTAGAATTATGTATTACAGAACATGCATATTAAACATATTGAACTACATTCAAAACAAAAAAGAAGCTAAAACATGAAGATTTTGTCATTTTCTTAAAGTGAACCTAAAAGAATAAATATGAACGTGAACAGGCAAGAAATGAAATGGAATTAAAGTGCAAATGAAACCAGGAGAGAAAACATCCAAATAATAGCAAAGTACAAGTCACGAACCTTGCAAAAATAAAACTGGAATTATCACTTGCTGTGCCAACTTTCCTTTTGCATCTGAGAAAACAGTTGAGTATGTGCGAGGGGAAACCCGCATATCACACCTGCTTATCAATTACATGCTGGTAAGTTCTGCATGTAAGCAGGTCTGTAAAATGATGGCGCAGACGAACTGCACATTTTCTTCTAAGAGGTGAAAAATATGCTGTGGGATTTTAAAAAAAGAAAGAAACAGGGCCAAGTTGGTGTGTACGCATCACAACTTACAGGACTCAGAAAACCTGTAATTAGAGAAGCTGTCAGGCTGCAAATATCATTTACTTGAGGCACACTGCTGTGGCGTAAATCATAGGAGCTTGCCAAGTACAATTAGAGGAGTGTCACACATTTACTTTATGCTCATACCTAATTCTCCTCATATTTGTGTCCATTAAAACACTCAGTGACTGTCTGCCGATTAGATACAGTACTAATTAAGTAGTGTGTAGTAAAACAGCATCATAGTTATGGTAAGTACACAGGACTAATACAAAAACACAAATACTATGGAGGAAATGAAGAGCTGTTTTCACATATTACTTTATATTTTAGCCTTGCATTTTGTCATAGTTGCAAACGTCACTAAATACATTTGTGAGTTAGTTTTTCAGGTATTTTTTATTTCAGTTCTGATGAGTTGGTTGTTTTTGTTTTGATTTTAGGCAACTAAAGCAGGAATATAACTCACAGTTTAAGGCTGCTGCTGCTATATTTGAAGTGTCGTGTTTATGTAAGCAATTACAGCATTATCCCTTCACTTTCAGAGAAAGAACCTGCCCTACTGCACACGCACACACACACACAGACACGTACACACCCTTATACAACCACATCCTCCACGTGTTAGGCCCTCAAACAACAGAAACGGGACATTAACATTTGACCTTCTGTCTAATCCTAGGACCTACTACTGTTCCCTACATTGTTTCCTAATTGTATCTGTTTTTAATGGCCTGCTGTTTCCAGAGTCCATGGCTTTTCAAGTGTTTTCTTTTCTCCCCTTAAACCCATACTTTCCAGAACTAAAACAAAACAGAATAAAAAAAAAAAGAAAAAAAGAAATGTATTACATAAAGGACCTTCAAGTTTTAATCTCCATTGTACACTAATCTGGACTCCATTTTATTGAAAAATGTACTATTAGTACTGTAGTACTGAAACTATTAACCCTTAAAGTCCTAAAAAACCACCACCTACCAAAAGCCTCTGCTGATCTAACATTTCCATTAACTTTTAAACCTCTAATACTATCAATCCTTTTGAGTAACTTAGGAAAAATTCAGCTTTTCACCATTATCAGATATGTCCCATTTGGACATTCAGAGGGTCTGTAGTGAACATGGAAACACCTCAACATTGATTCACCAATAAAATCCATATAGTTTGATAAATGACAGTGGTTGGAGACACTTGTTTTTATGTTTAGTTAATGCTATAGTTTACAGACAAAATTACTTTTTTCTTCAGTTTTCTCTGGGTTTTTTTTTTTTTTATAGTAACATTTGGATTTACTCTGAGCTTTTAAGAACATGTACATGATCAGTAAATTAAATATAGGAAAATACTAGACTGTACTGAAAAATGCAAAATGTAGAGGATAATATTAAAATAAATGGTGACAAACATAGAGAAAAAAATCATTTGGAAGTCATCACAAAAATCATTCAAGGTTTCAGGGTAAGAACCAGGGCCTTTTTACAGTCTTAATGCATGCTTTATCAGTCTGCAATATTAAATAAGGCAGATTTATTTATAGATAATGCTTCATACATAGAGAAAACTTTAAGGTACTTTACAGAATGAATTTAAGTATGATAACATGATACATACAGGTGACACTAAGATCGTGTCTAAAAGTCCCACTGTGGAAGCAGGGACTTTCTGAGGACCAGAAATATCCAATTGGGGGAAAAAAGTGCAGATAAAATACCATTAAATATCTCCTGGGTTTCAGAGATTCACAGTTGAGATCTGTTAAGACTTCACTTGAGAGTGAAGTGAAGTGAATATACTTTTGGTTTGTTAATTCTTGATGTGAGTTAATGCTTTGTCATTCCACTCAAAGAGTTTAGAGATGGATGAATGAGACAGAAGAATGTCTTTGATAAACACACTAATGGCTCTGGGGTAAAAGAGCTTATTAGGCAAGCAGCAACACACACACACACACACACACACACACGCACTGCTCTGGGGTTGACTGATTACAGAGGTACGTTGCCCCCCCCGGGGCCAGTCCATTCAGAGTGGGATTGACACACTCAGACACACACACATGTTTATGGTATTTACATTCATTTGCATTGCTAAGACTCTGAGTGAGCAGTTTGTTTAGTCCTGCTGGGGGGCACCAGTCCTCTCCGTCCCACCTAAAGGGCCAACCGACCCGACTGGCTCAGCTCGGCCCGGGGTGTTTCTATGTTCGTTAGAGGTCAGTACCTGAGCTTCAGTGATATGGAAAACAGCCCTTCGACAGCAGCCACACCTGCTGATCATTGAAGTCACACCTAGTACTGATTCAGGTCCTTCTGGCTTTCATTTACCTGTTCTTTTTTTCTTTGTCCCTAAATTTATCCCCAATTCTCTGATTTTGAAGCCACTGTTAGGAGTGTTATTATTATGAAGACCTGTGTTTAAAGTTGTTTTTTTTTTTACAGTCACTTTGTTTTCCTCCACTTTACATATCGTCTCTTCATCATGGATTACCTGATGTAGAAAAGCCTCCATAATAAAATGACATATTTGACAGATGAAAGTTAAAACACATTTATGTAGAAATTGAAAGCAAAATCACTCATTTACACCAGAACTAACAGATAAATGGTAAAATAGTGTTAACAGCTTGAAAAAATATGTTAAATGCAATTAGACAAAGAAAATTACATTTGTATATTAACTGTTTTTTATTATTCAAAATAGTTCTCAATCACATATCATTTAATATCAAACATAAATAAAATGTTCCATTTTTTCTTTATTTATTGTCTTATTTATGAAATAGTCTTAATTTTATGCATTTTCTTTAAAAATGCTTGTTTAACATTTCTTGTTTTGTCACATGACTTTTAAATGAATATATTCAGTTTTTGTGGGGTTTTTTTTAGCTTCCTATGTTATATATAAATCCCCATTATTTTATACTTATGCATCTGTTCAGAGCTTAAACATTTCTCACTGAACCTTAAAGACGCACTGATCCTTGGCCTGATGCAACAGGTCAGTGATTCAATCTGCCAAATAACAGAGGTGTAATAAAAGTGTGTGTGTGTGTGGGTGTGTGTGTGTGTGTGTGCGTGCGTGCGTGCGTGCATGCATGTGTGTATGTGCCTGCGTGTTCCTTGTGTGTGTGTGTGTGTGTGTGTGTGTGTGTGTGTGTGTGCGTGCGTGCGTGCGTGCGTGTGTGTGGCCTCCCTCTGATGGCTCTGTATGGGCGGATGGCTGGTGTCGGGGCCCCCTGCTCAGCCAGAGCCGCAGAAAACAAATAGCCAATTTGGTTTTATTGTGCTTCTGGAGGTCCACTCGACCCCAGAGACAGATGACAGAGCAGCGGAACACAGGAACACAGGAGGAGGTAAATGAGACTCAATATATTTAACGTACATGCTGCTAAAACACCACCTAACACAACCCCTCTCTGAGCAGGCATTAATGATATAACACAGCCCCTTTACGTGTTGTAAAAAAATATAAAGCCTCTGTTTGATGAAACTATGAGGGAAATCTTTTGAAAAAAAAAAAACAATATGAACAAGCTTTCAGATTGTCATTTTGATTTGAATCAATTTATATCAAGGAATAAGACAATATGATCAGTAATGCCACATCCAGATAAATTATTCATCACATATGAAACTAAAATACACAATCTAGTAATGAAAATATGTGCTGTCAGTAGTAAGAAGAAAGAAATGATTTTAATTAAATCAAGGAGCAAAAAAAAAAAAAAAAAAAGCAAAATTTAAACAAATTTAAAAACAGATTATTACAGTTCTAATAGGTATGGTGGTGTTGTAACTAGGGATGTCCCAATCTGACCTAAAGGTTGGTATCAGCTGCTCATCTGGCATGTTTTAGAAGATCGGATCAGATTTAGTCACGAAAGCGGGCCATTGTAACTACCAAAGGAAAGGAATACAGGTTCCAGGTTCCTAAGCTTTCTGTTCTATTTTGTACTATTATACTGCGACATGTTAATGACCCAGTACTAATAATGAATATTACTATACTATAACATGGTCAAGAGTATTTTTGAATAATGATTACTGTACATTTTGATATGATGAGGATTTTTCTGTACTTTTGCTAAAAGAATAAAAATATAGAACAGGAATATTTTTCATAGTACTATCACTACTTCATCTACTACCTCCACAAGGCCTGGGCCTATGTTTCAACTGACAGCTGAATACATGTCTTTCAGTTTTTGGTGATTCACTTCCAGATAAGTTGGTGTAGTTGTGGTGTTTTTGTTTTTTTTTTTGTTTTTTTTTTAACATTTTGTACACTGCAGACTTGGATCACTATACCAAGAAATACTGTTTTACTGAGGAGTTTACTCAGTGTTTGCCTGTGAAAACCACAGTGTGTTTGTGTTTGCAGGTTAGATCGTTATCTATAAACTACACTTAACACTTTGTCATCAGGTCAGACCATAAAGGTGCAGTATTTTTCCTTTCTTTGCAGCACCAAAGTATAGATTTAAGCCGAATGGAAAAACTACCACTAAAATCTGTTCTTCAGTACTTTCCAGATCAGCATCTACATGCATGAAGACACTGATACGTCACTCTAATCTTGTTAAGAACACACTCTTACAAGGCAATAAATGCCTCAACAGCCATCGTAGAACCAGTCCACACACACATATAACACAAACACACACTTAAGGCTGTAAACGGCTGTCAGCAGGCCTGCTGTGCTGTCTGCCCTGACAGCCGTTAGCGTTAGCCATAAAGGTTGCAATCAGAGTGACCTCTACAGTAGAGACTCAAGCTGAATGAACAGAGGCCTGGCGGGCTGTAAAACCTCTCATAAGCACTGTACTCGGTTCTAAACAGCCACCTATTGGCCCCATAAACAACTTGAGGGGTCCCTATCAAACAACGTCGGGGCTGGGTGGGACAGATGGAGTGACAAGATGGAATAGGTAGAGATGAGGAGGGAAGGGTGTGTGTAATTAAAGCAGGAGTCAGGACTTAGAGGAGACCAACAGATGGAGAGGAGTAAACCCCCTCCCATCCCAATTCCACAGAGGACTGAGGATGGCAAGCGGAGGAACGCTAAGAGCACAGTGTGTGTGTGTGTGCGGTCCTGGGTGTGTGATAAGCACATGTTCCCCTGGGTGAGTGCTTGAGTGATCTAACAGGGGCAATTAATTTGTTTTATATACGATTTAACTCCTCTGAGCTCTGACAAAGGAGGCAGTCCTCTGGGAGCTCTGAATGCTCTCTGATACAAACCAGGACCACAGGGGAGATGCACAATCAGCCCCGCGACAAGAATGCCCGTTTATGCCCAAGCTTTCATGTGTACTGACGAGGAGTGAGGAGGGGGGCGATCCACATGTAAACTCATTTTCCTCCATGAATATGTAATGGAAACTGATGAGGCTAATGACTTGTAGAGGTGACCTACTTATTTACGCAGAGGAAATGGGGATCTGAGGCTTTCATCAGTCACACATAAGAGGAATCTTAGATTATTTATGTACAATGATGCTTGTGATATCCCAAGAGAGCCTATCGTCTCACTGACTGTGTTCTTTCGATCTAATTTATACCTCTGTGTCTCTGCACATTGTTATTTTGCCTGTAAAGGATGCAGCAATGTGACCTTCTGATCAATCACTCACTCGTGCCTCAAACAGTAGAAGTTTTTAGTTTGGAAAAAGTTCACTTTTATTCACATATTATGATGTGATTTATATTTTAAAGATAACTAAAAGGAACCACCATTGGTGATTATTAATGAGTCAGAGTATTCCACACAGAAAGGCTACTATTATAAACTGTGGTTTTTCACACAGCTATAATAGGTGAAGGTTTTGTAAATATATTCTCAGGTATCCTATTTTCTGTGTTAAATCAAGTTCTGGTTTCTTCCCCAAACCTTAAAAAGAATCTATCATTGTCTAAACATAGCTGAGGTTGAAACAAATGCTGACACATATCTACAACATACATATTTTTGGTTTTAAAATATTCTGATAGCACATATTAGTGGTTTGTGGAAATTTGCAAGTATTTTACCACATTTATGTATCAGAAAAATAAAAATTGTACATAATACTTCACATAGGCAGGACAGCTGTATAAGTGTTGCATAATCAAAATCATCAGTTGCAGAACTTGTTCTATTATTACAGGTTTTGCTCATGAAGATCACATTAATGCTCAATGATCCACACATCTTCATTTCCACACGGATGCTAAAGCTCATTTAGACTGCACATTCCTTTGGTAACAGTTATCGTCTGATATGTTTAGTTTTGCACAAACCAATATTTTAGACACCAGGCAAAATTTATGTTGTTATTTATGTTTATTTATTTATGTTTATGAAGTGATGATCAGAATTTGAGGTAATAATCTATGTATTAAATGTCTGGGTTTTAGTGTCAATAGCTTAATTTATTGACCATATTCTATAAGACTTCCCTGGCATTTCTGTCTTACAAATCTTGATTTTTTTTTTTTTTTAAGAAACCTGCTTTAGATGTTTTTCACTATTCAGGTTGGTCACTAGTCTGTGTTAAAATCACTACAAACAGGTGTCGAAATGCCTTAAATCTTAGTGTCAAAAAACTGCAGTTTCCCCTACATTCATTGACAGAGTAGCTTATGCTCCGTGGCCATTATTGTCTTATTGATGTTGATCCTGTGTCAAGGTTACTTATGAGAGGTCAGAGTGCAAGCCCTCTGCAGCCTGTGTGGGTAAACACATGAAGAGTCACTGGTCACCCCCCTCCCAAAAGCACTGTTACTACCCCTCATCAAAACCCTTTTCAAACCCCTTACCCTTTCTGGCCCTCATTTAGTCTCATTAACTCACCCGTCCCCCTCTCCGCCCCCTCCTCCCCAATAGCTTCTCTTTTTTGGAGCAGAGACATGATGCTATCTGCTTATCAGTCCATATTGGTCTCCTGAGGGAGAACGGGACGCTGGGAACCAGGACCTCCATACAGTTCTCTAGAGAAAGAGAAGAGAGTGGGACAACAGGTTAGATGATGGAGGGAATGACCCTTTAAAAACATCTGGGTGTATGGACGTGGTCATCACAGATAGCAACAAACCCATTGTGCCCCAGCCTCATTTAATTAAAGCAAAAAACAACCTGGAGCTAACGATAAGGATAATATGGGTGTCATCAGTTGCTCGTATAGGGAGGAGAAAATGCGATGGGGACAAAAAGACCAAAAGGAAAAGAGCGTGGGAAATATCTGACGACCAGGAGAGAATGGGACAGTAGTTTCATCCTCTGTATGCTTTTGTCACAAGATGTGGATGTTGACTGATCAGCAGAGCTGCAGATCCACAAAGGCACTAAAGCCAGGCAAGTAGTTCTCCAAACACTGCTGTTGATTGTTTATATATATATATATATATATATATATATATAGTTACAGTCAGTGAATCATCACAATAAAATGGTATGTCCCTGCAAACCACAGAAAAGTGTCATTACTGAACCAAAAATACATTTCATATCAGAAAAATTGATAGTGTATGTTCAGGTGGTTGGCAGAAACATGGAGTAGTAGTATTTTACTCTAACAAATGCAATGTTAACAGTCCAAATAGAATCTACACATTAACATGCAAAAAGAAAAAAAAAATACTGGGAAGGGCAAACTTACAGACTGTATGTTCAGCTGGCACATCTTAAGGCCCACTGAGAAATGCAGATTCCGAAAGTCAGATCATGAATAAGAAAAAAAAAAGAATAGAAATGAGGATATGCAGGGTATCTAGGAGCATTATTGTTATTGGTTTGTCATGGTCAGTGGAGAAACATGGCTTCAGATCCATAACATAACTATTAATCCAACACTGACAATGACCCAAGTTTATCCTTCATTCCAACACTTACTGAAAATGAGCAAAATGTCAGCGAAATGTGTATATGGTTACCTATGAAAATGCACTGTTCAGTAAAATGATCTATATGTGTCAGATTACGTACAAGATTTGATTGTTTTTACATCTACATTAATGTGTATATTGTTCTTTACTGCTGCATATATTTAAGGTTGAGCTCATTTGAACTATTTTATATAGTGTCGTAATCTAACCTGCAGCAATGTATAATATTCTAAAAACTCATTGTATATTTGTACTATAGAAAGTATGTAATTATAGGCCTGGGGATGGTTGTTACCATTTGGTTCCTGCACTGCCATTTTGAAGGCAGTTTGTGATTTTGTTGCAATGAACTGATTCTCCTTCAGTTCATCATAAACATTAAAACTCAACATATTTGGATGAAAATATGAGGACCAAAAAAAAATATATTGTCTTAACTGCAAATAATGTCATCAGACAGACATAGCAAGTACAAGTTCAATATCTGTCTTTAAAGTTATAAAATTGAAATACTCAAATGAAGAACAAGCATCTCATATTTGTTTTTAAATACAGGAGTTGAGGAAAGTATTTAGTTTCATTGCACCACTGTTGACCCTGGTTACAACATAGTAATAAACAATGTTGAGTGAAATCCTCAGATGTCTAAACTTCTGTGGTAACTTATAAATAGACCTGTGAAACTCTGCAATAAACAAATACTTATCATATATACTCATTTTAAAGAAAAGACATCAAATTGTGTAACGACCAAAAAAATGTGCTAATGTGATGAAGATGTTTAAGTAAAGTAGAACAAAAGATATAAAACACAGCAAAACACTGACTGTTAGTAAAATAAGATATAAAATTCAACAGTGACTGAGTGAATGGGACTTGTTATTTTAGTTAATTCATAAGATAAACAAAAAACACAGGGAAAAATTCAGCTTTTACAACAAAATGATCCAATTATGAATGAAAAGGAGCAGAAAGAAGAATAATTTTATACTTTCTGCCCCTCTTTAGCAAAGTACTTGTAAAAGTTATGCAAGTGGTTTTGATTTGCTACATCAACAGAGAATATGTCGGTCCAGGAAAACCTGCACGGTGCAGATAGGACTTTAAGGAAATGTTTATCAAGCCTCGGTCCTTTTCAGTCATGTCTTTATGAGGGAAATAGTTTGGCTGATCAGACCTCAGACACCAGGGTAAATAACACCTTAGGGAATGCAGTGAAGCGTACTTCAGTCTGAATCACTTATGCATAATCATAAACAGAGAAAGGATGAAAGCATCTGTCAGAGAAGACCCCCCACCCATAATCAAGCCAACACTAAAAGATGGAGACAGTTAAGTGGTTTGACCTGCAGTGACCGCAGCGCTGGTGGATGCATAAAAATCCAGGCATTTTTGGCATAGTGACTAAAAGACATTTAGAGTGGAGAAAAGAAAAGGAGACAGGGAGTGTGGTAGAGACACAGATTAGCTTTCCTTTCATGCTCTGATTTATAGCCGTGTGTCAGGTTAGTTGAAGGAATTTAATATAAAGTGATCTATGTATCTTGGCAACAACTTGGTGTGACGAAAGGCTTGATATGAGTAGGTAGATTTCCATTCCTCCATTACTCTACCCACAATACCACACACTGCAGTGCAAAAAGACAGCTACAACACTAAGATCGTTTGTCTTTTTAGATTAGCATTTCATTTTTCTTTTTCTCTTTTTGCAATAAAATACAATTGTAAACTTGTTATTAAATTTTTTTTAAAAAAAAATAATCATTAGAAATACATGGAGAGCTGCAGGGAAACTCTGTCATCCCCCAGGTTACGTAAATCAAGAAAAAAATGAGTCATCTTTAGCAGAACACAGGAAGCTTTTTGGTAATTTGAACAGAAACAGAAGAAGAATGGAACAACATCAAATACAGATGCATTTCCTTTTGCTTCAGTATATGTGTGGAGTGACACACACACACAAGGATGTACCCAGACTGATGTGTGCATTCCAATACATTTACAGCCAGATATCATTCTGATTACATAACCTGTTTATTCAAAGATGGTTAATAAACTGACACACATCAGCTTTGATCTCAATCAATGTAAACTTTGCACTGATCTTGCTTTTGTGAACAAAAACACAGTGAAATTAAACCTGGGACAGAGTGTCACAATTATATTTGAACAACAATTACGTTTTTACTTTTTTTCCCCCTTCATTTTAGAGTCACACATGGTTGTGACTGCACAGCTGAAAGTGAGACTACTGAGGTTATTCACAGGCTTACTAGTAAATTTGTAATATGTCAAATAATGAAAAACTAATGGGAGACTGAAGAAGTGAGGACAGATAGATTTACAGTAAATAATAATAAAGTCATTTAAAGTAAACTAATATACACTGTACAAAGTCAAGCCTGACAGTTATGTCAGTTATGTAAAATAATAGTGACCAGTGTTAATATTGTTGATCTAGGAGTGACATGAATAAATGCATAACAAAGTCAATGAGGGAATTTGTCATTTGTAATGTTTTCTAATGATATTGACTTCATTTGAGATACATGGACAGGTGCACCACACAGAAGCAAACATGCATTTAGTCTAACAAGGTGTTGCACTTTAAAAAAAAAAAATCATTTTCACTTTTTATTAGTGTATATTTTTACAGTATTAAAAGAATACAGGCACAGAGGTTAGAGGAAAAAGACCAGACTGTAGGACTTTTTGAAAACCACTCCCAGGCCTTAATGGTTTTCTTGCAAATGATTTTTGTTATTATTTAAGTTTCTTACTTTAGCTCCAACCATTATCTTTTGCTCAACCCTGCTAGATACTCTGTGAGAAAAGACAAATTAGTTTGTTTTCTCAAGATGGCAAAAACAAGGTCAAAGTTCAGTCCGGATGAGGCATTTCATACTTCACAAGAAACTCAAGAGCAGAACTCATGGGAGATCCTCTGCATTTCCACATTAATCATAATAAAACTTAAAAAAATAAATAAAAAAAAGCAAACTTTAAATGTCTGACCAGTGTGGTGCTGTGTCCAAGAACACAGCATAAGAAGAAAGTTCTGTCCTGACGGTGTGTTGAAAACAGGCTCAGAGAATTCCCGAACTGGGGCTGAGAACAAAATGATGTAATTTTGTTCTTACAGCCCCAGGAGTGACAGGAAACGTCACAGGTTTTACCCTCGCCAAGTTGTTGTTGTGCCTGAAATTGACCAAGCTTTAACTGTGGTTGTGTCAGACCTGAGTCATAACATTTATTTTATACATATTAATATTAAGTGTGGTATTTGGTGCATTTTTCCTGCTTTCTATTGGGGTACCAATGCATCATCTTGTAGAGAGGAATTACATATGAAAATCCACAAACACTTAGAGTCTAAGGAAATCAACCTCTTCCATTGTTGACTTGTTGAGAAATATCCTTGTGAAAGTTACTTAATGATCCAAATACTGGCTTCTAAAGAATTTGAAACTTGTTAAACCTGAACACCAACTCTGTTTTCTGTTGGTTACACTTAGGAAAACAAACTGTCCAGCATCTTTGCCTGTTATCCGACACAAAGCTCAGTTTGTTTGTTCTCGCTGAGTGGTGCAAACTCAGACCTGTGTCAGTTTATCTCCAGCTGACAGCTCCCCATGACATCACACCGCCTGTACAGCCACCAGAGTGTGAATGCAACAATAGATCCTTCTCACTCCACTGTTGACCAAAAGATAGAAATGATGCTAATGTTAGCTCTGCTATCACACAGCAAAGCCCTTGAACGTATGAAGTGGCCACAATACTGCCGCCCCTCCCACACATACACACACTCATACAAACAAACACACCGAGATTAAATCTGGGCTGGCTACTGCTGGCCTCTCACTTTGATGAGTCAAGGAGCCAAGAGTCTGGGTGCTGGATTAAGATGGCTGAACTAGATTCACATACACACTCTCTCTCACTCACTCCCTAGAGGGGTTAACCCTGATCCCCATTCATTTACATTGAGTAGTCCTTTTTTTTTTTCTTTTTTTTTTTTTTTTTTTAGCAAGCACAAAGACACACTCCACAATGGTTAAAAAAAAATCCACCTTTGAGATTAGCCAGCATAAACAAATACTTCGTCATCTGAGAGGTGAGCTTTCTCTTTTCTCTCCATCACACACAAGAACCAAGGCCATCTTTAGCCCAGGCCTGTTAATAAATTATATCTGGGGTCTAAAGGAAAGATCCATATTATTAGAGCCAGTGGAGGGTAGTATGTCTGCGCTGTGTTGTGTTACACTGTGGAAAGCTCGCTTGATTCTCACCGTGAGGTATTGTTTATGGAAGCTGACACCACAGATTAATAGTGATGAGGAGTGGATTGATGTAGACTGATTCATGTTGACGAATTAATGATGCTGTTTGGTTTAGGCATCACCTCTTTTTTTTTTTTTCCTATGTCAACTCACAGACTTTCTACTGATAGATGGTGTTTCATCTGGTGCATTTTGCTCATAACAACATCTCAGTGACAACAGATCCTGAAACTGTTGCACCTGTAGGATTGGCTGAAATGATTTGTTTTAAATGTCAACATTTGCCATTAAATAAACCAAGGGTGCTTCATCTTTAAGGGGCTAAATGGTAACTGTTTTCTCAAATCTTGCATTTCTTTCTAATCCTTTGTCTGGACACCGTATGGGCTGATGAATGCTTCATGAACAAGACGAGGCAGAGCAAACACATGTAAAAACGCACACATACATACATGTCTGAAGAGAGTAAAGCCTGAGGTGTGTCTGACAGAAAGTGAGCAACAGTGTGGAGCATTAAGGCCTGTAGGATTACCAAAGAGTATGAGTGAAAGGCAACAAGAGTGCTTAAGTGTCCACCTGATCCCTGGCTCACAAACACACACTCAGAAACTCACACCAATCACTTAAACATCCACACCTGTAATTAGCCATTCTGGCATCAGGAGGTGACCGAGTGTGTGTATGTGTGCATTTGTCTCCTCTGGTATGTACTAAACTGACTACTAAAACAACATAGTGTAATGTGTGTGTACCTGGTGGATAGAGTTATCACCGTCAAATAATTCCAATCATTGTCATATAGAGAATTTTGTATATATGCATTAAAAAAAACAAAGGAGACAAGTACAATTCCTACTTTTGACTTCTGCCCTGCATCTTTTCATTTACAAGGGAGTTTTGTTTTCTGTTCAAGCTCATCTACCACCCATATTATGCTGAGAGAAGAGTGGGTGAAGCGAAAGATGAGACATAAGAGAGACTGCCAAGCTCCTCGCACCTCCTCTTTGCCCCAAGCACAGATTTACGTCTGTTATTGTGCAAGCATTTCACATGTTTATTGTCCTGCTCAGAAACCATTCACTCAGTTCTGAAGCATTAGTCAACAGATTTCTTCATTAACGCTGCAGTTTACCACCAGCAAAGACGAGCGAAAAGACTAGGAAAGGATGTCACTGAGCAGCTGCTAGAAGAGGTGTAGGAGTACTGCTTTTGCTCATGCACAGGGAAGTATTGCAAACGCTTTGTTGTTAATACTTCATTGCAACAGTTCTAGTTTAGACGTGACATGTCATAATTTACATGGGCTCCTGCCATATTTCTGGCTTTCAGCATTAGGCGTAGACATGTTCTGACTTCTGACTGTTTGCTGTTAATACCAATAAAATCAGGGCAGTCCCCATACATAGTTGTGGTTATGTACACAAGGAGCCATGGAATTAGTATAAGCGTCCACATACTGTGCATGGCTTGACATTTGATTTCGATTTGAGTTGCATTTTATACACAAGAGACTGTTTTGCTTCTTCTTGTTTTTATTTTTCTTAACATGTTGCATCTCCAAAAAAAACACATGTAGCAAAACTATACCACGTGGCTTTGTAAATGTGTTAGAATATGACAGTGACAGACAGATAGACACTACGAGCATTCTCACCTGAGAGACAAAAGTGCAACTGAGAAACTTTCATTCATGTTGTTGGGTTTAGTTCAGTTTCGCTGAAGGATTTGCTGAGCATTATTGGAGCAAACACTATTTTAACGAAACCACAACACTTTGTAACGATTGTGACACTGATGTTCACAATAGGAAGTTCTTATAAACAGGTGAACCATAGACCAATGGAAAGAGTGCCAATATGGTTAATAAAAGTGTCTCTATGAATGAATATACTATGGTCTCCACAATGTGCCACAGCTGTAGGTTTGGCTCCATCCACAATGATTCTGGGATAAAGGAAAATAAAACACTCTTTGAGTTGTTTGGTTAGTTTTGATCTGCTTTTATTTCACACCTCGTCTTGGATTGGGCTGAATGTAGAACACAGCATCAGTGACTTTGCAGAAAAAGCTTTAGCAAATCGAACAGGTGTGTATGAGAACATGTGGTGTAAGAATAGAAAAAAATGTGCGTGATTGTCAAAACCTGTCATTTTCATACATGTTGTTGCAACATGGGGATTGTTGTTCTTGACTTTAAAAGTTGTAACACACACAAGCTGGGTTTCCATTACAGTTTTCCGCAAAATAAAAGTGATGGGTGGGGGGGTCCATGCATACCTCACAATTTCACTCTGCAGGTGCACCTGATTGTCCTGAAACGAAGTCCTTCTTGATGGCAGTGGCCATGCATAATGGATTTCTGGGAGAGAATTGTGTTTCTGAATGACCAGGGCAACATTTAATGAACTGTTATGTTATTGAACCTCTTGTGGTACCAGACTTCTCATACCTGTGACCAGTGAAAATGCGTAAAATTTGTTTCCATTACACTTTTGTATAATACTTCTATATCGAAATGTCTCAAAAATTGCTTCATGAGAGCATGAAAACTTTGTTGCAATCTTTGACTTTTTTGCGACATTTCAGTGTTTTCATTACCAGTTTTCTATTGTGCAATTTACATTTTGTGCATTTCTAGGGTAATAGAAAACTAGCTACAGAAGCAAAGACAATGCCAGGCCTTTTATGATTGTAACTGAAATAGTTACAGAGTAAAGGCAGGACAACAAATCACATCCAATCTATCAATCGAATTAACAAATAAAGAAAACTTACATTTACTATTGTAAAAACTGTTAAGTGTAAAACTTATTAACCCAGGTTTTATGTGTGACAGCAGAGAGGAAATAAATCAAAGGTCATGAAGGCAGGGTGTATAGGACACTTCCATGGTTTTACTTCTTATTTTACTCTTCATGACCTATGACTACCCTTGGTAGGTGGAGCTGACACTATCATTTTGAGACAATAATACTAGAGAAAGAAATGACAGACAGATCAAAGTCATTTGAAGGGAAAAAAAAGGCTCTAGAAAATCAGGGTAGACAGATAGATTACTGCCTGTAATTCAGCAATAATTTGTCAGAGGAAGCAATTCCCTCTGGAGCGTTGCCAAGTCTGAGTATTTTACAATCAGATGAGAACTATCATTACATCTTTATTAATTATAATAAAACCTGGCAAGTGCAATTGGATGAGTCAGACCTCCCACCCCTAGTCAGACACTCCGTCTGTTTGGGAAAGTCTGTCAAACCAGATAGATATATAATAATATAACAGCTAGAGCACATTACTTCATCCCAACAGCCCTGTGCTTTGTGTGTGTGTGTGTGTGTGTGTGTGTGTGGGGGGGGGGGGGTACCTTTATACAAAAGAATTAATGTTATATTTTTATATTTGCATAAACGAAGAAACTTGTTTTTAAAACTCAAATAGTTATGAGACCCTATGTTTCTGCTTTAACGTGTGCTTAAAGGTGATGCAAGCAATTCTTCAGAAAAGCTGGTGATACTAAAAACCCAAAATCAAATGACCTGTGATGCCATTGTGAGAAACAGTGTTGTGTGGATTGATCTGTGGTACTTTGTTGGGGGGGGGGGGGGGGGGGGGGGGGGGGGGGGGGGGG
>JAPSES010000120.1:12270760-12296056 GCA_029822895.1 Maxillicosta whitleyi | reverse complement strand
TCAGGAAGACCTGTGCACACAAGAGAGATGTACAGCAGACTGTGCAAAGATGTTTACTGAACATAAAAAAAGTGGCTTTGGATGAGGATTGTTTTTTACTTGGCCTTTAAGGTAATTAAGGTTTAGTGAGTTTTACACAGATACACCAATAGGACAGTGTCTTCATCTAGAACCAAGTTGAAGCCTACAATTAACATCTCACCACCCATTAAAAATCCAAAATCCAAATGAAACCTGTGAATTCACCCTTTCCAAGAACTGTAACCTGATAGCATATGAAATATTTGCCTCATGTTAGCTTTAATTTTGCAGTATAACATTACACTATAAAATCAGATATAGTTGATGGCTATTTCACTCATTGTTACTGTACTGTTGGCGTGCTGCTTGAAAACTAACTTATTCATTTTATTTATTTATTTATTTTTTGTTTTGTTTTGCTTGTTTAGCTGCCAGCCAACAAGAAACAAGGCTCTACTATCAAAACTTTCTTCATGTGTATGACATTTGTCACATTAGACATGAGACACTGGGTCAGGCCTCAGCATTAACATGCTGCCTAAAATCACATTATGCCTTCTTTTGTTAAGTGTAAAGAGACAAAGCCGTGAAACAAACAGGTCGTTTTAACTGTAGTAGAGCAAGAACTTTGTGTTCTTTCTCTGCTGGTCTCTGTCAGTACTTTCAGTACTGTGCTACTGTCTGTTCAAGAAGTTATATTTATCCTAGTTAACCGCAATACAGATCGGTATCACGCTACTTCTGTGGTACTAATTATATAGGTGATAACTGAAAACAGTAACAGTTTCCATAATGAATTAGAAAGTATTCTTGCACCAAGACTGATCAATGAAATCTGAAAAAGAAAGCAAGAGTCATTAAGTTTAGTTTGCATATGAAAACCAAACATACATCTAAGTTACTTACATACTGACAAAAGTAGACAAAAACAGATAATGATGGTGTGACAGAGGCAAAGTGAATTTCCATTATAACTACTAATGTTATAAGCTTCGGTACTAGGTTTCAAATATCCAAAATGCATAATGTTAACAAAATGTTTCATTTTCATGTATGAATATTTTACACTTTTGTGTCAAATGTCTTGCATTATTCTGAACAGATTACAATATATTTTTTAATTAATTAATTAATTAATAAGTCAAGCCAGATTTGAACATACATACATGGAAAATTATAGGAGACTGTAATAATTATAATATAATACAATAATAACAATAATATTTTCAGACTGACAGCATGACTATAGTGAAAAATGACAAAGAAAATCATGAACATTATAACTACTGATATATTATAACAATTTTTTTGCAGGTGTTGCAGATATTAGTCATTTTATTTCTGTCTTAGTCTTTAATTGGTTATGGTTTGGATAAACAAGTGCTTTCATTTTCTTTTGTTGGTCTTTACTTATTTCTACTTTGTGTGTGTGTGTGTGTGTGTGTGTGTGTGTGTGTGTGTCTCTGTGTAACAGAGCTGTGGTTGGGCCTGAGTGGTTCTGATCCATCCATGGCCGGCATTCGCATCCAGGGCTTCTCGATTCCGCTGTGTGTGTGTGTGTGTGTGTGTGTGTGTGTGTGTGTGTGTGTGTGTGTGTGTGTGTGTGTGTGTGTGTGTGTGTCCTGGCGGGAGGCTGGCAGCCGGTGTAGCCACGGCTGGCACTGGGCCACCCTCCAACCCCCCTCCCGCTCTGTCTGAGAGCACAATGGGCGATCCGGTAAAACAATACAGGCCCAGGAACAAGGCCCTCTATAGAGCAAGCGACACACTATCCCTGAAAGAGAAACACTCCAAAACGCAGGGCAGCTAACAGAAATAGAAAGCTAATTTCTGCCCCTCCACCACTTACAGCTACCTGTTACTCTTTCAAAGCCAACAGTTTTTTTTTTCTTGCCCCCAATAAAATCATTATTCTGCTGCCATAATATTCATGAGCAGAGTAGTGGGATATACTCTAGTCTGATAAAGACCAGCAACAGCAACAAGTGGTCTAAACTTAGATGATGACTGTGTTTAGGAATTTTGTGTATTTTGCCTCCAGTCTGATGTTTGGAGTAGAGCCTGATTGTTGTTTCATTAAGATTCTGTTTAGACTGGGAATGCAGACATGCTGCTCTAAACAATGTTTTCATTTTCTTTGCTTTTTATATAATATTCTGTTGGTTCAATGTGCTCTTACCAGTGAGGCTCAGTCCTATGAACAAATATTAAAGACATATTCTAGTTACAACAGTTGAGAAAGAAAGAAAGAAAGAAAGAAAGTAGTCCAGAAAAACACTGTTTTAGAAACATAGGATATAGTTAGCCTTTTGTAATGTTAGCCTACTTGCATAGTTGAACTACTGGTGATAACATCTCTTCTCTAGTGCAGTCATATGGCCAGTAGTTTAACTGGAAACTATGGCGGCTGACAAGGGCCAAACACATTGCAACAGCCCAAAGAATCTCAGTTCGAGAAAACAGCTGCAAGTGCGAAACAATGTAAGAAACAATGCAAATTAAAAAAAAACTCAAATACAACTTTGAATGAAGATTAAAAAAAAAAAAAAGTGGAACATGATGTAAATAAAAAATAAAAATAAAGAAATTTGACATGTGACTTTTATTTGATTCTGTTTGACACTAGTCTCTTCTCTATAAACACTGCCCCCTGCAGGTCTGGAGCACTTACACTATAGTGACTAATTGTGCAGTGTTTTTTGTTTGCAGATGTTTTCTTGATTTGCATTGTTTCTTTCTTTACAAAGCGATTGTTGATTATGCATTTGTTTTTGCTTTCTTGAAGAGTTCCTCTTTTTGTACCTCATTTAGACTTGTATTTGAGTTTGTGAATTTGCATCATTTCTGTACTTGCTGCTGTTTCCTCTAACTGAGATACATTGGGTCATTGGAATGTGTTTGGCCCTTGTCAGCCACCATAGGAAACCACCTTAAAATTTAACTCAGAGTTATGTATTCTATGAAAGTAGGTTCGCTCAATATGGTTCACTAATTTGAAAGAATTCTGCCTTTCTTGTTGTGTTTTCCAACAGTTGTGCATGTTTCAAAGAGACATGCACTGACCTGTCAATCAACTGCAGTAGCACTTGCACCTAAGGTGTCCAATACTCTACAGGTGGCCAGCACTCAGCAGAACCCCGGCTCTGGCTCTAATTTAACAACATTTTCCTCAGTCAGTTTTTTTTTTTTTCCAACAGTCATTCTAGTACCATCATTTGTGTTGGGTTTGGATTGAATGGCCTGTGTGTTTCCTTACTTCGCTGCTGGGTCAGATTTCATGAGTTTCTTATTGCAGAAAATATACTTTTTCAGCTCTACAGCTGTTGTGGTTAAAAGATTCCACTAACATGAATGTAAAATGACTTTGTTACACTTGATGAAGTTCACCAGCATTTAGAATATTTAAGCACTTCTGGTTAGATACAAACTGCATTTTGTTGCTTTGTACTTGTGACATGTACAATGACAGTAATGTTGAATCAAATCAGATTCAGTATCAGCTCATCCATGATCCTTCACAGATCAATGAGCTCTTGTAGCCCTGACCATTTTTGTCCAAATATGGTAGTCTCCAGCTCAACGTGATAACAGGTAAAGTGCAGATTTATGTCAGTTCAGACACCTATGAGAAAAAGCACAGTTCTTTCATTCATGAATTCTATACAGTTTATGAGCTGGGCACACTTCAGTATGACCATTGTGTAATAAAACATTTCTACATATAGTGAAATAACACATAACTAAACAAAAAGATTTTTTTGTTCATAAAAAAATGACAGATGAATGTGATATTTTCCTGGATCTACAAATATATTCCTTTAAGAGGTATGTTCATTTCGATCGTTAATAATAAAGTACACTGGAATACAAATGTGTTTGTCAGTATTGCTAGTAATAACAAACCATCTTTGGTTGTATGTACCGTTGCGTTACAGCTCAGTAAAAATGGAGAATGCGGGTAGCTCACATGCAAATGACAAAAGGTGCAAATTTAATCCCACAAACTGACTTTGAGCTGTGTACACAGTCAACATGAAATCTCCAAAAACACATTAATCCACACACATACAATGTACACACAAAGCGTCATGCAGACACATAAACTGTGCTTTGACCTGACCCTGCGGGTCTGACAGGTAAAGAAGAAGAGCTGAGTAACCTGTCGATGCAGGTACAGAAGCATTCCACATGGCCCCACACACACACACACACACACACACACACACACTATACACACACTCAAACACAAAAAAAGCAGGGTGAGGAAGATGGCTCTGCTTAAAATATCAGAGTAGTCGTAGTAGTCGAGATCTGCAAGAACATCGATGTGTGTGAATCCTAGTGTAGTTTATGTATTTATCAAGCTGAGCAGATCTCCTTTTCAGTGCCCACTCACTAACACCAGTTATAAAACCAACATCTCGTTCTTATTGCTATCTGTGCTACTTTACACAACTGTCACTGAGCAAAAATCATGAATCTCAGTCCTCCAAAGCGAGTGCAGCCTCCAGACATGTCGGCCTAATCAGAAATCTAACGTTTCCCTTGTTTGCAGATGAAATCTCTCCCATATTTATCAAACACGTCCCATCTCCTCTTCCCTGTTCCCCCCCTCAGGCTACAGGGCGTATCAGAAATGACTGGCACATCGGCACATTTATCACACCTATCACCATCACCATCACTCTGCCACACATCTACCCAACCCAACACACACGAAGACAGACACACACCTCAGTTACATTACCACTTATGACACATTACACAGCTGATAAGATCCCTTGTGCTGATAGTGTCACCTTGCCCCAGAAAAGGTCGACAAAATGTGTTGGGGAAAACTAAGCAGAGTACGCGCTGGGAGTTTTTAAAACATGCCAACATGTCACACTAGACTGTTAAGGTAGAAGAGCTTTAATGGTTTTTTAAAAGACAAATAATAAAACTACCATAAGACTGGATTGGATTTTCTTCTTGGTTTTCTTTCTAACTAAGCCATGAGATAAAGTTTTGTTGTTTAGAAGCCAAATATCTGGTTACATTTAACACGTGGACTGCAAACCCTGTGCATTCAGAAGAAGAAAAAACAATACATGCACAGTAGGTTTTTTACATGTACTTATTGCTATATCTTACTCTGATTACTCTAAATGTCTCAAGACACATTCTGTTCATAGCAGTATTATAATGCATCAGCAACAGTGCCTTTTAGTGTATGTCCAGAATAATATTTTTCTTCTACTGAAAGTTTATTTGTATAGAATGAACTAATATTTTCAGTTGTTTTTCTGGCATCTATCTGTAACTGAGGAGGTCCACAGTAACAGACACAAAACAACCTCAGGGTTAAAATCAAAACAAACCGCAGACTAATATGCAAGAGCAACATCAACAATGAGGTTAAATCCAGAGGCTTGAAAACATTTAAGAGTTTGCTGTTGATGTGTAATATCTGAGATTTTCACAACGTGATAAATTTTGATGATAAAAAATATAATGTTTTTTTCTTATATAAATAAACTGTTCATGTGATTTAAACTTTTAAAACTCCAGCACATAAAACACATGTACTCATTACTGCAATTCCACTCCACTCAACTCAACTCTGTCGTAAATATGCAATCTGTATAATCTGTAATTTTAGATTTGTTGTTAGATTTATTATTTTTGATATGTTTTTTGCACCTTTATGCATGGACACATTTTCATACACTTTATTTTGTTGCTGCCTTGACCACTGTATTTCTCCATTGGGGGATGAATAGAGTCTAATCTAATTTAATCTAACCTAACGTAATGTAGACTACACTAATCTAATCTACTTTAACCTAATCTAATCTAACCTAATGTACTCTAAACTAATCTAATTTAATTTAATCTAATTTCATCTAGTCTAACCTAGTGTGGTCTAAACTGATCTAATTTAATCTAATTTAATTTAATCTAATGTAGTCTAATCTAATCTCATTTATTCTAATCTAATCTACTTTAATTGAATCTAATGTACTTTAATCTAATTTAATCTAACCTAATGTAGTCTAAATGTATCTAATCTACTTTCATCTAATCTAATTTTATCTAATCTAATCTAATCTGATCCACCAAGGCATTAGCAACATTATGAGACTAGCTGCATTTATTCTAAAAGGCTGTTTCAGCAATCATCTTAGAATTGATTCTAGTACATTTCATTCAGGATTGAAAACTGTCTTTATGCATACAAAATACATGTCAAATCTGGTGTTAAATAATAAATGTGAAGAAAAATCTTTACAGAATAATACATGCAAAATAATACAATTCTTGTGAGCACATGTTTTAGATACATTCAATATTGTTTCACAACTGATGAGGTTTACTCATTACATGTTATATTTCACACTAACTTCCCTTTGAAAGGCTTAATACTAGGGAAATAAGGTGTTCATATAAATTACATTTACAAATGTGTGGTCAAAGTGAGCTGAGTGGTTTCCATGAAGCACACTGACTTTAGTGCAGGCTGCACTGCCCTGCATAGAGGCACCACTAAATAAAGTAGTAGTCTTCCATCTCACTGCCTTCCTGTCAGCAGCTCAAGGCCAGTGCACTGTAAAGCAGCGGTTTCAGCTAATTGGAATATCTCTGTCTCACTTCTCCAATCATAGCTGACATGTTACCATGAGAGGTGATGAGATGAAGAGGCCCCTGGGGGAGAGCTGCTCAAACTCTTTACCTTCCCAGCAGCAGAGGGGATGATTAGGAGGCACAAAAAAGAGCAACGGTGACACTCTTGAAGAAAGTAGCTCTGTCTGTGTGTGTGTTTGAAGGTAACAACCAAGACAAAAGTTCAACTGTTCCAGGACGAGCCTCAGTCTCAGCTTCGCCATTTTTCATGTCAAATCTTGCCTCATCTGTTACACCACTTCAGGAATGCGAGGAGTGTGTGAGTGTCAGATTTTGACGTTTTCTAAGTAAAACTCAATAGTTTATATATTAGAACACTGGATTAAGTGAATTAAAATTTCTTAGAATTCACATTACAGTATTTCATGGCAGAGCACTATATAGTAAAAAATAATGGTATGTGGAAATCACTAGATACACAGACCCAGTAAATCATCACATGCCAAAAACATGTCCTCATACACTTCATTTCACCTTGCTTTATGAATAATTGCTAGTGTAACTCACCTTTCAAGCACATGTGTGCAGTAGACTAGTATGTGTCTATATCAGCATACATTTGTTGAGACACGTGTGTGTTTGTGTGACTTCAAGGTTTAGAATATAAATGAAAATCAAGAATTCTAATGTAAGTAGCCTGCGGGGAAGAGAGTGAAATAAACCAATGACTTCTCTCTGTTAATGAACAGTTGCATTTGAACATTCCTTCATGCAGTGGTGAGTCCCTTCTTACTCACACGAACACACACACACACACACACACCTGCCCTCATCTTTCCCAGGTGTTCCTGTCTTTCTGTTGAACCACAAAAAGGTCAAAGAAGGGCACGAATGCTTTCCTTTTTTTGTTCAGATCAGTGTAGTGGCCTTTAGATTTAATCAAGTTTGCTTAGGTTTAAAATGGACAAGCTAGTCAATAGCTTGGATACGAGTAACCTGAATCAGGAACACACACCTGTGCTACAGGCCCCTCCTCTGTAGACCTGTCACCTCAGCAGCAGAAGGCAGGTAATGGTATGGGTCGGTGTTGGTGATCGGGTTTTAACTACCGGCTGGTGGTCAGGACTGTGTGAACCCCACTGTGACCCAAGCGACCTCTCCATGGCAGTTCACAGCTCTGCAGAGCTGGTTCCAGCTTTACCATGAATGAAGTTTTAAATGAAGCCCATTATCCACTTGCACAACCTCCCAAACTGAAGTCCCACAGGGGCTCCCCTTAGGGGCCGGTGGGGGCGTCCATTATGGGTCTTCAGCCAGGAGTTAAAGGGGAAGGGGGGCATCTATTACAGCTCTGGGGGATGTAATGTCCAGATGGCCAGGTGCTACAGAGGAACCTGTCCCACCCCGCAACAATCCCAGCTTTCATCCAAGGCCTACCTCAGCCCTCCACGGGCCTAGACCTGGTGGTCACACTGAGCTGGTCAAGCAGAAAGAAGAAGAGGAAGAGGAGTGGTAGACCAGAAGATGTTCAAATTAAACCAATACCTCCTAATCAGCCCATCGCCACAAAAAATGTTGCCATTGATATGAATCAGCATTTGTGAACCAAAACTGCACTTCACTTAAACCTTTCCATGTAACAGTGTAACCATTCTTTATAATGTTTTAAATGTTTATTGTATGTTGCATAGATTTAGGTGGTGAGAACCCTGTGGTTTTATTTGAATGCAGAACTAACCACATACGATAAATGTTGACCTCTATTGTGTTTTGTATGTACCAACCTCAGCCACTTCTGACAAAAAACATCACACAGCAGGTGAAATGATAAAATGTGGATATTCAGCATATTATGCAGATGTGTCACTTTTTGGTGCATAAACATTGAGCTTAAACACATCTGGTTTGCAGGAATGTACAATGACAACAGGAGAGTTTACTTGTCCTGATGCAAAGTCACTTATTCAGGTCAGTGCTGCGTGAAAATAATTAACATTACAATATGTTCATCCAAGTTCTATAAAACATATCGAAAAGGTCAATAACACTCTCAGAGATGTTTCCCAACCCTCAGACTGTCAACAAGTATAGACGGTAAGTGAACTAAGACTGACAGATAGTTATATAAACATGACTGGATACATCATCTCTTCAGTCAATCGTCACCTCTTTGAGACTGGAATTACCCGAATCACTGATAGAGAAAAATCCATTTTCAATTCCCTTTTACTCAAGAGCTTGGCAAATATAAAACACACAACACTATCTTTCCATCCCTTCACCCCTCACATTTGCCCACATACATATACATTCAGAAAGTCACACACACACATTCAAAATACCACCCCAATACACACAGGCCCATTGTGAAGCCACAAAAACAGCAACAACAAACCACTCAAAAAACACCCAGGGGACTCGCAATTCACTGCTCAATCAATCTAACTGGTGTGCGAGCAGACACATACACACTCTTCTCTCACATTCATTTAAGTTGCATTTAAATACAACAAATATGTTTTATGACAAATGAAGGAAAAGCACACAGACACAGAGCACTACACTGCAATACCCTCGAGGGACAGGCCAGAAAGTGCAGATATAGGATTACTAGAATTGACGCTTCAGTCTTTCCATTGTGAATGTGAAAATCCAATGAGGGGCCTCTAAGTGGGTGCACTCACACAGAGAACCTGTTCTAGGGCCGCTAATTAAATCTAAACAGGCGCTGACATTGATTTGAGAGGCCATTACCATCCCCTTATGGTTATAGAAGCCTCATATGTTTTACAAGTGGTGTGTTCAGGGGAAGCCAGAGCACTGTGAGGTTAACAATTAAAAAAAACCTCACTGCAACAGGTGGAAAGTACTCATAGAAGGACAGAAAAAGTGCAAAATCAACAGGAAAGTGTAAACTCATTCCCCTGTACAATAAATACTCTAAAAGTAGCCCTGTAGACCTGTCATAGTGTCAGCAATCCTTCATTTTTTACCTCCACTCACACTTTAAGAGTGAAGAGTGATTTGGTCAACATACCCAACAGCCTTATTGGGTCTTGATTGAGTAATGTTTCCACGAAAATTCACACTTAGTAATAGTTCACCTAAGGAGGAGGAGGTGACATGACTTTGGTGCTGTGATGTTGCAACTTTTAGAGAATTTTCATGCCTATACTTGGTTTGCTCTGCTCCTAGTCAATATATGAGTTGTAACATATAGATTTCCCCAGGTTACTTTTCTTTCCAAGGGAATCCAAATGCATCATTTAAACTGTACTCAGACCACTTCTGGGTCAGATGTGCCTGAGAAAAACACCCCAGTGCAGTTTAACATGCAGCAATGGCTTGGGTTTTACTACACAAGCTGCTACAGTTCACATGCTCTGCCATCATTTTAGGTCATTTTAGCTCCTGGGTACCTGTGGGTACGTGGATTGAGGTCAGATCTCATTCCTGTTCCTGTGTTAAGTCAAAAAAGGTGGGTCAAATAAAAGCACATGTTAAAAATATAGCCCTGTCAAAACAGTGAAGAGGTGCATCCCCCTCTGGACAAGTGCACTTAAAATGAGAGAAAACCTGGCTAGATTTCTAACATACCTTGAGTTTATGAAGTTTGAAATAATTTCAGCCACAAAACCTTGAATGGTATCTGTAAAACTGTCAATAACAATGTCTTTCTTTATGAATAATCACTGCTTAATCGAGTGGGAGGTAAGGAGGAAATGTTGGAAGTGGGCGGTGCAGTCGGAAACTACAGGAAAGGTAGCTTTGCAGAGTTTCAGTTGCCACTCCTGTAATTACCATAAAACTTGACAGCTTTCAGTTAAAGTGTGACCAAGCAATAGTGAATGCACAAACTAGAAACAAGGATGGAGAGTTGAGGAAAAGAAGACTGAAGAAAAAAGACCTAAAAGCAGACTGCCTGCTGGGGTTTCACAGAGATAAAACTCCAGGTAGAGTATCTGTATGACATGTGTTAATAACTCATAAATATCCAAGCCTTCTCTCCTTCTCACCCTTCACCGGGGATACTGCTGCAAGGCATCGACGTCCGGGTGAAGAAAAGTTCACATGGGCTTGTTTTCCCTGCCTGACAAACTTCATGCAAAGAACACACACGTGGCACAGGAAATGTTACCTCATCTATACATCAAGTCAAGACTTTGCGTGAGAAAACATTAAATATGAAGAGAGGTGACATAAAATTAGGTTTGGTAACAGCTGAGTCTCTTGTGTATGTAGAGTTAAACAGATCGTTTTACAGTGTTACACATATTTCAGCACAAAATTAATATTGTGTTTTATTTTATTGCAGTTGAAGAACAAAAATAACTTTTTAATTTATTTACAGTTTTGTGGTTTTTGGACTATGTAACCACTGCTGTTGTCTATGTATGGTTTTTATGTTTCAATGTGAGTTTATTTGGAATAAAAATCAAAGATGCTCTTTGGTTCCACAACTGGCTTGTCATGGAAGAATGTTGGAATTCTTGGAATACTTGGAATTAATCTTACTAATATTTCACTGGAATATTCACACACAGTTTTGTTCAGTTTTATGCAAATATATCAGTTTGTCAGTTTTTAATAATAATGGATTATTAAAAAATGATCAGGTGTTGTTTTATTTATATCTTTATATCATGGAAGGCAATCAAAAATTCCCATATCCTATTTGTTATTTCTTCTACAAGTTTCATGTATCTGTGTGTACATATTTTAGTACTAAAGCCTGTTCAGTAGGTGTGAACATGTGTAACTGTAGAACTTTGTCATAGTGTTCCTGACACATGGATTCAGGCTGATTAGAATATCAGCTCCCACTGATTGATACAGTCACATATGCGCTGATTTATTACAAAGTGTGAAACATGCTGACAATAACAAACAGTCCACCACTGGGACCAGACGAAAAGAAAATGCTTTTAAAAACGTCTGGCTTGTCTGAACTCTATTTATTTAACTTCTCTTGGTATGTGGGAGTTTTGGTTTTTCGTGGCTCAACAATTACAGGAACAGTTTCATCTCACTTGGAATATTTAAAAAAAAAAAAAAATGCTCAGACACATGGCAGCAAAAAATTGGGAAAGCTTGCTAGGGTGAAGTCGTGTATTTGGAGTAGTGATGGAGATAAGTATGATAAGGGCCAGAGAGAGAAAGAAGATTTAGAAGAAACAAAAAATAAGACTGATGAGAGTTGATGGAGGGTGTTTTCCTTCTTCCTGAACACTTACTTACTGTCCTACTCTTCCCTCTCTTTCTCTTTCCTCCCCTCAGGCTCATCTCTCTCCTGCATGTCCGGACGGGCTTGAATCAGTCCCAGGTAAAACTGGTCACCCGAGTCCTCCCCTTCATGTTACCCCACCTCCATCTCCCCTTTAGCTCACCTGCCCTGAGGCAAACTTCCCCCTCCATCTGGCACCATGAGTAAGAACAGGAGAAACCACCGGGGTGCTCCACAGCATTCTGTACTGATGAAACATTACATAAAACAATGCCCCCACTGTTGAGCCAAAGTTTTGTATGAAACAACTTTTTTTCCTCTTTTGATTTACAACAACGTTGTTCCGGAATGAACCCATGAATGCGTTTGACAGTCCAAACTTTTGTTTGTCCCGCTGCTCTTGATGCATGGTGACAATAGGGCTGCTCTCAAGGTTAAGCTGCACATGTGTTAATGTGCTAAGACTGTGTGATCAGGCTTTTTAAGGCATTTGAAGAAACAGCCAAATGAATAGCGGATGGAGAAAAGAAAAGAGAAGGGATGAAAGAGGAGGAAAAAGCTCATTTCTGCTGACATGAACGGGCTGCTTATAGGGGACAGCGAGCCAGGGCAGCAGAGAGTGACTGAGCTACAATAGAAACACAATGGAGACTCTCCTTCCCCCAAAGCCAGCCATCTCCCCTCACTGGGTTTTTTTATCCCACTGTTGCCCCTGCCAGGCGACAATATGGGCCAGGCTTGTTCAGCAGAGCCGCAATAAGACAACACTAATAAACGCCAACTTGGGGGAAAAACAACAAACAGCTTACACTTTCAAATTTTACACTGAACTAGTCAGGGCTAATTCCTCCTCCAATGTTTAGAGGAAAACACCAACCCTCACTAACCCCTTCCTTTTTCTCTGAAAATACCCCACCCCATCCCCAACTCCAACCTGTTTATCCACTGTCAACAATACGGGGCCTGCCGTTGGAGCGAGGCACCTGCTGCTTCCTGGTTCATGGCTGGTGATCGGGAGGCGTTCAAATAAACAAACTCTGTCTCGTTTGGTTCGGGTGTTGACAGCGATGCATTCCCGCTTTTCATCTGTTCTTCTCTTACGCAACCCCACACTGTGCTGGCTCTCTGCAATGCTTCTTTGACAGATTGGTTTCCCTCAGTAAGGTTAAGCATTTTTGTGTGTGGATGTGTGTGTTTCTTTGTGTGTCTTTACTTTGCTTATTCTGCCGTCTTAAAATTGCTTGCGCAGACACCATTAAGTACTGCTTTCGTGAGTTGTACAGAGCAGAAGCGAAATGAACTGTTTATCTGCCTATTACAGTTTAAAAACCACACCCACCCCTATGTCATCAGGAGTAGTGCCCTGATGGAAGATTCTCTCTAAACTCAGAAAAGAACACCACTGCAGCTGACATGAATCGCCAAAGACATTAGAGCCACAGGGCCTCAGGTAACCCACTAATCAAACTTACTAATAACTTAAAAAGAACATTAGTAATCCAATGAAGAGCTAATGTTTTCAGGCCACAGTGTAATCTGGAGAAGATGCATTAGAGGGAGCAGACTGTCACAAGAAGTTACGGTGGTTTCTTTGTCTGTCTGCTTTGTGTGACTGTCACTAGAGGTCAAGGTCTATTAGCAGCATTCTTATCTCTTCCTCACCGTTTAGACTGCACTTAAGTAAATTAGAGGCCACGGTGAACACACACACTTCCCTCAGTCTAATCTGTTGCTACGTTCCTACTGTCCCAGGTTGTTCAGATCGTGCCATGCAGTAGCAGGGCTTGACCTTCAAACGATACATAGTCCATGGTATAAATTGTCAATACAAAGCCTGCGTTTGACTGCTTTTTCTTTGAAAAACTATTTCATGTATTGTTTATAAAGATCAGCACATTGACCATAACTGACAACAAACTTCAAAGCACAGGTCATTACAGGCCATGAGGTACCACCAGCTCTAGAATCTACTGGTACTATTAGGTGTTTTTGGAAACAGCTTCATAAAATATCAACATTGCCAAACCACAGATACTTGAATGTGCTCAATTGAAATTGGTCTCCTAAAGTTTAGGGTCACTGGACATTAATGCATCTGAAATATAGACTTAAAACATGTCTGTATAACAGGAATTATACAGCAGCTAAAGAAGAAGAAAGAAGAAGATGAAGTACTTTATTAATCCCAAAACTGGGAAATTGACACTCCAGTTACAACTGATCAAGACGAACATTACATGGGAATACAAATACAGTTCAACTGACACGCCGTCATCTTGGCCAGTGCCTCGTTTAAAAGCCTAAATCCTTTTTTACTTTTTCAAATTTCCAGGACCTACACTGCACAGATATTAACCAGTATGTTTTTTTCATAATTGTAGCTCCTGACTTAAAATTGTTTTTCAAAATGCATTTAATTATTGTATTGCTTGTGTAAGGTGTTAGTTTCAATGTAACATATGTGAAGAAATGCATCATGTTGATGTCCATTTAAAACATGAGCATCTTTGTTGTTTATCTTCTTGCCCTCATCTACAAACCTCTGTGGCAACTCATCTGCTCCTTCAATCCTATGTAATGTTAGCTACTGTTAGCTTTGAAATTAGTCTATTAACATCAACAAACCATCAGCCCTCTGCATGAAAAAGAGCTAAATGCAAGCTTCATATGCCATCAATCGTATCATCCCAACCCAACTTGATCTAGCCCAGATGTTAATGGTTCCATTATGAGACAATACTGTTATACTATACTACTACTCAAATACTTGAATACTATTCCTTATATCAATACTATCTTTGCACAGGTTCCAAGTGAGTTAACACATTATTGAAAAATCATGCAGATTACAGATTGTTCAATCTAGAATCATTGGAAAATATTTTAAAGTAGGCTTTATCTTTTGTAGTGTGGATTTTGAAGGGTTAAAAGGAGTCAGAGGGTACATCTCTTTAGTTTTTATAAAAAAGATTTATTTCCTGATGAAGAATCTAGAACAGTCATCCGGGATATTTTGCTTTGGTAAATGAATCTTCTCTGTGCAGTTGAAAAAAGTCTACTCTCTTTCCCTACCCGGTCAGTTTTTAAACAATTTTTTTTAATATGATATGATATTTTCTCCTTTGGTCCTATCAGAAGGTGCCAGGTTCGACGTGCGTCACTATCCTCCGATTCCTGTGGGAAACTTTTAACGCCCTTGACATTCTGTCTAATCTTACTTTATCTAGAACTTGTTATTGCTTCTGTGAGATGTTATTGTTAATTTAGCTGCTGTGAGCTGGGAAAACTTTGAGACTGTAGTCTAAGAATTAAGAGACAACTAGTTTAATTAAAGCATAGTGAATAAGTACATTTATTCAATTGTAATTAAGGCACAACAAGTGTACTTAAAGCATAGTAAATTAGTAATAATAAGTGAATTCCTTCACTTGACAAATTAACCATCGAATTATTAACAGCTATATTCTCACCTGAAAAAAATTCACAAATTATATCTTTTGAAGTTTCCTTCTTTATCCTTACTTCACTTGTAATGGAAGTCATGCTGAAGATGACCTCACTATATATTTGCATCATTATGACAATGTACCATACAGAGGGAGCACTATAATTGTAGTGGAAATGCTGCCAACTAGTATCAAATCACATAGAGCTGAGGTAAGCTCAGCTGAAACTGCCAATGGAAAAGTGACAGCAGAGGCACAAACGGTACTAATGTTTGTGCAATACCTTTCTGCTTGTCACTTGTCAAACCAGCATTTCTCATCAGTGTCATAGCACTAAAGTACATTTTGAAAATTATTGAATGCTCAGTCCTTTTAAGTGAAACATTTATCTTGATGACATTTTTAAAGCTGTGACCTGGATCACAGTGGGTGGAACTTTCTATTTTATATAACGTTACTTTTCTTGTGTATTTTCTTAAATATGTGTCAGAATGTTTTTTGAAAGTTTACAAGCTAACTTAACTCGTTCATCCTGCCAAAGTCAAGGGCTGAAAAGTCTGAAATATTTGAGAATGCTTCAGGCAACTATACGGTGGGAGGGCAAACAATCTGTTCAACTTCTAAATTATTTTGTCAGGATCTTTTCATGTTGGCAGAAAAGGTGTTTGAAATTGACAATAAAAATTACAATTAATCTGTTTTAAATCTCAGCAATCAGTGAGAATAAAAATAAAAAATAATGTGCAGATTAAACTGAGCAAACTTTTACATGATTTTAATAGCTTTCTAATATAAGATTTCTGATTATCATATTAATTTCCCTGATATTATGCCCTTTAAATTTTTTGGACATGTTGTTTTTGGGGTCATTCACATTGGTGGGCACTTACCTTTCTCAGAGTTAAAGTGTCTGAACAGTAGAGCTTCTAAAAATCCCTTCATTGCAAATGTCAGCTGCTGAACATATAAACTACAGAGCTCCATGGTGATGTGATCGCAGACTGTCCCTGACCTCTCGCCAGAGCTGCTGCTGGTCTGTACGTGCTGCAATGGTCAACCCAGGCCAGCATTACCTCAGGAAAGAGATTTTGCTATGAAAACACCAGCCGTCTCTGCTAGCTGCCTCCAGTACAAACACTCCCAGGGCTCCCAGAGGGAGGTGGTGTAGTTTTAGGAGCCGAGCAGGGATGGAGGGGTTGGGGAACATGGGACAGTGGCAGGACACTGAGAACATTTTGATTCACTGAGGGTGAACGTAACTCCTTGTTCACACAAAATAGCATGCTTTAGTAATCTGTTCATAATGTGAGCCATTCAGTTGAACATCGAACTCATGTGGCTGATTATGAGCAGTTTGGATTGCATCAGCCGAGTGATCTGCAGCTGCAAGTCCTGGAAATGTTAAACATGTAATGAGCTTTTTTTCTTTCTGTTGTTTTCATGGCTGTCCCTTTTATTAACATGTTATTTGCTGAAATTTTATTTATTGAAAACACCGAGATCATATGGACAAAAGTAGGTGAAGTCATATTAAAGCTAAGTTTTAGTAGCAACTTTTTAGCTGTGATCTGTAAAACATGGCTTCAAGTAATTTCCATGTTTGTTATGTAAATGTAGCACATTGACTGATGTAAATTCCCTTTAAACTTTTGTTGAATTAATATTTCATTCATTCATCTTCTGAACCTGCTTTACCCTCACTAGGGTCATGGGGGGTGCTGGAGCCTATCCCAGCAACCTACTGGTGAAGGTGAGGTAAACCCTGGATGAGTCACCAGTTCATCACAGCGCTGAACATATAGAGACAATACAACAATCACTCTCACATTCATTTTTTAAGTTGACCAATTAACCTATTAGTGCATGTTTTTGGATGTTAGGAGGAAGCCAGAGTACCTGGAGAGAACCCATGCAAACATGGGAAGAACATGCAAACTCCACACAGAAAGGTCCTTGGTTGATTAACATTTGTTACTTGAATCAAATTGGCTGGGTAGCCTAGTGGTTAACGCCACTGGCTTTGGTGCTGCTGATGGCTGGTTGGAGACCAAGGTGGCTCCTTGGGAGAGGTCCCTTACGCTTTACATCCCTATACCACAAGATATAGTGTCTCATTGTGCCAGTTCCAAGCCCGGAAAAATACAGAGGGTTCTGTCAGGAAGGGCATCCGACGTAAAAACTTGCACCAAATCAACATGCGTGGGTCCTTTGCTGTGGTGATCTCTAACAGGAAAAGCTAAAAGAAACCATTTGAATCAAATTACAGGAAATATGTTTTTGGTATATCACAGTAATAGTAAAGAAAAAGAAAAACTGTTACACATGGGCCTATGTCTCTAATAGAATTCATTTTTCAAAAATGAAGATTTAGGGTGTATTCACACTTCAATTCACCAATTTGTCATTTTTGTCCAAAGCAAGATTTCAGGTATAAAACATTATCCCACAATATGAGATGTTTTTTCTCCAGATGAAGAAGAGGGAAAATAATCTGGATGAAGGAAAAAAGAGCTAATCTAGCACATGGGGAGAACTGACAGAGTCTATAACAAAAATCTGGTCCAGTGAAATAGTATGAAATCTTGAAAGTACAAAAACGCCAAAAGGAAATAAAGACACTGAGTTTGCAAATTCACGCTAGTTTTTATCACTTTAAGTTGGTACTGCTGAATCATTTGATTATGTCAATTCAGTTTTTTCCAGTCAAACGGAATGGAATGGAGTCAATGAACTTACATGATATGTCCATGTAAGACACATCCATCTGCAAACCATTCTGTGTAAAGATCGTGCAGACTCGGAGTTCCTGTCAGGTGTGGAGTTGTCACAGGGTGAAAATTAAATCAGAGGGGAAGTATGTAGTAAGTGCTTAGTATGTCTTGCTCAAAAAGTGAGGAGCGCAAGTGGCCTGTACGACTTTTTGGATATAGGAAGAAGTAAGGAGCATGTAAGATCCCTACTTCTGTCGCACACAATGAGTGGGATAATTGTACGCGTATTGCAAGTGAAGCGTACGTTTTCAGAAATCGTACTTGGGAAGTAAGAGAAACGTGAGAGAAAGGTAAGCACGGAAGTGTTAAGCAAGACAATCGTACATCAAATTGGAAGAACACATGGAAAACCACAATAATATAAGAGGGTGCACTGAGTCTGTTCAACATTCACTGTTTCAGCATCCAATACGGCACTACCAAGAAGGATGCGCCGTCGTCTTTTAAAGCTGTTGTTGAAGAGGAAGTGGAAGACTGTGATGCAGTGCTGGCAGTAGTTGCTCAGGATCGCCTACTTTTTATTGTGCTGATCACATTCGTCGTCTGAATGTGACGTACCTCACAAGTAATACTCAACACGCATTTTGGAAGTAGGTAATACACATGGAGGAAGTGCGCTCACACCCCTTTTGTTAACACGTACATTGAAAGCAAGTGGAAAATATGAGCCTTTTGCGTGGTAAGTACACCTTCATGGGAAAATACTCCAGAATTGTTGCATGTTTTTGACTGCATTACATGTGAGCCTACCAAACTTACTCAGTACTTTTGTCTTGTGAACTCCGAGTGTGCCCCAGGCAAGCTAATTGTCGCAGCCAGGTTGTAGTGAAAAACTGGCCGGCCAGTTTTCAGGCTGCGTGCTATGCGTTGTGTTTGCGACTACCAAAAAAAGTACTTTCCACTTGCGTGCATCTCACTGCTTGGCCCAATTTTGACACGGAAACCACTCATAGTACCACGTACGACAGGATGTAAGAGAGCCTTACATCATAGGGAGTCATAGATGAAGACAGGGCTAAGGTTTGACATGCACAGGTCTTTAATACTCTCCAACTTACAATGTGAAACCAAATCTAACAACATCGAATGTATAACAAAAACATAAACTTTAGTTCAGACTTTCAGGTGTGAAAAAGCCCTAAAATGACTTGAAAATCAAAGGACAATAGTTTGTTCATCTGTTTTGAATGTAGTTTGTAGATTTATTAGGGAATAATTTCAAAGCAAATATATTTATTCAATGGCTTACAATTTACAGATAAATAAGACAGGAAAAAACATTATGTATAAATGGGCCTCGCACCTCAAGTATATTACACTGAAATAAAGCAGATCATCAGATAAAGATTATTGTGTTGGACAGTGTGTAAATATGGACATTCACATTTTTACAAACAGCTAAATTGTAATCAGTGATGTTTAAACCTCTCTATGAAATCCATCATCTACAGATGATGAGCGAGAGCATAGATATCAACTCTCCAATCAGAGCTGATACAACAGCATGAATTAAGTCTCTAATGAGATATGAGGTAGATAGTTAGAGGGGAGGAGATAGCATAATGTGTTGTGTCACTTCTCTCATTTCTTACACTTCCTGGGGTGTTGCAGATAACCAGCCCAAATGCTGCTGTGCTTGCCAACCATTGGCTGCAGTAGGCTTATTTACCTAATAAGGCTTGTCTGATTGGTCCCCAGGAGACAATGGCATGTGTAAACAGCCCGGGGGCTCTGGACAGCCGACCGACACAGCATTCCCTTTGTCAGTTAGGTAGCTACTCTAACCGCTGGCAGTCAACACATGCATGATCACACATGCACACACTGGTTGCAGATAGAGTTGGAATGGAGTTTATAGGCCAACTGTGAAACGGGAATTTTTGAATCCAAGCTGCCACTAACTAATTTAACAATATTCAGTGTCTGTACCAGTATCGAACATCATTAACTTAAAGAATAATAAAGAGTTCATGCACTTTTGTACTTGTGTTGCAAAAGAGTGGGAGAATGTAATCAGACTCAAGTAAGTTCCATGTTAAGTAGACTTATTTACTTACAATAAGCATTAATGCAACAGGTACTGACTCAAAGGGAAACTAGTTTAATTATGGCTTAACTCAGTGTACATAGTGGGAGGTGCCCTATTGTCAGAAAAGGGTTAGAGTTAGGGTTAGGATTAGGATTAAGGTTAAAATTAGGGTTAGGATTAGAGTTAGGGTAAGGGTTAAGGTTAGGGTTAAGGTTACAGTTAGGGTCAAAATTAGGGTTTGGATTAGAGTTAAAGTTAGAGTTAAAATTAGAGTTAAGGTTAAGTTTAGAGTTAGGGTTAAAATTAGGGTTTGGATTAGAGTTAAAGTTAGGGTTAGAGTTAGGTTTAGGGTTAAAATTAGAGTTGGGTTAGGGTTAGGGTTAGATTTATCAACTAAATCCAAAATAATTTTCTGATTAACGGGCCTTCTGACAGTAAGGTGTGCACTGTAAATAGCTACTCAATATATGTAGTGTCTAATTTGTGGTTGATTAATTTTTTTTTTTTTTTTTTTTACCTAAATGGGTTTTTGTTTGACAAATAGAGGAATTTTGATAAAGTTCAAGAGTTGTAGGTTTCTTCTTCCTGGTATAGACTATAGTACTCTGTCCCACCTCACCATACCATGTTCATTGGTGCATAATAACCCATTCAACATGGCTGTCATTCAGTCTGAATATTATCTTTTCAACATTGTCATAACCAGACTAAAGTGACACTTCAGGAAAGAAAAAAGGGAGTGTCCATTAGTTAGCTTACATCTGATTCAATTATTTTGTCTTTCTTTGTAAGGTAATATAAAGTTATATTTTTTGTTAAAGGTAATGGCAATGGTTGATCCAACTTTGATGTAGGGAAATTCAGTATGTTTATTTTTTTCCATCCTATAACACACAGCACCTAGCAGTAGCATCACCCATAGTCCATTTATTATTAGAAGAATTGTAGGAAACTTTAGTAACAGCTTTGAACTAAGAATAATTAACTACTCTGCCTAGAAATCCTGCATCTGTCTAAAGACTTCCTGGTTTGTTAACAGGTTACTAATGGATGACGTGACCGAGAAATAAACAAAGTAGTATTCACCACACATTTCTTTTCCCCAAATGTAGCTTTGCAGAGTTGAACATGGCTTAGCTAATGTGTGCTACCCTGAACCACAGAAACAGAAAACAAACACCCGGTTTGCTTTTCCATGGATCTGTGAGGCTGCTCAGAGGTGCCAGTCAACTATCAGTCAGTTAATGTGTTGCACAGGTGATTTGGATGACTGTTTTTTTTTTTTTTTTTACAGTTAAGTTCAGCAAAGGCTTCATACAGTTTTAGGTAAAACCCCAGTGACGGTTTGTAGAATGGAAGCCTATGCAAATGCGATGCTGTTGCAAAGTCTTTAACAGGTGATTTTCAGTTTGACCTGGGGGCAAGGTGAGGTGGCTGTCCATTAGACAGGACCAGCCTGGGGACAGGGCTGTACAACAAGTCCTAAGAGCCATAAATACACTCCAGATGTGTGTATGTGTATGTGTGTGTGTGTGTGTGTACACTGGGGGAGGAGTCTGGTAGAAAACATATCACATCAGATAGTCTATAGGGCTGCTTTTCCCAGGTAACATTAAGTGACAACCTGCGTGTTACAGCAAGTAGACACTTGTAGACGTCAGCTAGGAAAATAGGAATTGTTTGACTTCCAACAAATTGTTGACAATTCAGCTTTTGATACAGACTCCTCATGTTTGCACAATCAAAACAATTTATTCAATATTAAAAGACATTGTATGTGATGTAACATGTTTATACAAAATGCAGTTTTCAACATGACCACAGATTTCAGTCTTTGTGAGATGATTCAGCCAGAACTCATGTTACTAGATAAGATAAATATCTTTGTTACATTGCCTTAAGTCATACAGTATATTCACAATTGCTAATTTTATTTCCAATACAATAGCCACAAGTAGCATTATTTTCAGTAATGACTGTGTTTCATGCAGCACCTCCTTATGGAATAAATCAAGTCTGTTTTTTACTTAAATTTACTGACATTTAAGTTAGTTCTTTCAAGATATTAAGATAGTAACATAAAACATTTCCACACTGAATATTCTTGAAATCTTCAGTCTCCATAGTCTTCAAACCAAAAATAGGCAGAATAAATGAAAACCAAAGGTATATCAGAAAGGAAATTTTATTATTATTATTATTATTATTATTATTATTATTATTATTAAGAGGTCTACAGGTAGTGTTAGTCCTGTGTGAATAAGGCAATAGTTTCTAGATACATGTGATATGTTGCACATTAAAGCAATTATACAAAAAGTAATATTTCTACTTAACTATTACTCAACAAATAAAATACTAATAGTGTCTAGTGCTGTAAAAAAAAAAAAAAAAATGTTGTATTATACCATAGTTATCTTGGTTTGAAAACCAAAAATCAAATGGAAATGAAAATATTTGCAGCTTGAAAAAAACAAAACAAAAAAACTAAAGGATTATTGATTAATTAATACATCTTCTGATTTCCTTTCTATTTTATCATAGGCACTTCTTTGTAGCTTTGCTAAATTTAAATAACCATCGAGGGATATTTTAGTACTTACTAATTTATATACATATAAACAACACACACACACACACACACACACACACACACACACACACACACATATATAAACATACACATAAACAACAGTGAAACTATTTTATTTATATAGTCAAATATCATAAATCACAATTTTTAAGTTTTACACCTTTTTTTTTTTTTTACTTGGAACCATTAACTAGAAGGAAATTAAAGACTCCCTAAGAACAGCCACAGATGATGGATCCTGTTCTGCATAAATTCTTATGTTCCCTTTTCCACCTCTGTTTCAGTCACATCACTCTTGCCTTGCCTCAACTTTTCCTTAAAACACGTCACCTCATGCTCATCCCAGTCCTTTCAGGTCCTCACTCATTCCCTTTGACATGTTCTGTCACAGACGGAGGCTTATATTACCAGTGTGCTCCCTAAATGAACCTGTGAACTGTGCCTCCTGAATCTTTCCATCATTCCCAGTGAGGCAGTTTCTGGAAAATCAGTAAAGTCTGGTTTTTCAAATCATCCCCACATGAATCCAATAGAAAATGTCTCACTCAGAGCTGTTACAGAAGGAGAGTTTAATACGTAGAGAGGCAGCAGCTCCCAAGCCTGTTGCAAGTGTGTAACAGAGAGTGAGTGAGTGAGTGTGTGTGGGATGAGGGTTTAGGCACGTTGTCTGCGAGGCCGTCCAAGAAGCCCCAGGGCACCTCAGTAAAAGAGATAATTATCTTTTATCTGCTATGTTGTGACGGGAGATTATGGTTCAAATTTACGATTGTTAAGGAGACAATACAACGCAAGGCTGCTCTTTTGAAAGTGTTGAGGGGGTCTGAAACAAGTGAGAGAACTCCCACAATGCTGCAACAGCTCATCCCCCATGTTTCAGGCTTGAGGTCTTTCAAAACAAAGGAAAGGATAAGAAAAACAGATATTTACTTTCAAGAAAGGACTATAGTAATCCAATCATATTCTGCAGGATGCTGTGTATATTATGCCTATTATAGATATATCAATGAGAATCATCTGAGATTAGAGATACTACTGGCTACAGTAACCTTAGCTTGATTTAAATTAACCCATAAAGACCCAGTGCTACTTTTGTGGCAGTACCCAAATTATTATTTTTTCTCTCTATTTAACCTTTCTTAAGTAATCTATGGCTATTTATCATAATATTATCCTCTCTGTTATGCTTTTTTTTCAGTAAAAATCTGGTATATTCCTATATTTAATTTACTCATTATGTATTTTAATCATCATGCTGTGATTACATTTGAGGCTTATTACACAAAAAAACAGAGAAAAACTATAAAAAGGTGACTTTTTCAGCTGAACATAAACTCACTGTGTCCATCCACTGTCATTAATCCAACTCCATGGGTTTTAATATTGAAACAATGCTGTAAAAGATGATAGGGTTTCCACGTTCACTATGGAGCTTCTGAACGACCAAATGGGTCATATCGAATGACCATGAAAAGATGACAAACTGTATTTTACACCAGTTATTTACATGGATTGATAGGATTAATGGATGGACAGTTGTTAAACATCTACATTGATCAGTGGATGGTTTTGGTCACTGGTGGATATTTGGGTTTTTATGGGTTAAACTTTAAAACACACTGGATTCAGAATGGTCCCATTTGTACTAAACCTTCAACTGACAGAATCTTAGGGCATTCAACTTTACCATTTAGAGAACATTTTATTTTTCTAATATGTCACACATTGTTATTTTAGTAACAATAAATTGAACAAAATGCTGATAAACTTTCTTTTTTTTTTCTTGCTGCCTTGACCTTTAACACTTTTGCAATGTTGACATTTTGTTTCTGTTTTTATATTTTAACTTGTTTTATTTGTTATATTTTATTATATTTCATTGTTTTTTTTAATGCTTTTATTAATTTTCATTACGCTTTCAGTCTTCTGTACAGTACTTTGGTCCACTGTTTTTGTTTTAAAGTGCTTTATAAATAAAATAAAATTAGATTGGATGTCTGTGAATTCAGTAAGATTTATAATGAGCACAGTTTCCATAGCTTAGCAAAAGGAGGAACATTATACTGTTCATGAATAAAACCATCCACCCAGGGCACCTCTATAACTCTAAGGTGAACATTGAATATGCTGTTTGTTTAATAAAATAAACATGTAGTAGGTTTTATTGACTGTTTCTCGGAAGCCATAACTTCCTGGAGTCTTTGTTGCCATGATGTTGCCAGGCAACCAGTGGAAAGTGAAGGAAGTTAATGCCCCGAGTTAATAAAATAGCTCAACACATAAACCCCTAAAAATCACTGTAAATTTTGTGTGAAGAATATATAGGCTCAGTAGAGTTTAAAATAAGGTTCTGTGGGTTTAGTTTCTCATGGCTGACTCACAATTTAAAGACTTTTTTTTTTTTCTTCTATTTTTTTTTTATTTTTTTGCATTTTAAAGTCATGTTTAGGAACATAAAGTAATGCATCAAAATATAGTACATGTAAACATATAGCCTCTATGGCCTGAGGTCAGCAAAAATGATGATATGCATGAAGCATATATATATATATATATATATTTTTTTTTTTTTTTTTTTTTTTTTAGAATTTTTAAAAAAAATTTTGTTTACA
>JAPSES010000120.1:12255044-12270660 GCA_029822895.1 Maxillicosta whitleyi | reverse complement strand
TATTTTTTATTTTTTTTTTTTTTTTTTTTTTTTTTTTTTTTTTCAGATTTGATCACATCATTTATGTTTCCATCAAATAATATCAGCTGGAAGATAAATAATATTTTATCCCTTTAAAAAGACTGAATTGAAGTGCTCAAGCATTACTTGACATACCCACAGAAAGGGACCATGAATCCACAACAAACAACCCTCTTTCCCATGTGTGACTGCAATGACACAGTTTGGTCTGTCTTTTAAACCAATAACCCACTACCACCAAAAATCAGTCTACCTATGTGAAAAAATGAGGCCTAAACAAAGAGATGAGATTTTTCTCATTATATTTGTAATATGAGCACTGGTAAGAGAAAGCATATGTCATATCCTGTGCAGACATGTTATACTTCCTGTGGTAAAGGGCGCTGAACATTTCCAACACACTGAGGAGGTGATTATTAAAATAGAAGGAGACTTCACTCTCTAAAAAAAATCACGTTATTATATGTAGTTAGCATTTCAGTTCCATACAACTAGACCCTAACAGTCTTCCTGATGATGTGAGACAGGCGTCTACTCTGACAGTTTAAGTCCAGGCTTAATTCATTATTTTTTAATGTTTTATTGATTGTGTTTTTGTAAATGTGTTTTTAACTTGTCTCTTTTCCATTTTTGTAAAGTACTCTCAATTGCCTTGTGTATGAATTGTGCTATACAGATAAATCTTCCTTGCCATTAGCTTTATATTCCTAATAAATAGCAATATTGCAAAACCCTGACAGAAAATTTAAAGCAGCGGTGCTTGCAAAAATTCCATAATTACCTTTGAGGTCATTGTAATTCAAGTGGTCTGAGCAAACATAAGACTGCTTCATCGTACCTTCCTGTGTTTTCAGGCTGTAAAAAATCTACCCCTTGATGCCCAGATATTGTCTAATTACAAGTAGGAGGATTAAAATTGTGATTGACAGTTGTAATTGGCAATCATGATCAGATTCTGTTAGCCATGACCTGGACGTGACTCTGCTAATCTACTTGTTCAAGACATATAAAAGGGTTTCACTTTTGCATAATAGCATGAAATTCCATTAGATTCCTCTGTACTTCTGTTTCATCTTTGATTTGGACTGAGAGGAGAGAGCTGCAGAGAAAATATTTATAAATTAAGAAGAAATTTTCACCATTCCTGAACTTTTTTTTCCCCATGCAGCTTTAATCTCTTTAAGCCGCAGAATTCACCATCTAATTTATCTCATATGAATTCAATAGTAACACTTTGTTTTTATCCAAAAATCCCATTCAAAGTTAACAAATGCATCTGACATAGTGACCTCACATTTGACCCGACCTGGATAGACATGAACTGTTGCTGAGAGACGATTACGCCCATGAATCTGTCACCATCCTCACCTGAAAGACGAACGGCAGACGCAGGAAAAGAGACGCAGAGAAAGAGAGACAAATAAGTGGCTGGTGACGATGATGATGACGATGATGGAGGAAAGAGGAGAAAAGATCACAGAGCGTTTGTTAGTCTGTAACCATCCTCACCTGACCCAGTTGCTGCACATCCACTCACCCTTGGCAGACGTCCACAACTGAACACCAGAGGGAAAAAAGGTCATCCAGAGGCCATGGGGTCCCGTCACAGGGCAAAGCTCCCCTCAATCCCTTTATATATACACACACACACACACACACTACTCCCATTCTCATTCCGCATGCCCCCTTGACCTCACTATTAAAACACAGGAGCAAATCTCCCGATTGGTCGCAGCGGCTCAGAAACAAATGATGCCAAATACCTGACTTCTGCATGGCCTTTCTGTAGGGAAGCATGAGAGGGCTGCAGCCGCTGGATTTGGCATCCCACTTGTGCAAATACATTCTGATATTGGAAATGTGGTTTGTAAAAGTGCACATGGTTTTGGAGGGAAACCTTGTAGGGCTTAGAAGCCACAGCGACATTTCAGTAATGGCTACTGGACTGAATAGAATGGACTCAATAAGACTGAGTTAACTGTTAGATCTGATGAAGATGCAGATAATTAAGTTAATGATGTGGTTTACCAAATTAATGAGTTTTTGTAAATGTGCGTTCTTTCCCCTTTGAGTGGATGTTCTGACAATGTTTTTGTACTTACTTTTCATAAAATCTACTCTTTTTTTTCTGCCTCAATTCAGGACCAGTGTTGAACAGTTTTATTCATTTCTTGAGCATTAGATAAAAGTAATGTTTTTATTTTTGGTTTAGTTGAAACATCCTTATTTTACACTTCTCCTATAATGTTTTACACTCTTCAGTTCTGTTTTGTTTTACCTTTTCAGTACATGTTATTTTTTTACTCTTGTTTACATTTTTACAATGTGCATGAGTTTTTCATGATTTTACTATAGTTGTGTCTACTGTATTATTTTGTGTAGTTGTAGCACAATAAATCATGAATAATAATTAAATTCAGTATGCATGTAGGAAACAATAAATAAATAAATATTTGTCAGGTAAAAGAAAAAAAGACTTGTTTAACATTTATGTGCGGTTGTTTTATGGATGTGAATTTCTGAAATGAAACAAATAAAAGTATTTATTTGCAGCAGCTATATCTGTACAGGGTTGTGAAAGGTGAGACCTTTATACAGATAACCTCAGAATCAGAAGTAGTTCATAATTTTAGACTCTGAAAGATACAGATAGACTGCCTCAGTCAGTGGTAAATAAGAAGTGTTCCAACTTGGCGGTGTACTGAAGAAATATGTTTTAGATTTACAAACCCATCAATGTGTCCAAGTCAGAATGATTGTTTAGATAATACTACAATACTTGGATTGTGCCACACATGTTAAAGGCTAAAAGTCAGGTTTAGTTCATTCTTAAATCCATGAATTGCATTCATCAGGTGATTCCCATACTTATATTTGTGCACTGTCTAAAAATCTAAACAAAAACAAACAATTTGTTGTCTTCTCCCAAGTATATCAAGTATAAGGTGTGTTGTTTATTTTCTTGTAGTATTATATATAACTGCAAAAAGGTGTCTTCAAATTAAAGCTCCATCTGCTTTATGATCAGATTAGTAGTTGAAACAAACACATAGTTCTTCCTCTTTATTTCTGATTTGAGCACTTGAATCAGCAGAGATAACCCTGGTGTACATTACATTACTCACTGCTTGGTGTGTATCCAGCAGATTAAGGTGTGTTTATCTTATTTAGTCACTCAGTTTTATAGTATATGTTTTTGGGTGTAATTAGCCTAAAAAACAAAATTAAATCACATTTCAACTTAGTCATCCCATTACACTGCTTACCCTTTAACACTCTGACTGCAGTGATATTAGGACTATAAACAGCTCGAAAGTAATCTTCGGTCAGAGGAAAGGGATTGAAATGATGCTGTTTCCTGATAATTCCTTCTTGCTAAATAAATAATAAACGTTTGATGTGTGTGGACATCGTTGCTTGTCATCTGTGTGTATTTATGTATCAGTACGATGAGACAAAAGCCCGTTCAGCCCGTGTGGCCTGGCCTCTTCGACCCTGCCATTTGAGTTGTTCCTCCATTGCCACTGTTTATTTCTGCTCTTCCTGTTTGTGCTCAACTGACCGTAAGGGCCATTCCTCTGCTGGGTAAAAAAAAAAAAAAAAAAGGTAGGTTGTGATTTTGATGAGTGGTAGAAGGGTGTGCATTCACACAGCATTTAAAGAGATGACTCTCAACCACAGTACTAACATGTCAACAGAGATTAAACTAGTTTATTATTTTCAAAGAGGAAAAGAAATTACGAAACAAAAGGCAGTCATATTTTACACTAGTGATTATTATTAAATTTTTACAACCATTCAGTCTGCATAACATAAAGAAATAATTCTACATCTTTGTTTCTTTCGTATTTTTGGTACTCTGATTTATACATACAAATAACAAATACAGGAACTTTTTTCACAATGCATATAATCTGTGGGCAGGAAGAAAGTCTTTCAGGTGATCAAATGTGTGTGTGCATGTGTGTGTGCATGTAAGTGTGTATACGTGTGCGTGTCAACACAAACCAATAGCCCGAGACCTATAGCACATCCAAAAGAAAAAAAAAATAACAGAAGAGAGACGCCTGCAGTCAGATCCGCTGACTCTCTGCAAACTTAATGCAACACAATTCTCGCAGGCAAAAACTGAGGCCTGCCCTTTCTCAAACGTCTGTCCTTCTCCTCTTCTCACCTCCTCCCTTTTCTTTCCTCCGGGTCTCGGAGGTGTCCTGTCCTCTCTCCTCTGGCGGCAAAGTCTCTCCACCCGCTGCGACTCGTACCCTTCTCATCATTAGCTGCCCTGGGGCAAGTTTCCTTTTTTTTTACTTAATTAAAAAGTCTTCATTAAATGTACTGTATTTCATACAATTTGTACAAATATATTCAACGTCTGTCTCTCCTCATCTTCATCAGCAGAAGAAGGAAGGGAGTGGGATTCCTGTTATACAGGTGCAAGATGCAGAGAGGCTGAATGGGAAATTAAGGGAGGGGTGTCATAAAAGTTTTTAATGTCTGCTTTTGTGATGTCTGTGTGTGGAAAATGGCTTTTTGTACACAAATGGAGCTCCTTATCATGTGGGTCAGCTGGGAGGACAGCGTCTTTGTGGTGGTGGCGGTGGCAACTTGGGGAGAAAATGCTCTTTCTCTCACTGGTTGGGGGAAAAACAAAATCCCCTCCGAGGTCAGTGTGCCCCAGTCAAGTCAAGTCTGCAAAGCATTCACATCGCAGAGGTACACTGTGATTTTATAAAAATAAGATACAACTGAGGACAAAGGAGTCTAAAGCCTGTCATTCTCACACCGCAGCGAGGTGGTGAGACAGGGGAGTGTAGGTCGGGCCAAAGAGCGGTTTATTTGTCTTTTGGGATAAGGAAGCAGGTCAGCAGAGGTACCGTGGGGTATGGTGGTGACGAGGCCGAGGGTTCAGGGGCGGCCTCCCTGCATGGGAAGGTTTAACCCATGGCTGTGACCATACTGGAGTGGTGGGGGGCGAACTGGAGGCTTGAGGAGGGGTGCATGGGTGTGGGGGTGGTTAACATGTGGCTGGAGTGTGAGAAGGGAGGGAAGGAGGACATGTGGCGGGACAGGGCGGCCGGGCTGAAGGAGCTGCTCTTGTCCATCAGGCTCTTGGAGAAATCATCCATGTTGTCTTGGGACTTTTTGCTCTTCTTGGACTTGCTGGACATCTTCCTGTTCCTGGTCTGGATGCCTTCCTTCTTCATGGTCAGAGGTCGGTTGATCTGCTCTCGAAAGGAGACAGAGAAGAGGGCAGATTAGTATTTTATCTGTCGGGTTTTAGAACATTTTACTCACATGCAAGATACATATCTCATAAGAGAAGATATAGATCAGGATGCATTTCTTTGATACATAACAGTGTTTCTAGTCATGAGCCTTTTTGAGGAGTGTCTGTGTTTTAAAATAAAGAGAAAAATGTGGCATAGATAGAGCTTTAGAGGCAGATTTGGGGTTTTGGTACAGACATAATGACATGTAATGGACTTCTATTATGAGGCAAATCAGACCGTCCCATCCTGAAACAGAAGATTGTTTACATATACTCTTTGTGTTTAAGTGTCTGACTGTGTGTCTGCGTGATGGGATAAGTCAGCATTCATCTGGACTAAATGTTGATTCCTTTAAGCTGGACTGTATCTGAGTCTGTGACTGTGCCAGAAAAAGAGAGTAAAAGGAACGATGGAGGGGGATGGAAGGAAGAGGGTGAGTGTGTGCACAGCAGAGACGGAGAGAAGAAGGGTCTGGCAGCTAATGTGCAGCCAGTCGACCACAGAGACACATGGCCATGACGACCGCCAGCGTCGGCCAAGTCCTCCTCTCCACCCTCCTCCTCAACCATGTGGCCGTCTCCTGGCCAAAATGGCCCCAGCTGCCTTATTCCAGCATAGGTTTAGCCGGGAATGAGAGCTGGATGATGGAATTCTGACTGTGGGCAGGATTATGAGGGGAGGTGGATGAGGCCGACTGGCTTCCTGATCTTTTTGAGCGGTTCTTCCCAGGGAAATGGAAACAGGGATTTCTTCCTCACTCTTGCGCACTCTAAGACATTGCCATTTTTCGCTGACTCTTTAAGCAGAGTGGCCTTGATGATTAGTGGAGGGCAGAGATCTATGCCCCCCCCAGTGATGTGGTTTCATTCTCTAAGATGTGACTCCATATTGGGGGACTTTTGCTGCCTTGTCTGCCTTGCTTCCAGCTCTGAAGCATGCTACGCCCACCTAAAGCCGGTCAGGCCTCTGCTCTTTGATGCTGAGATGTCTACCATCTCACAGAGGAAGCCTTGGGCCTCCAGCCTGCGCTCGGCCGCCGCCCGGCACATCAAACAAAGGCAGAGCCAAAGCGTTTGAGTCAATGACCACCACAGAATACACAGCCTCTCACATCCTCTCTCCCAGCACCAGTAGCTAACCACCTGAAACCCCTGTACTTAGGTGTCAAAACTGAACATACTGTACCTCACTCAAAGATAGAAAAGATGAGAAGACATGCGGTAAGAAAACCCCAGATTACTAAAAACAGACTGTTTTCTGTTTTGAGTGTTAACAAGGCAGTGTGTTTGTGGCAACTTTTCTGTTTGCACAAGCTCCTTATCTAAGCCAAAGCTTACATGACAACAGACTGTTAACATCAGGTGTTTTGGGGAAGCTCACACATCAGGAGCACATGCAGGCTCGACTAAATTCTCCATGAAGAATGTGGAATTTGTTTCAAAGGGAGCACGCCCCAACAGAAGTCTGGATTTACCAAAATAAACTAATTTTGCAATTACACCAAGGTCAGGGTCAGTTCAAATGCTAATATGTAACTGGGAAATATTATTCTTCTATCCTTTTAACCTTTGTCTGAATCTGTTTCTGCAGCAGCTACCTTTCTGCCAAAAGTAACATGGGAAAATGATTTAACAGGGAGCGCTTGCGTGACAAGCAGGGCAACAGAGCAGGATACTCTTCCCTTTCCACACATGGATATGGGATATAGGTAACCTTTATCTGTTGTCTGTGATGGGGGGGGGGGGATATTACCTATATGTGGCCTCAGAGCAGTTAGCCTGGTGATTATTATTATTAGTTTCAACTACAATAGCTGTTTGATTAAAAGTGACAGCTTTGTGCACAGGAGTGGGGAGAGAGAGAGGGAGATAAACGAGTCCCTGGGGTTTTCAGATTGAGGTTGTGAAATGATGTGGTGAGGCACTAACCAACCCAAAACGAATCAGACGGATTGGTGGTCAGAGGGGGGACTCGGAGTCCCTGGCGCGCTTGGAACCAAAAGGCTAGAAATAAAAAAAAAAAGGCCTGGAAATTAATCGAATTTTAATTAAGCTCCTTATTTAATATTCAAAACCAAGGCGGCTGCGGGCTTAGTTCACTTCGTCTTATACATTTTAGATTCGCACTTACTGCCAATAAATCATATTAATTCTACAGTATTTGTTATCGCCGTGCCCCGGAAATTCTCTGCAGGGACAAGACAGATAAAATATTCAGAGTAGGAGGGAAAAGTGCCCAACAGGACGTGACAAGGAAGAAATAATAAGAGCAGGGAAGATGGTGATGGGGTGGGAATAAATAAATAAAATAAATCGGACAAGTCTTGGTGCGCACGCATTCATCTTAAGAAGGGTTATTACTTACATTGTGCAGTTTAAAGTAGAGGCCGCAGGCGTTACACACCGGGTCCCCGTTGGCGTTTCTCCGCCACAGCGTCGTCGTTGTCGTTTGACAGTTTGCACATGATGTCCCTGCCCGTCTGGCCGCGGACTGCACACACAAAGATGACAGAAAAAGCCAAAAGCGTCACATGACCACGTAATTACGCAATCAACGAAAAAAGTTATTCACATAAACTGGAAACGAACATCAAGGGTGCCGTTTTGCAATTTTACTCTGAAATTCACTTAGAAATTGAGGTTTATGCGGCACTGGTAGCATTAAAATTTTGCATGAGTCCAGGGCATGTCCCTTGGAAAAATATGGCTTTGGGTTTCATAAAGCTTTGCGACATATTTTTGCGCATTAGGATTTGCCAGTGCCATTTTGGTAATTCTAACCATATTTATTACTTTTTCTTGCAGTAAATAGAACACAACAGTTTTTTTCCCTTCTGAATGGCACCATCTTAAACAGTCTTCATTCCTGCATTGTACAAAGTCATAAAAAAAAAAAAAAAAAACCAATCAGTAAAGCCTTCGTTTGATAGTACATATAGCATATATCCTCCCAATGCTTTTGCATTTAGAGCAAGGCAAGCTGAAAATAGTTTAAAATAAAGACAGAAATACCAAAAACAGAGCTGCTTTCACTCGAGGCTAAAAATAGCGTCATAGAGCACATACCTCCTGGAGAATAAATATTTACAGAAGACATAAAAGCAGTGCCTTGAAATGGGAGTACTATTAAATCTGATTAAATTTCCCCTTAAAGTGAGTGTTTGTGCCACGAAATCTTGTTTAAATATCGGCCTCATGACGTTAAACAATTGAAATGAGAAGAAGAAAAAGAAGAAGAAGAAGAAGAAGAGGCTGAGCATGTATAGATTTGGTATTGATTAAAGCCAATATGTGTCTGAGTCCAGGCCACATACGGGTAAGGGTTTGTAGGCTGTGTGCTGTAGGGGATTTCTTGGATATTATAGATTTAAATATCATATGAGATGCAGTGAAATAAACCATATGGCGACAATTGCACGGCAATTAAAAGCATAATAAGAAAAAAATAGTTGGATATTTTTGGCTCCGCTTCAGGCTACCAGCAGACTAAAGCTCACACTTCATTGTGACACAGTCAAAGTCATGTCTTCCCATGGATTTAGCTGCCTGCCTCACAGCCCAGTTTGCTGCAATGGCTTGACATTGATGTTATAATCTCTAAAAACAATCAATAGACAGGTGACCACAAAGGACACAGGACTACATTATCTCTGGAAGGGATTTCCAATTGTACACATGTGGTGACTTAATAACCCCTGCTGCTGTGTGCTGTGAATAACCAATCAGGATGGAGGTTATTGACGTAGGAATAACCCTCACGTCTGTTAGGTGCATGCATAATCCATCTCCTCATCTTCACTTTTATTTCACTGTAATATCATTATCATCCAACTTCAAATTCTTTAGAAATTATGCCAATGGTTTGATTTATTAAATCGTTTTATGACAATATTATTGCATCACAAACAGAATACAAGTAATGAAAGAGTGGGTATATATTAATTTGTGGCTGTTCAGAGATATTAGATCCATTTCTTGCAGAGAATCCTTTGCTCTCAAATAAAAATGCAAGGTCAAATGTGGCGTGGCAATTACCCATACCTGACCATCCCCGTGTATTTGAGCAGTGTTTATAACACCAAACAATCTGAAGTCGTGACTCTGTGCTGGCCTGCCTCAGACTCCGCAGCCTGTATGTTATGACTAGGGAAGCGGGCTGTGTTGTTAAAAGCGACTTATCTGCACTGCTCAGATATCCGGCAGCCTTTCCTGGGAAGTCGGGTTTTCACATTAGGAGAGAGGTGTACTGAAGAGGTCCAGAGCAGAACTGGACAGCCATATTTGCCTCGAAAGACTTATTAGTCAAGAAGGCAGGGGAACTCCTCTAAAGCTCATAGGAGCTGCAGCTCTGACTACAGGGGCTTTCCCTGAAAAGAACTGCGGTAAAGGCAAAAATAGCCAGCAGAAGAAATCCTATAATAATAATAATAATAACAATAATAATAATAATAATATCCGACCACTGAGGACGATTACAGTATAGGCCGAGTTTTATTATGGCGTTAATTTTGAATGCAGGCCTGCAGCTTGAAGCAGTTTTCTCTTTTAAGAGAAGCACTCCATCTCCAAATACACATGGGGCCTATGTTGAAACAAAATGCTCTGTGAATCAATGACACTTGTGGCAAATAAAAAATAGCATCGTCATTGCATTCAAAAATTGTGCAGTTTTTCTATGGTAGTATCTGAAAACAGAGACCTGCACTTGTCGAGTCAATTTCCTGCAGCTAATAGGCCTACTTCTTCCTGGATAGGGGAAAAACAGAGAGAGAGACGGAAATGTCATCAATAGAGAAATGTGGTAGAAACGTACCAGCCGCCGCTTGGGTTTGATCAGAGGGCGATTCTGCCCGTTCATCTTGTGATAGAGTCCGCAGGCGTTACACAGATAGTGACCCGTACCATCCCGCCTCCACAGCGGAGTCGACGTGGCCCCGCAGTTCACACACTCCCTACCCTCTGCAAGAGCCACACACATACACACAAAATATGGACACAACGTCCAGGTCAGTGGTGGCCCCTTTTCAGTCTGCATGCATGTAATGTATACTGACAACGGAAAAGGTGGAGAAAATTATGAAGGAAGCTATTACTGCAAGAATGGTAAATGTGCAAAAATCCAAAATGCAACAAATGACAATAATAATAATAATAATAATAGTCTAATGAACACATTACATGCACAGTAATACACAATTACAGTAGCAATTAAATTATAATTCATTTATTAAATAAATATGTAGTTATCAGCAGTGAAATCATTAAAACAACAGTTGTGTTAAGGTCCTTAAGCAGAATTTGTCAGTAAAGTAGAAAATCCTTAAGGTACACGTGATCTTTAATTGGAATTTAATGAGTAAAATCCACTCTGCTCCGAGATTAACGTGTTTACACAAGAGGCCTTCTTCTTTCTCCAATTAATTCAGCAATAAATAATAATAATAATAATAATAATAATAATAATGATAATAATACTACTAATAATAATAGCTGCTAATAATAATAATAATAATAATAATAATAATATAATCATCGTCATCATTCCATTCTTTAATGGGCTGAGTCCTTTGTTTTGAGATGAGTGAGGGGATGTTCAGGTTTGACTGGCACTTCTCTAGTGACACCGACAGGTGAGACGCGCACTAACAAGTGTGATTATGGTATAGGGGCCTGAAACTGAAACAAGGGAGCTGCAGTCATAGTCAGATTATTTGAAAGCAGAGTCACACGGGGCTTTTGTGCAACGCCGAGAGCGTTTGCATTTTCATGCAGCCACACTTCCCCTTTTTTCGAGCTGCAAAAACACAGCCCGACTTCTTCACAAAAGAGAGATGTGTCAGATCGGGTTCGTGCCGTGTTTAGATGTGACAGACATGTAAGCACCTGGAAAAGTGTGTGTGCGTGCGTGCGTTTTTTTTCTTTTCCCCTTTTTCCAAATTTCTTTGGTTTACCAAATATACAGGCTTATACTCTTTAAAAATGCACGTATATTTTTAGCATGAAAAAAATACGTTGAAATCAAATAATAGCTGTATCGGATCCAGTGCAACTACACACAATGAGGGGAAAGGCTTCTGCAACACAAGCCTTTACTGAAAAATTAATGATAGCATCATTAAAAAGCAAAACACTCCTAAGATCTGGAAATATATTTAAATACACATTATCTCACATTATCCTTGAATTAAAATCATTATGTGCATTAATGGGCCAGTGTATGATGCTGAATAATCCCGTTGATATGCATCAACTAATCCACTGTCTTCTATACTCCCATCAAAGCCGCTGATATTAATCTCATTACAGAAAACTGCTTTCAGCTGCGCAGCAATAACCTTAAAAATAATAACCCCCACCATCATTTGGAAATATTCTTTCCTCCCTCAGAATCTCGTCTGCCCTCCCTCCGTGGCTGGTGCACTCTGCCACGCCGACCATTCACCCGCTTTTTCCCCGTGAATGAACGAGCAGCATCCGGTGCTGGGTAAACAATGCAACTGTGGCGTGCACTGGTCTGACAGTAATGGGATTATCTTAAACATATAAACGGGGCGACACAGCCCAGAGAGCTGGCTTCCTCTGTCTCTCTCCCCTTTTAGTTAGTGTATGACAACAGGGGGGAAATAACTTGTATTATTCGTGATAAATATATATAAATATGAACAAATTTCCACAGTGTTTTTTTTCTTTATTTATATGTGTGTACAAATAAATAATAATTATAGGTTGTGCGACGAAACTGTTTTTTTTTTTTTTTATTGTAAATTTTATTTTATTTTTTCAATCGACATAGTTGGCTCAGTGTAATGTAAGAAAATTTGCAATGTATTATTATTGTTGTCATTATTATTATTACGTGATGAAGAAAGAAGGAGCTTTAAGGCTTTATGAGTTGCCTGTATATTATTTGGAACACAGGTTGCCCTAAATGGCCTTTAGCCCAGAACGAGAGCTTGTTCATGTCTATATTCAGATTTTATTTATTTTATTTATTTATTTATTTATTTATTGTTCTTTCTTTTTTTCCCTCTGTTTGTTTGTTTTATGTATGAGATTAAACATGGCTGATCATTAAGGCTGCAAATCTGGGGAATAATGTTAGGTCAAAAGGGAATGTAATAAAGCGCACGCCTACCTGAACAGGACCTTGTTTTTGGTCTTGTTTTGGAACCATAACTAGAAGATGACCCACCTATCAGGCTACTTGGTGGGAAGAGGCCTGGGCCGTATTCAGGGACATAGGGTGGGTATGTAGCGATGGGGTGGTGGGCAGAGGAAGACCCTGCTCCGATTGATCCCACGCTCCGGCTGTGAGCTGACTCCAGTTTCATACTCTCGGCCAGGGTCACCTGGTACTTTATGCACTCTTTATCCTCCTGCCGCCCGGAGCTGCTGGAGCCCGGGGTAGACATGCCTGGGTCCGGAGATACGTCTTTCGGAGGGGTCGGGGGAAACGTAAAGAGGTGCGGACTGGAGTGACCGGTGGACAGGGAGGAGGAGGAGGCTGGAGGGTAGACGGACAGGCTGGCCGGGGAGCCGTGGTGCAGGGGGTTCTTGGGGAAGGGGCTCAGGTTCCAGGGAGAAGTGCTGTGGTGCGGGGCGATCCCTTTGCTCCCCTCCAGCCAGGGCAGAGAGCCGTGCAGTAATGAGGGACGGCACACCTGGCTACCTGGGCAGCACAGAAACACACACAAAACATTAGAACCTCACCCCTGACTGCAACATCACCAAAAATACACATATTCTTTCGCCTTTGGGCCTAAAGACTCATAGAAATCTGACAGGGCACAACATTACACAATGATTTATCAGTGTAGGAGAAATGTGTCATAAGACATAACACCAGCCCATAATTACATTCATGTGGTGTTCTTATTCACAACACTGAAACTTTCTCCGTGTAGATCTCATTAGAAAGTCATTAAAAAAAGAGAAGCTGCACATTCATATGGCCCCCACACGTTCATAGTTTTACCATTTTCATTAAAGAGGCCTTCACACAACTACTGAAGACTTGTCGCTTTCAGAAGAAGCTACGCTGTGACTGACTGTAGAGGAAGTTAAAGCCTACACTATAGGAAGCTTCATAGATGATAATTATGAAAAAAAAAAATATTCTGCATATTCTCAGAAGTGAGAACATGCCACTAAGCTTTAGGCTACTAAAATATCCCAGGTGTGTGTGTGTCACCTCTGTGCCAGGACGTCTATTTGTTTTAATCCGTAACGAAATACCACATTGATCCAGAAAACAAATTACGCACGGGTTTTTGAAAAACTTGTCTGACATGTCAGTCAACTGGATGTCGTTATGTGTTTACAAAGTTTAGACGGGAATAGTGTGTGATATAAGCGGTAGAGTCAAACCAATGAAAAAAATCGGGGTAAACCATATTTACGGCGTGGTTTCCCAACATTTAATTTGTCAAGTTTTTATAGACAGAGTCAGCTCAGGCCAAAACCGAAACCTGCTCTGGATCACAGTCACATAATGCAAATAAATCCAAACACAGCGACAGTAATTGAGTCTGATCTGCGGGGATAAATTACGCACAGAGGGCTAAACACGATAATGTTCACATTATTAAATAAAAGACCTGAAGAGGCCGTTTACTTACTGTGTGGTGGAGGAGGGTACCTCTGGACGGCTCGGACTGAGTTTCCATAGTATGGAGAGACGTGGTTCCCCTGTCCATCGATATTAAAGAGTACATCCACATCGTCAGCGAGAGGATACTGCGAAGGGTCCATGTATGAGTGGCCGAGGCCCGGGTGATGTGAGCCGGGATGCTGCTCGTTTAACACCGCTGGATGATGGCTCATCCATCGTGGCTGGTCCGCACTTACTTCCATTGCTTTGCTTTTTTCTTCAGCAAATGTTCATGCACGCCGAAGCAAAACAGATACAAGTCACAAGATAAGAAATAAACTGTCCCAAATCCGTTTTTGTTAAATCCACAGGTTCCGCGCTTGCTTCCAGTCACCTGGAGATAGAGAGGAATTTATTGTCTTATTTTCTTTAACAGTTCACATGCAGCACGGCTGAAACAGACATGAGGCCCACGGTAAAAGTCAATTTCCCCGGTTTTTAGAGCAATACATTTAAACACGAAACATACCCCACATTACAAATGCAACAAACGTGTTGTCATTTATATACGTCCAAAATGGAATCCGGTCCCACGCAGTGCTCCTGAACTTCTTCGTCTTTAAAAATGTCTGTTTCAACCCAGCTCAACAAGTAGTAGAGGTTAATGCGGGCGCAGGGTTTGTTTGCAGTGGGTGGCTTCACTGCACACTGACCAGCACCAGCAAGTTAAACTCACTGATCAAATCTCTGTTTGTGCGCAGTTGTAGCTCTCTCCATTAACTCCGCTCCTCTCTCTCTCTCTCCCTCTCCGTCTCTGTGGCTCTTGCTCGCTCGCCCTTGCTCTACCTCCGCTCCCTCTCTCTGTCTCTCTCCAGCCCCCTTTTTTTTTTTTTTTTTTTTTTTTTTTTTACAGTGAAGGCATTCTTTCAGGATGGCGCCAGGCAGCTCAATGCTTGCAGACAGCTGTGGCGCGACGCAACTTAAGGAGGGTCTGTCAGTGTCATCAGTTAAGGGGAGGGGCCTACCCTAATTGAATATAACGTGGGCCAGGAGAGATGCACAAGATTTTTCTTTCAGTGACCTTGCCAAATAAAATATTTTACAAATAAGGGTATTTATTTCAAGTTACACAAATAAAATTATACTCACTAGTAATGCAAAGTATTATCTGGAGTGTTTAACACTGTTTAAAAGTTATTATAGGCCATAATTTAAATAATTAAGAAATGCATTAAATCTCACCATCTAAATAGTAGTTAAAAATTCTTTGTTGTTATTTTTTAATTCAACATTTATTTCAATTAAAGTAACTCTCTTAAATGAAAACACTGTAAGACTTTTTTTTCCAAATGGATGTCTTGCACTATACAGAGGTTAATATAATTAAGTAGCCTTCATTCGACCCATCTTCTATAGTTCATCTGTGCACAGCCGATGTGGGAGAGAAAGAAAGCTGCTGCAGAGCCTGTTGCTTTGGGCCAAAGACAGGTTGCGGGACATTTACGCTCTTAAAATTGTGACAGTGCGTCCTCTCGCGGTGACAGGCACATTATTCTAATGGCAGATCCAAATTGAGCCGATTTCCTTACCGTGAAGCAGGCACGGACAAGGACGCCTGGAAGACTGAGTTTATAGTCTCAAAAAAAAAGGAAGAAAAAATATTATAAGCTTTAACTGTCTCTCAGATAACTTAAGTTTTTTTTTTTTTTTTTTTTTTTTTTTTTACAATAAACAAC
>JAPSES010000120.1:12242039-12254911 GCA_029822895.1 Maxillicosta whitleyi | reverse complement strand
ATAATTGAAAGAAGAGACACAGGAGGCGATATATATATATATATATATATATATGTGTGTGTGTGTGTGTGTGTGTTCTGCGTCATGCAGGTATGATGCTGTGCGTCTTCAGCGGTATTCCACCTCTGAAATGGAGCCGCTCCTTGGGGAAGTATTTTATGTCAAAATCCGGGTTTGGATTGTCCATATAGTCTCAGATAGGCAGTGCGTAATAGTAGAGTAAGGGATGTGTACGGGGTGGGGGCAGCCTCGGCGACGCCACTGGATGTGACGTCACCACGGTGTTAAAAAAAAAAAAGTCAGGAAATGAACCCTCTCACAGACGCAGCGGGTAGGCAGCGGGAGCGCGCACGCCTTTGCACCACGTAGGTATCAGCACTATCCTGTGATAGCCTAATACCAGGTAGGGCGGATTTACTGGGGAATTCATTGGCTGCACACAAACGCGTAGCTCTTGAGCATGAAATTAAGGGATCAATAGTAGCCTAATAATTTAGATAAAAGTTATATTTTCGAAACATGAATTATTAAACGAGTGACCCTGCGAGGCCACACGTTTAAGGTGATAACTCAATTAGTTAGTCCACGTCCCCAATTTATTTCCCCTCTTTTGATATTGCGGTTGTTCTCTGCCGGGCGCGTGGGAGCACAGTCTGAGAGAGACTTGGCAAAGCGTCGTATTTTTCCTCTCCAGGATAGCCTACCTGGAGAGAGACAGAAAGAGGGAGCATTTCTCACTCAGGCAAACCTGAGACTGAACTTGGATGCAAACTGATGTAGCTGCCATTGTCAAGCTGTCAGCGGACTCGTGTAATTATCCTCTTGAAAAGTATCGCGGAGCCATTATCCACAAAGTACCCGTTATAGGTGCTCGGAGGCAACACATGACGGTAAATGTAGCCTAAAATCCCGATTATGTTTTTTTGTTTCTTGACTGGGATGTATCGAAGCTTAGAGAATGGGACATGGAAGCCATCCCATGACTTGATTCCCAAGCCTTGGTGTCAATAACGGCAGAGCTTATTCAGCACGCAGTAAGACTGGCTCTCTTAAAAAGTTGTCATTTATAATCCCAAACTGTCGCCACGGAGGAAGAAATGGTGGTTGCAGTTCTCTCTTTCCTGCCAGTGTGTGAGAGTCTAAAACTGTATTAGTCTACTTTTAAAGCTAATGGCCTACAAATAGAAATGCTGTTGTGCGTAAAGGTTGATTCATAAAAGTAGGCTACAGGCCAGTCCGGATTCTGATGACAGATCATTTAGAAATGATTCACCTCTGATTAAAATCACAAATGGCACAGTTTGTCTGTGTTGAGGTTTATGATTTAAGACATGACTGGATTATTCCATTGCCAGCGTGGGGGCTGAAATGTTTACGATAAGGTCTTAGAGTGTTTATGTGGTTTATGGAGCATCAGCATTACAATCATTGTTTTTCATCACAAATAATAATTTCCTTCCGTCAACTGATTAATCAGCATTCAGTAGGCTAGATAAAACAAAACAAAACAAAAAAAAAATGTTACAGATCACCATTACTAGTTTAATATTAACCTACTATTTTGAAGAAAAATAAATGCCTATTTAAATAATAATTGTAAAAATTGTGTGTGGTATTTGTGCATGTGCATATGTGTGTTTACCATTTAATCATGGCCATGTTGTTTTTTTTTTTTGTTTTTTTTTTTTTTAAATCCAGGTCGTAATCTCAATTTTGTTAATTTCAAAAATATTATTTCCAAAGTCCTTTGATTTATATTAATAATCTACAGTAAATTAAAACAGGTAACATTAAATCCGTAAAAAAAAAAAAACCTTAGGACATAGTGAAAAAACATCACATACATACAAAATAAATATTAGATTAAAATTGTAAAAATACATCCGTTATGTTCTTGCAAGTGCTTCCAGATGACAACGGAGATGAACAGCACATGATTAAAACCACTAATCCCTACAAAGAGCAGAAATCAACTACACCAGTTAAATGTACATTTCTATCTTTTGAAAGTGTTATAGCACCGCATTGCCGGAGTATTACATATAATGACTTATTCCGTGACTCATTTGTCACCTTTCTGGTCTTTTTCAAGTATAAAAGGGCTGCCATTGTCTCTGCATGTGAACCAAGTCGGTTTCTTAGAACGAAATGAGGCCGTCAAATTCTGATTGTTGACAGTGTGAAACTTAAAAACAGAACTGGCTTTCCTAGAATGATTAAAATGAGAACAAGTCGAAGAATAAATCACCTTTTTCTTCGAGGGTAGAAGTAGCACTTGTGTTATTTTTGCGTCAATCTTCCCAAAGAAAAAGAAAAACAAAACGGTCTGCCAATCGACTGACTTGTGATGCTTATCTCTGTCTATCGCTTCTCGCCAGACGCGCTGATGTAATCTTTCATTTAACATACAGGCCCTTTTCACCTCTTAGCCTGTATGTCCCCACCAGAAACAAAACATCCACCTGCTTGGAATATTCATCCTTATTTATTAATTGAGCTTTGACACAGTGTAAGGCTGTGCCAAGTTATAAGCGCGTTGAATTTGACTGATTTTATATTGGAGCTGATAGTTAATCCACAGCAGCAAAAGTCTGTCTGACAGCTCCCATAACGGCTAAAACAAAATCTCAACAGTGAAACGAAATACATGAAACCACATTAGCTGCTGCCAATCTCTGTCACGCATGGGCGAATTTCGAGGCCGGCGATAGATTTATATCCATTTTAGGTTATGTTATAATATGTAAAAATATTACCAGATTTAATCCAGCCTGACTAACCGCTCTGTGTATTTTTAGGAAATAGAAAAACTTTTTAACAGTATCAATAGTGGTGTGCGCGGGGGTCTGTGTCGCGCGCTGCAAATGGGCCAACCGTTAGCGCTGTTGGCCCGTGCCAGTGCGCGCGTGATGCCCTTAATTTGCCACCCTATTCGTTCTAACGGCGGCTCTATCCAGACATATCGACCAAAGACGAGATGGAGGGAACTAATAACGAGGGAAAACCCAGCCTCAGCAAGCCGAACTCTTTTTTTATGACCCGCCGGCAAGGTAATCAGATCAATTTCACGGCTTGTATGGGATTCTGCCTATACCACCAACCTGCGCGATAATAGGTCGTTAAAACCCCTCATCTGCGCTATTTTGAGGGCCGTTGTCGATGTAGGTAGCTAAATATTTTAAGAAATTCATTCGCCTTATACATTTCAATCCCGAGTCGTGTTTGACACGAGGCGACGTCAAAAAAAATATTATTAGGTCTATGGTTAAAAAGAAAAAGAACGAGAAAAAGATATTACACCGCGTTTGGTCCTGCAATAAACACAACAGCTAACAGTGCTTTAAGGCAACAATGGCGGTCGTTATGGATGTTGTAGGCGATTTTCTCAATAATACAGCGCCCTTTTCCTGCAATGCACAGAGGCGGTTTGGAAAGAAATGAAGGTGTAACCGGTAGCGTCGTCTCTGGCTGGAGTGAAGTCAGGTGACAAAACGCAGGCTTTTTCGTTTTTTCTTTAATTCATTTAAATCAATACGGGTAAACTGCCACGCGAAACCCCAGCACAAAAGTTTGCCATCATTCACACACGGGCACCATCAGTTAGCTCTCATATACAAAGCCAATGAGTGAAGAGGCAGCCTATTGGACAGAGCATTTAGGATGCACCGGCTTCACAGCAAATCTAAATATTTACTGACCTGTAGCGGACGCTGGACGGATGGAGGCTTTTTTTTCCGCAGATGTGAAGAAAGAGTGACATAGAGATGGAAGCGCCGATGGCATTTAGAGAGGCAGACAGAGAGAGAGAAAGAAAGAGAGGGCGAGAGTGAGAGCCGTGGATGGGGAAGGGAAAAACACACGCGCACACAGTAGTGGTGGTGGTGTTGCTACTGCTTCTGCTGCTGCTGCTGATGGTGGTGGTAGTGGCGGCGGTGGTGGTGCACGCGCCCTCGGTCCCGGAGTCACATCAGAACACACCGCGAGGAGGAACACGCGCGCGCGCACAGGCTACCGGGCAGGATGCACTCACATACGGGCCAAACAAAGGCGACCTCTTTACCGTACTTACTGTACTGTATACGCGAGCTCTTCCGGGTTTAAAAGCATCACAAGTTAGAGGAATATAAACCAAATAGAAGGCCAAATAGAAACCAGTGGGAAGATGAGGAAAAATAAGAGATAATTTTTTTTTTTACAGCACATTCTAACATCACTCTATGTTGGGGCCTGTCAATATAATTTTGTCTTTTATATATATAGGCCTATTTTTTTTAGGGCAAGTATGTTTCTTGATAATTACAAATAGGCCTAATACATATTTTTTTCGTTTTCCTGTCATAGAAAACAAAGTGGTTACCCTCACACTAGCTCATAGAATAACAGTTTTTATACAGTATTAATGATAATGCACATGATCATCGAATAAGTATATTATCTGCATGGCTCGCCTGCACGAGCAGTTTGGACTACAGCATTTCAATACAGAACACAAGGACTTTGCGTAATATATGAAATGTTGCACCCCCTTTTTATGTCATGGACTAGATGGTTTGCCACAAAGGACAGATGAAGCCACGGTGGTGTCTAATCAGCACCACTAATCCGTGCCAAACTCCACGGTAATTAAAGCCGCTTTTGAACAATGTGTAAGAAAAACAAATGTGCAATCTTTCCATATCAGGATGGTAATGTCATATGAGCTGCATTGTGGCCCCCTGGTTTTAGTAGTTGTTCTAAAACGGTAAAGCTTCACATACATCAACCACCCGGAGCATATAGGCCTACTAGCCTTCTTATTGACACCATGGTTGATTGAAAGAAGCACCAAGCAAATCCGATCCTTCTCTCTGTGAAATGCACTGAGGAAAAAAGAGGAGAGAGGAGGGAGAGGAGAAGAGAGGAGAAGAGAGGAGCGGAGAGGGAGGATGCTGGAGGCTTGGTATCTCTCATGTTGCGCCTTGACTCTTTGAAGGAGAATGTAAACTGATCACACCCAAATCTATCTTTGGGGAAGAAATTCAATTAAGGTAATAAATTAAAGATAATTGGCGCAAACCTCGTTGTATAAACTTACAAATGCGACTACAGCCAAATTTGTCTTTTTAAACCAATGAATAATTCAGCATTTCCATGCAGGGTAAGCGGAGCTTTTCATTTATGGAATTAGTATTTCAATATCTAAATAGAATTACAAAATAACGCATTCCGATAGTAATGATTTATTAATCTGCCTTTGACGTAAATAAAGTGCTTATTTTGGAATTTATTAGCTGTGCGATTTAAATGTAAAGGTGGAGTTAATATGCCTCTGTGATAAATGCGCATATTGATGGCTTAGATATAATCTAATGAAAAACAACAGCATTTACGCGCAGATAATTAAAGCATATTATAAGGTGTAATGAAAAGATTAATTATGAGCAAAATAACGAGAATCAATTTGTCTTTTTCAGTCACGTTACCCAATTAAATAAGAAAAAACTAAAATGTGTGGGGTGTTTTTTTTTTTTTTAAAGAAATCTGTTAGAAAATGTTGGGTTTTTTTATTGGATGGGTGTTGCCTATTTTGTCTAGTCAATCCTTATTTAATTGTAAATGGAGACTGTAACTAGCCTGGTCGCCGTTTAGGGTTTCCTTACATTACTAGGCCCCACTGTATCATATTATAGCCTCCGTTTTGCACTCCCCTGAACCGGGCTAACGGGAGAGTGAGCGCGCTGCCCAAGTCCAGAGTCATGCTCCTCTTCTACCGCGTGCTCCCGCCGCTGTGAAATCGCGTGATTAATGTAGAATTTGACGCGAGCTCCCGCGTGACAGCAGAGGCTGACAACAGCTAAGCACAAACCCTCCGGTACACTGGGCCATAATAACAACCGGAGCCTGCGCACACTGGCCTTTATTCCCATCAATTCTATCAGAGCCAGCTGATATTTATAATCACACCAGCTGATAGAATGAGGAGTTAGAATGTCATTTTTATATTCTGATTGAATACAGCCGCATTTCACTCACATTCAGCACACTTTTTTAAGAGTTAATTTTTCAGTGACAGATTGTGCAGCTGCAAAACATCCAGTGGAGCAGCGCTTTATCTGTAACCCACCCCTGTACCGTGGCTTTTCTGCCCCGTTAGTGCATAAACGGAGTAAATCATTTACGGTCACCCGCTTTTATAGCCTTCTGGTGTAGCCTAAATTTTATTAGACACTTCCCACTCCAAATGTGAAATAAATGCTGCAGTATATATCCCCTTTTCCCTGCCTACATGATTCTTCGCTGTAAATGTCGAATAAGATGACCTTAATTTGAGACAAAACACCTCCAAAAATGTATGGGCCACGTATTATCTATTTACTTATTTATTTTCCTCAATGTGTTTTATTATTCTCGTCCTGTGCACTCTCTAAACGTTAAGCCAATGTGTTTTTACGGCGGCTTCTCCCTGCGATTTTATTTTAAAATATTAGGCCGAGGTGGGGAGAATTATAAACGACTCTGCTCTTATCTGCTCCCTTCACGTATCCAGGATCACAGAAGCTGATTAAGAAAGAAGTCACAGCCAACGCTGGATTCATAATGATTTGGAATAATGAATCCTTATCTCCCCTCTGCAGATTATCAGCCTTTCAGCTCGCCATGTTTTGTTACATGGGATAATTTATTGCATCTAATACATCACAATGAATCTGATGGGGGAAAGTGATGGCCATGTTAGGAGAGAGGCTGCTTTTTTATCCCGGGGCAATGAAATGCCTTTACGATTTTTAATTGGTAAAATATAAGGGGGATCTGATAAAAAAAAAGAAGAAAAAATAGAAGCATAGAGGTATAATCTTGCCTGCTAGTGTTCCAGCAGCACTCTGCACTATAATTAGTGTGTCAATTTCAACCTGAAATTAACAGCATCGACCTGCCATCTCTGCTTACGCCAGTGGAGTCAGCTAGATCCTAATTTCGCATGATTTATTTTTCACCAAGAAGAGATAATTAATCATAAACACTGAAAACAGTGCAGCAAAGTGGAGATAACCAAATATTTGCATCTAAAAAGATTCGATGAAGCTAATTCGTTTTCACCACCCTCCCCACCTCCATCCATCCTGAGCCCACCTGATCCAGCCACCGCTGCAGTTCTCATGAGTACCTCCAAGATTTTTAATTTTCCATGATTAATCTTTGAGTGGCGATGTATCATTAATCACTACATAAGGTGGGAAACGGAGGCATGTGGCCCCTGCGTAAATACAGACTACAGTGTGGGAACTGCAATTGTTGGATTGTGGATGTGTGGCATCATGTGCATGGTGGTGTCACTGCTGGGAAGCAAGCCATCTTTTATTGAAAAGGGAGGGAGGTGTTGCCTAGCGGTCTGAAAACCACCAAGATGCAGTGTGCAGCAGCAGTAATAATAATAATAATAATAATAATAATAATAATAATAATAATAATAATATAGTGTGAGTAGTAGCAGAAAAAAATAGAAAAAATAAAAGTACTAACATTGGATCATCACTCTTTTGTTAAGAAGTCATCTCTGGCACAATGCCCGTCCATCTCTGAATTTTTGGATGGCGCTATGTTTAAACTTGGGCATGCACACCGTGCCAGGATAAATTTGCATTTTATTTGCAGCTGTAATTAGCTGATCAGCATCTCTCCCTGTCCCCCCTCCCTCCCTCTCTCTCTCTCAGTCTCTGCCCATCTTTCATCTCATTATGATTTAGTATTTTCGCCGCCTCTTTCACTGCCTTTCCCCAGTCCCTCATTTTCCAATGTCCTGGCAGCGCCACCAGATGTTTATCGGTCATATACCCAGGGACACTGCATGTCAAACAAACCGGGGATGGACACTTACAGGCGGCTGGGTGTCCAGGCAATCCTTCCCTCCCCCTCCTCTTTCCTGGCTGAGTAGAATAATCCTGGACTGGGTGGCCACTGGGAGGGTTTCATGTGAAAGAGGGAAAAAAAACAGATCTGGTTGGTTGTTGCTTGCTCTCCAAAATAGTCTGTTTTAATTCATCCCGTGAAAGGAAATCTTAATCTGTTGTCTCCTCAGAAACAGTGCAAATATGGGTTGATGCTGCGGCCCAGATGCTGCAGAGATACAGATATTGATGTGGAGATGAGATTAATGAGATGCACGGCTGGGGAGTTGGGGGACAAACATCCAGAGGAGAGTCCTCCCAGGAGAACACTGCACAATGCGACCTGCCTGTTATCTGCAGGGAATGGACTCCCTCTTTAATGAGCAGTCGTTTATTAAAAACACACTCTTTTAACCTCATAATTGAAATTGGCTTTACAGGAGCGCCTCGACCCCCCACATTGATGCCGGTGCGCTCCAGCAGGCCTACAGAGGACGCATACAGTAGTTATCTCCATGTAGATCACCTGTGTTGCAACAATCACAACATCACGTTAGAGGGTTTTGCAGAGCCCCCGGTTGGCCATGATATACAAATATTTATCCACTGATAAGGAACAGCCACGGTAGCAGATAACCTCCTATTCCACTGCGTCAGGACTCTTTGTCTGTACAGTCTCAGCAATTACAGCACATTTCCCTTTCGTTTCCTCTTTTTCCTCCATAAACTTCTCTGTTGCTTTTAATTCGTTAAAGCATTATTAGGAGACTCCCTAAGCCGCTTTAGTCAATGACTGTTTGTGGGGTTGTGGAGTCTGGAAAAGAAAGAAAGAAAGAAAGCAGAGCAGATGAGAAGGGGGAACGGGAGTGGGAGGAGGGTTTCAGGAAAAAAAAAAGAATGAATGAAAGACTGGCTTGATTTTCCTCGCAATCCACGGAACAAATAGCTAACATTTAACGTTTACACCCTGCCTGGCGACTCACTGGCGCTGCGGGGCCGAGCCGAGCCGGGCTAAAGTGTCCCGAAAGCCTTTGGAGGGGTGTAAGTCCCCGGCTATCGGGTTCTCCAGATCCCCTTTAAATGACTGTCGAAGAGGCAAATATCGAGTTGCACAGGGTCTGCCTCTCCCCGCCCTCCCGTCTTTGAGCAGACTCTGCCAGCCTGGCACCGCGTTACCGGACTGACATTACCCCCAACACAGCCAGGGGCCCAGACAGTACACTTATTAGGACTTATATTGTTGTTGTTGAGTTTGGGATTTAGTCCTTACTACAAAACCTGTCAATATCACACGAATAGAAAACTACATCTAAGTGATGAAATTGAAAACAAGTGTTTTTTTTTTGTTTTTTTTTAAGGATAGGCCTATTATAGCTATTGATACTATGATGCTTATCATTTGTCTTTCTATTATATTCTATAGATTTATTTTAAAAACTGACACTGCATGCAACAGAATTTATTGTTAAAGTTAAACTGATAATTTTTTTTAATAACTAATGAATATTTTAAGTGATTTTTCAGTTTCTCATTATGTCATCTGTGACTTAACATTACAGTAGCCTAGCTCTAGTCTCAGGCTGATACAGGCAGAAACTTATGGGTTATGATATCAAGTTCATCAAGGTACTAAGTTTGAAGTACTTGTTATGTATGTTTTAACAAAATCAGCACTTCAATCTAGTCCATAACAATAAAAAACAGTCCAGAATCTTCAATGATTTACATAAAGTGTCAGCCCAGTCATCAAAAAGATTAATCTATCCAGGTATTAAAAAAAAAAAAAAGATGGTTTTATTCTAAGATTAAGGTGTTTTACTATAGAGCATGCAGGGACAAATGTACAAGTTTAATCAAAATGTTTTCAGGTATACTGGTGAAATAAAGGTAAAGCAAGTTTATTCATGGATCACATTTTGTACAGATAAGTAACCCAATGTACTAGTTTACACACACACACACACACACACACACACACACACACACACAATGACATCCCAACAATAAAGGATAAATGTATTGAAAAATAAGGCACAAAACCATACAATCAAAATATATATACAGAATGTGATTAAAATACAATGATAAGGATAAGAAATATTCTGTTCCTCGTGATTTATAAACATAGCACTACTGTACCATCTGCAATAAACCAGAACCTGCTGTACAGATTTTAGAAGTGGAATAAAGTGCTCTGTTCTCTGTGGCCTGGTTAAAACTCCAACAGCAGCTTTATGAATGAGCTGCAGCTGTTTAATGGTCTTTTTGGGAAGTCCAGTTGCAAGACCATTAAAGTAAGCCTAGTTGAAATGAAAACATGGAGGAGCTTTTTGTGTGTGTGCGGAGATAAACCCTTGATTTTGGCTCTTTTTTTTTTTTTTTTAGAAGACTGTTTTGTGTTTGCTTTGATATGGAGGCTGGAGGTGAAATCTGAGGTCCAAATCATTTAATACAGATCCGTGTTGTTCTTAATATTCTGGATAAGATGTTTTGGCAGATGTATAATCCCTCTGCTGCAGTAAAAACCAAACCTGCATCATATCATGAAATGTGTTACAGATGATTGTCCAATTAAACAGTTATGTCTAGGATTCAGCACAGCACATGTTATCATAACATATGTAACCAATACACTCTGCAGTAGGCTGATGCAAACCTCCTGTGATGCAGCATATGACCCAATAGAAAAGAAATAAGTAAAATACATGAATTAATATTTGATTAATCATGATCAGATTGATCTCTGCCTACAATACTTAAAACCAGTCCTATAAAATGCATTACTAATTTTAAGTTTACCTCCAACACTGTGCACTCCTAAAGTTTCCCAAATTAGACACGCAGTCTTGTTGGAAATAACACGTCCTTTTAAGAGTGTATAGCCTTATCTATAAAAGGCCTTTGCATTGTCATTAATCTTCACCAGGCTAATTAAATTAATCCATCGCCTCTTGGCACTGGAATATAACGACCACCACTAAATCCGCTGCAGGATAACAGATTTGTTTTTACAATGAAAAAGAGTTCCCCGCTTTCATAGCTGACAAAAAGCAACCAGCCGGCCTCCTTCATTATCAGCTGATTTTATTATATTTTCTGAATCTAGAAGATGACTCCAGTAAAAGGCACCTTTTGGGGTTTTCACAGTGTGATTTCTGTAAACGGAACGAGGCTGGAGAGTTGTGGTTTTGATTGACAGTCCGTCCGCGGGATCATGTTTAATCCCTGCCTCTCTCGAGCCTGTTCAGAACTCATTTCTCCACCGCGAGATGGGGGACTCAGATGGTTGCCGGGGCAACGGCGATAGTGCTAAGCCATTTCCATTTTCTGCGAATGAGGGGGGAGAAACATTTGCAACAGAGGTCGTCACAAAGTCATTCACAAACAGCAAGAGGTGCTCATTACTCTGAAAGAAGAGGATTACCCATTACGTTACTCTAAAGTAATGATTTACATGGTTCTGGTTTTCATAAGGCATATATAGAGTATCATTCCTGGGGCTACTCCTTATTATCCTGCCCTTACATGCTGCTCCAATGATGGCTTGAAAATGATTCTGAAAGAGCTTTAAGCATGTGCAGATACAGTATAATGATCCAAACTATATGGTTCCCATATGCTTTACAATTTTATCATCAGAAAAATGGAAATTCATATTGAGATATTCAGCCACCTATACTATAATCTATCAATTAATGAAAACTGGTAATAAATATGAAATAAAGCTTGCAATTCTATATAATTTTGCTGGAAAACATTTTTTTTTAGACACATTACTTTTTTTACTCCTTGTTATACACATCGGTAATCACTTTTCACCAGGTGTAATGATTACATACTCCATCCCAGTTACACTTTATCTATTAAGAATAAATCACATTGTCACTATAATTTCATGAGAAGAGGTAAAAAAAAAAAAGTTTATTCCAACTTCACGGGCAACAGTGTATTAAACAAGGTAAGAGCTAACGTACTCAAAACAGCTGAAATGTGTCTTGTGTCATTCAAAGGATAAGTCAATTTCTTAGCCGATTCAAAAGTTAAAAACTACCAAATTCTCTCACGTGTAAGATTTAAGGTCTGAATGAAGTAAAACTTAATCCATTTTGATTTCAACACAAAGAACATTTTGCAACAGAAGTCGTCACAAAGTCACTCACCAGCAGTACAGAAACTTGTTACCTTTCCAAAAAGTAATTCATTTATTATCCATTATGTACTGTAGTCATTAGTTGTTACCATACGTTCCTGTTTAGCCTAATTAACTTAATCTCACCTTGTGAGAGTGATTTTTCATAATAGCTGAGCTACAAAGTTAAGTTTTTTTGTCATTTTCCTAATATTTATACTGAGACAAACTTATCTTTAAAGAGTGTTAATTATAACCAAATGAATGGGAACATGAATGAATGGAGGGAAAAATGAGTATCTACACACTCTATTAAAGTTTCCATAAACCTTTCAGAAATAAAAGGAAAAGAAGCATAACTGGGCCTCAAACTGAAATAGATTAGCCCACATGATATTATCATCATGAATTCAGACAGAACAACATTTAAGCCATTTCTACATGATCTTTGATTCATAAACTGCTATATCATTTGTGATCAGATATTTTTCAGATACAGACCTTCAGTAATCAGGTAAGAGTTGATACATATGTGATACAAAATGAAATCGCATTCATCATCATCTGTGAGCTAAATAAAAAAAAGGTAAGGGTAAGACAGCCACACCTCGGCTCACACATTTGACACCCACTACATTTTTGTCCCTCTACCTTATTTCGTCTCTTCAGAGAAACCGGCACACAGCATCATCAGCATCCGGTCCACAAGAAGTCGAAGATGAGCCGGCCTTTCTGATCAAAGCTCCCGTCTATAAAGCTCAAGGCTGGCCTTCCCAGGCTGGTGTGTTGCCTTTATTCTCAGGGCGCGCACACACACACACACACACACACACACACACACACACACACACACACACACACACACACACACACACACA
>JAPSES010000120.1:12223875-12241424 GCA_029822895.1 Maxillicosta whitleyi | reverse complement strand
ACACACACACACACACACACACACACACACACACACACACACACACACACACACACACACACACACACACACCCTCTTTGCCCCTAACAGTGGAAATGCTTTCACTTTCAATCAGGGTGCACAAACCTGCCATCTTTCTTTTTGGCATTTTAAATCAACCTTCTGCTTCACCTGCATCTGGAATGCTGCATCCATCTCCCTGGGGGGCTGCTTAAATACAACCAGGTTGACAGTGTCAGCATGCCGGTAGGGTGTTAATGCGCTGCTTGTTAGTTTTAATTAAGTAGCCTATAGCCTAGTGATCAGTGAGATCAAGGGCAGTTATTTAAATAAGAAGCACACCGGGCCTGGTAAACTGCAGGCGAGTGTGTTGGCTCCAATTCTGCTTCTTTTCTCCGTCACCTGGCCTCATTAATTCACACATCTTTGCCTTTCGGTTGACATGACACCACACCTGTCAGAACATAGCCCACTCCTCAGTGAGTCCTGGCATCAGCGGTCTAATAATTTTATTTTCACAACCGACCAACTTTCTTCCTCAGCAGAGAGCCACAGGCATCTGCAGAGTTTGTTTGGTCTGTGTCTACATGATAAAAGAGTAAAGTTAGGTGAAGGACAACAATCTGGTAGAGGAGACTGATCAGGAGGAGTAATGATAATAAGGCTAATAAGGTATCTCTCTCCAGCACATTGTTGAAGAGTTTGTATGTCGCCTATGAGGCTGCTTAAATTAAGCCACATCCAGCAGGTTTTTTGTACATTGAATATGCAAACATATTTGACAACGAGTGGTGTAATTGCAGATGATGCTTTAGGCCTTAAAAAAAAGCTTTCAGAATATTTTAACTGCCCTCCTTTCTCATCATATCCCTAACAGCTTTTGAAAAGCTAATGTCTTTAAAGCATTGATAAAGGAAAGAGGAAGATCTGCAGGCAGAGGAGATAGATGAGTTTCTTTCAGGCTAAATAGTCTGACACAGTCAACACATCTGATGAAAGGTCGGAATATTGTTTCCAGAGTAAGCATAATAGAAGAAGTTACAGATTGTTCAAGGACTGTTACACAGTGTGAACTCTCAGACTGACTCTTCTCTATTACAACATTAGCAAAGTGTTATGTCAAAATGTTGTGGTATCATCTGATACCTGCTGTGGTTTTGAAAGATGATAATAGGCTGGAAAACCCAAACATAGGCATCCATCAAATAAGCACTGATACAAATGAAGTCATACGTCCACTTTTTATCATCTTTTGCATGATGAGTGTTGGCAGTTTATTTATTAAATTAAAGGTACGAGAGATAAATTCAGTCAATCATTAAATGAACACTAAAACAACATCTACATGTGGTCTATCATCTGCGGAAATGCACATTCTCATGTAAGTATTTCATTTATTAAAGTTTAGCTGAAGGTAAAGTATACCTATCCATCTATTGTGTAGATGCTTCAAACATGAGATAATGGGTAAGACTGAATGAAAGTAGAGCATGCCATTAAAATACTGGAGGTTGTTGGTTCAATCCCCAGCCTCTGTCCACATGTTAAAATGCCATTGGCTAAAACACTACACCCCAAGTTGTCCCACTGGCTGCTCCAATACTGTGTGTTTATGTAAATGTGACACATTCAGTAGAAAAGCACTCGATGAATGCAGTACATTTAAATAAATAATGAAATATGAAATAAAATGAAATGAAAACGAAATAATGAAATGAAAAAAAAATACATGAACTGTAAGTGGCTAACTTAAAACTAAGATGTTTGATATCTTATACCTGTTCTTACTCTACAGGTTTTGTGCTTCAGAATTATCATGATAAATTCCTTCTGTGTATTCTGTAGAACACACACTGTTCCCTGAAAGTGTTTCTTACAAATGTACCTACACAATGTGTGGCCATGACAATGGTCAGGATAACATTAGGGCAGGGGTCGACAACCTTAAACACTCAAAGAACCATTTGGACTCATTTTCCCTCAGAAAAGAAAACCCTGGGAGCCACAAAACCCCTTTGACAACTAAAAAAACAACAACAACAAAAAAAGACTGCATATGTATATTTTTTTCTTACCATAATGCTATGTATAAGACACAACATCTAAAACAGTACATACAATGATAAAGAATTAATGTAAATTAGCCATAAGTATAAGAGAAATAAATATACAATGAGCATTAATTTAAACTGTTTAGATACAATAAATAAATAAATAAATAAATAAATAAAGGTCATGTGAGTTTGTATCATGGCTTTTAATAGTGAATAATAAATGTGAATGACAGAATCCACAAAATGGAATAACTAGAATAAAGACTTGTCATGTTGAGGCTTGATTTATTTAAGAGAAAACATATGAAGGAAGTGTAAAGGGAGCATTTCAAGTTTATTATACAAATATTTGAATTTATCTATTTATTTTATTGTATTGTATTTTTTTGTCTGCCAATTAGTGACCCCTCTAGCAGATGTGCCCAAGGCAGCTGCCTGTATCGCCTATACCCAGAGCCTATTAATGCATTATTAACATTTGTGTCACAGGCTTGAGCTAAATACTGGTGATAGTTATTGTTGTTTAGTTCCAGTTCTCTCACCCATCCCACTGCTCTATTGTCTCCACTGTCAGTGAAGCTGGACAGGAAGTGATGATACCAAATGATGATTTCCTATTTTTTCTTAACCATGCTGTTCACTGACATGTAAGATTTGGGTCCGCAATGAGTCCAGTCTGGGTACACACAGATATTGGCGGAGTGTTTACAGTACAGCCAACTGTGTAAGGGTCTGCCCCTGGTGGCCAGACTTATCACTGAATGGCAAAGTTTTTGGGACAGGCAGACAGACAGATAGACAGATAGACGGATGACCAACTGTTGACAATATGTTGTGGCCAGTGTGGCCAAGGGTAAAAAACTAACAAACTAAAATAAAATAAATTTAATTAAGTACTCATTCATGTTTCCAAAGTCACAGGGAAGCCACAGCAGAGGGATGAAAGAACCACATGAGGCTCCAGAGCCACAGGTTGCCAACCCCTGCATTAGGGAAATATACTGTATGTGACAGGATTGATTTATTGAATAAGTCATTATTATTATTGTGATAAAATATTTTTTTGCCTCTTCTCATGAACTGACTGTGATAATGTGATTAATTCTTGTTAGATAAAATGTAACCGGGATTCATTGGACCTCATCAAAGGTGATAAATGATATGTAGATACAGGAATTAAAAGAGGAAGGTGCCTGAAAACAAACAACTTTATGGACAACTGTATTTCCTGATGAAACCAGTGAACGTCAATCATCTTAAACACGTCACACACCACCTTATAACCCCATCTAATGAAGACGCTTAAGTTTACAGCTGAAAAATGTCAGGTATGTTTTGACAGATTACGTGTCTGATATAGAAGGAAACTAAATAAACTTTTTAAACCATTTTAACTACTAGAATTTTTTTTTTTTTTTTTTTAAAGATGAAGCCTTCAATACTATACTTTCTTCTTCAGGTTACTTTTTGTGATGCAAAGTCTTGATGAAAAATACTAGTTTCAATATGTGAGATATAAGATATAAGGTAAGATAGGATAGCACGGTATGCAAGCCTTTTGAAAATATAGTTAAGACTTACAATTAAAACATACATTACACTGGGTTACAAAAATAAATACATTTGGAAGTTATTTAGGGTTTTTCAAATGAATTAGGACCATTTTACACCGCTGAATCCAAAAATGGCATCCATTTTTCTCAGTCATAAAAAAAAAATCTTCTTCTAAATTGATTACATTTTTGTGACATTATCAGTTGAAGTTTAAAGTTTTAGGAGAATTTTTTTTAACAGAATGTATTAATTAAATGTTACAAACTTCAATGACGTGAAAATACCTGTACATGTTAACAAAAAGGTAAAAAAAAAAAAAAAAAGTAGCTTAGTTCAGAAAGTTGACTTGATTGAGCAAAACCAATGTGATTTTTGGATTCAGCACAGCAAAATGATCCTGAATCAGTTAAAAAAAAAAACTTAAACAATAAATTTGGTGTTGACCATTGTTACTGCTTATCATTAGTTGGAGTCATTCAGATTATTCCACTCACAAACCTCTGATACTTCTCCCTTCCTTCCTGTTTGTGACTGAGAAGTAAAACGATGAGGAAATTCAAAACAGACAGCAGACGCTAACATTTCTACCTCCGTACTTCAATGTTTTGTCCTCTGTTGTGTCTGAATGACCACTGCTCATTAGCGATATCATCTCATCTGCTTCTCGTTCTTCTAAAACGTATCTGTCACAAACTGTTATCCCTGAAAACAGATGATGTTGTTGTTAGATTTCACTGACCTCAAAGTTCTTGATTCCAGTGAAAACAACAGGTGTAGGATGAAAAGTGTGAAGTGTGACAATGGAGAGCGTGGAGTGTTTTCTTTTTATTACAATTAAGATGTGACTGAAGTGTTACCTTTTAACCTCATCAGTGTGACCCATGGCCTTCCTGCAGCGACATGGACTCCTTCCAGATTAGAAGAGTCTGAGAATTTCAAGCTTTTCTGAGTTTCAAGGGAACATTCATAATGTTGCTGTTGAAGCAGTCAAATCAAGCATATACATCAGAACATACGCTTGACAGATTTGGGTTTTTAGCATCAACTACCGTGAGTTTAAGATGAGAGAAAAATGCTCCGCTATAATCAGAAGGTCATGTGGAAAACATTGCTTATCGGTCCTTCAAGACACAAAGCGCTACCGTCTGTCCAATGTCATTTTTATAGAAAAAAACAAAACAAAACAAACAATAGATCCCAAAAATAAAAGGCCATAATGTTCCTCTGACTAGTCTTATCATAAAGCAGAAATCTGAGACTGTTAAGGCCCATCATTAAGTCCAATCAGAAAGCAGGGCAGGGACATTACAGCCAAACGTAACAAAAGGTTACAATCACCACTGATAGAAACAGTAACGTCATGAGCATTTTGATTTTGATGGGGCGATTTAGATATACCCAAACCACCCTAGCAACAGTACAAAAACATCCTGTACTAGAGAAAAGGCAACAAAAAGGTCTGCTCTTTTTGTATTCGGGGATGTCAACATATCTAGTGAAAAGTAGAGGGAGATGAATAAAAAAAGGAGAAAGCGACTAAATAACTAGAAGCCCCCCAGGCATCTGCCACTCATCTGCCACTCAGCCGATGCAGATCCAGTTTGATTTAACTCCTTAATACTTGATTGTATTATCTGGGGTGTGATAAAAAAAAAAAAAAAAGAAGTCACTGTTTCAGCCGAGAGCAACAAAATGTCAGTCAGAGAGCAGAGTGAAGATATGCTAAAAGGCTTTCTATGCTGCTGGCGCAGACAAGCAGATACAGAGCAGATTATGCTTTATTAGCTGTTCATGGAGACTTAATTGTGAGATCAAAGTTAACAGTTTTCCATCGGTGCGAGGCAGAGCAGATTTTAGTTGGATGAGAAATATCAGTGCAATACTAGTGTCATCGGCGCACTGCAACTTTAGAAAGCCGACTAAAAGCTGGATCATAATAATGTTTTTATTATCAGACTGAGCAGGAATTTCAGCTACATAAATGACAAAACTGAATGAAAATGAAAGAGTTGAGAGAGAAATGTGTGGTCAGTTTGTTATGGTGGTTATTTTGAACGCAGAACATCTATCTCATGTCAGAGGAAATATTGTAAATGGAGCCATATTTTAAACAATATTACTGAGTAAAAGCTGATTTTATGGTTTATAATACAGTATCTGGACAAAAATACTGGGAGACATCTGCAGCTTCTACAACCCCCCATTGATAGGAAATAATAATAATCATAATAATATCAACATTTTCAAGTGGTTGTCAAAAATTATCATGATCAATGTCAAATAAATTAAATTTTTAAGATTAAGATAAGAGGCTTATTTATGGTCAAAATGTGGTATTTCAGAAATCTGATGTTGATTATTTAAAACAATTATTGTGATTAAAATATTACAATTTTGAGTATAACTAATTAAAAACCAACATTGAATGTTACACAGAAACTAACCCAAGGTAACAAGCCCAACATTAACCATAGTTTTAACATGTACTTGTACAGAATTGCAGCCATACAAAAGGGAATGTATTAGTCATAAAGGAGGGTGGATGTCCCTATTAAAATGGCCAGTTTTGAAGTAGTAATTAAAAACAATGTTGATTTGATTTTGAAGTTAACACATTATAGGTTATTATGCTGCAAAAACATCAACCTCTAATGATATGTCACACCTTCTATTTCCTTTGATGCAACCATCTGAAGCATTTCATTGTCAGAACGTGGCAGGTATAGAGTTTACTATTTTGTTTTTTAATTTTCCTTTTTCACCTATTTCCTAATTATATCCATTTCAGTCTAATATTGACCAGGCACAGACAAACCAGGCTATTATTGCATGCTTAGTTCAGTATTTACACGGTGTTACACAATTAGTACCTCTTTATTATTAAGCATAGATATTTTTTTGTTTTGTTTTGAAGGCTGAAGCTCATACCCAAAACAAAATAATAATAAATCATATGACATCTAAGCACTAGGTGAACCACAAGTATACCATTTAATATTATTATTATTTTTTAAACAAACGAAATACTCTCACAGACTTAACACAATGTAGCACTATGAAAAAAAGACCATATATTTACAAAAATGTCCTCCCACTGGAAATAAAAAATTAGTAGAGTCTCAAAAATGTTTGTCAAATATACTAATCATTTTGACTATTCAGTTACATTATCAACATTTACCCCAATATTACCATATTATAAACAAGTTGCATGTAAAGTCCACTGACATGAACATATTGCAGTTCAGCCTCATACTTATGTTGATATTAAAAGTTAAGGGATTTGCTTAAAACATGTATGTTTCTCTTCATGCTCCGTTCTCATGCCCTGTTTGACTTTCTTTACCCAGATTCTCAACAATTAGCTCATTGGACGCAGTATCTGAACTGAAACACATGAAGTACGTTTTAAACTTCTTTAACTACATGGTGGGTTATCCAAAAGCGAATATTAACAGTTTTCAGTTTACTACCGTCCAAACAGTAGATTCACTTTAAGTGTGGCGGCGGGCCACTGTTGCCATGGCGCTGACCCCTCATGACCCGTGCTGTTACTGACCGGTCTCAAATAGCCAACTCAATTTTTATGTCTTATCTCAGCGATAACTCTTATCTATCTAAGAGTCCTTTCTAGTTTCGTCAAACGTCATGTCCATAAATATCGGTTTACGTGAATAGATAAACGACACTTACGTAGACTCAGGTTGGGGGTTCTGTCAGGTCTGGGAACAGCTCCGGTGACAGGCGTCATGTGGGCCGTCTGTGGGTCGTGATGCCAGTTGAGCTTGAACCCCCCCTCCATCTCCATAAACCCGTGGGGTGGTGCGTTCACTTTAAGGTGTGAAGTCTGACTCCTCTCTTGCTGCTTCACCTCAGTCTTCCTCTCTCCACTCGTCTGGTCTGAATTCACTGACTTTTAAAGCTAAAAGCAGAGTAAATGAAAGCAGTGGCATCAATGTTCAGGAAATACAGTTTAAAAAGAATAAATGTCACAACCGACGTCAAAACCAACCACTTAGTTTTCAGTTATTCTTCATATTCCCCGTTTTTATTTTAAAAACTGGTCCAAACTAAATAATGAAATAGTGTTAATGACACAATTTCCAGGTAACAAAGATGCTGATCATGACCATAAATGTAATATTAGCATTTTGTACAACTTTTTAATGGTCATGGTTTAACAATGAGTTGCCAGATCTTGGTTTAATACAATGGGGAATAAAACCTGCAATGACATAATAAAAATTAATCACACTATGGATAAAAAAAAGTGAAGTTTTATTTCTTCGACTGTACCTGTGGTTTACGGAAACATACGCTAGATAAAATGATTCCAGCTAAATGAAACTAAACTACTGAAATGGCAACATTTCATTTCTCTGGTGATTGTGTTGCATAACCTGCTATAAGCCAATGTAGTATGTATTTAATGCTTTATTTATACTGGTTCCATAATTTCTTGATCTTTTTTTAGTTTCATTAGAAAACAAAATATTGTCCTAATTTTTCTCCTTTTTAAGAAGTTGTATTTTGAAATCCAGAGTTTTGCCCCCTCTGTTGCCCTACATTATATTTTAGAGGAAATGATTACCCCATCCCCCGAAGGGGGGGCAAGGGCTATTGTTTTTGTTTCATTTAGATTGTTTTATTTCTTTGTTCGTTAACACTTTAACAGCAAAACTATTGGTTGAATTCACACCAAATTGGGTTAAAATATTGCCAGTGGCCCAGAATGGACGTGATTACATTTTGGGAACAGTAGGTCAAAGTTAAAAATTCTTTCTGATGTAAAACAAAAAAATATTCCCATTTACTTATAATGAGAAAAATATGTGTGAGGGGTGGGGTATGTTGTGCCTGGCACCACCTGTTTGACATTTATATTTTTCACAGAGGATAACTTATATTTGGCGAGATGTTTTCATTTTTCCTATTAAACTTAAAGTTGCAAAGTTTTGTTCTGTTTGAGCATTGGTATACAGTACATGATATAACAATACACTTTAAAACTTTCTAGAAATGCCAGTGACAAATGGAATTAATTTCGCTGATATTAATCATACATGTTTGCAATACAAGAGAACTAATAATTCAGTGAAACATTTTTTAGGACATCATACATATAAATATTGATTGTGCTGTTAAAAACCCGAACCTGTGATTACACATGACGGTAAAAGGCAGACATCAGCTCCATGTATATATCAGTGTAACCTTTGGCATACACCTGTGCTTCACACACTGTCCTTGTTTAACTTCATTCAACACACATCAGAGCAGCAGCAGGTGATTCTGTTGTATGGGAGCAACAAGTGTGTGACAATGAGGCTAAATGAAACTCTGCACGGCAAATCAAAGAGCATAAGAAGGGGGCGTACTCGGAGGGAATAATAGTATCGTGTCAGTCAGTCGGTGGTTTTGGTGAAGATGAAATGGGCTTTTAGTTGTTGAGGAAACTGAGGGAATCAAACACTTCCTGGCTTTAAAGTTGAAACAGCAGAGACTTCCTCCCTCATATGCAGGTAGAGGAGGCTCCATCAGGGAGGAACAAAGACGCAGAGTCTAAACATTAGGCTTTACGTCGTCACCATTTCTGTCTTAGAGGACACAGAGAGCACTTGTGTGTGTGTGTGTCTGTACATGTGAGTATTTAGTGTGTGAGCGAGTTTGTCGGTCTCTCTTGGGGTGGTAACACACACCACGCCAGTGGGAGGGCGAGAGGCTCAGCGGCGATTTCTGTGGAGCTCATTCCACAACCGGTCACAGGGTTAAGTGCCACAGTCATACACACACATGCAGACACACACACATATGAACACTGGAGCTATTGAGTCCAATGTACAGAGTAGACGCCACTGAAGGGGGGTTTCTGACAGACACGCACCGACTCACACACTGTCCTACACACATACATGGTAAACGGGAGCTGAGTGGAGACTGTGACCACACAGAATGCAGCGGCTTTGTGACTAACATCTTTACATTTTTTATGTAATCCTGAACAGTACTGAGGTAATTACAGCAGTAAGAAGCTCTGCGGTAACAGTTAGACCCAAATCAGCCAAATTAAAAACTACATTTTACTCATCTTGCTACTTCTGTCTGGCCCATTCAGTAATAAGTAAAAGCAATTAAATAAACAAACTGTAAGGTCAGACATTGTTTAAACAAAGAGGTGCTCTTTTGTAATTAGGGTCAAGTGATAATTAAAGCAAAGGTTTCACCTCATAAGAGCAGATGACGCTGATTAGAGACCCACAGGAAGTAATGTCATTTTTTAATTTTGTTTTTTTATATATGATTTTATTCAAGCTTTTTCAGTCCACAGAACCCAGATACTCTTAATGAGTACAAACAAACCAAAACACCCATCACAAAATCCAACTTGAAACAAACAGAAAAGAGTATAAGGCCACCCCACTCAAAAACAAAAAAACCCATACACATAATAACAACTGTCACAAACATGCTCATATCTGGACTTTGTTCACCTTATCAATTTTTGTAACACTTTTCCTCATATAATTTCAATTTGGGTTGATGTGTTCTTTTCCATGGCAATTACCTGTTCTATGTTCAAATAATAACTCAACTTATTTGTGAAATTATTAATAACTGATATTTTGTGTTTTAAAACATGGATGGTTCTTTATGTTTTGTGTGGTCAAACACATGAACTGTATCTGCCCATTAAAGCACAGCAGGTGTATTTATAAAACACATTGCATACACAAAGGGAATTCACTGTGTTTTTCTTATATGCCAGCAATGCACAAAACACAAGACTTTTTTTCTGTTTCAGACCAGAGAGATGATATATAATCCTTTACAATCTGAACATCAATTCATCGACTAGTTTAGTGTATAGGAGGCCGTATTTATTATAGTATTGTTTAAAAACAAAAGTCACCTGAAAAATGCTATCGCTGCAAATCACAGACACGATCTCATTTCTGAACTGTTTATATCAGTATTTTTAGATACATATATAGTGACTGCTCTGCTACTTCTTTGTCTTTCCTCAATAGACAGGAGGTTATTGGGGTGAATGGCACAAATATATAGAACTATCCAGGATTTTACACCCGAGATAGGACTACACTGTCCCAACTACAGTGTGTGTGTGTACAGTGTGTTTGGATTGACAAATGTAACACACAATAAAGCAGAGAAAAGACTGTGGATTTATTTCAATATTGTGTTTAATAAATATAATGGAAATCATTTGATCACATTTTCCCAGATTTTATATTAAACCAAGCACTTCCATCTTGTCCAAACCTGAACATCCCAAAAGCACCATATCTGGTTAAAACACCACCAGTCATCAATGTACGGGAAATATTTGGTTCAGAATACAAGTTGAAATGACCACACAAACTTTATTTATAAAGCACTTTAAAAACTTTACAGCTGGTCAACATGGCATACACAAATCATAAAACAAGAGAATAAATAAATAAAAAATAAAGTAAAACAGTGATAACAGTAGATGTAAAGTGGGCTAAGAATAATAAAATACAACCATCATCAAAGACAAACTCAAATCTGGTAAAAACATAGGAAATTTAAAAAAAAAAAAAACAACAACAATATCTCATTCATTGATTAAAAGCCAATGAGAAAAAGTGTGGTTTTAGACATGATTTAAATACAGGCAGACACTGAGCCCGACGGACATCTAAAGCAAACTGGTTCCACAGCTTTGGGGCAGCAACAGAAAAGTCCCCACGAAGCCTCTTTTTAGTTTTTGCAAGTAAAAAAATAGTAAAAAAGTAAATAAAGTATTTTAAAAAGAACTCTAAAATTGGTAACTGATGGAGTGAGGCTAAAACCGGTGAGATAAGTTCATGTTTCTGTGTCCCTGTTAAAAGCTGCAGTTAAGAAAGTGCATTAAATGAGTGAAGTTAAACATACATAGATTAGACATCAACATTTTATTTGGATAAATGTGTTTGTTTAATTGCTGATGCTTTGGTGTCAGGCTGATAATGAAGTAAACATTAAAACTCCTTAACCAGTCACTGCTAAATATTCACTTTAGTCCATACCTTGAACCATAATGATTTTCAACGTTATATCATGAAATCGTGTCACTGTTAACTGGTGTGTTATCTGTACACATTATAAGCTTTCCGTGTGTATGTTCACACCGCGCCAAATGCCACATGCTGAGGGTTAGAGGTTACGTATATGTGAACCAGAGATAATAAATTGATGTGATCCAATGGCATTGAATAACACGCCAAAGGATGAAACTGCGTACATATAGAAAAGCAAATGCCATAAGAACCGGCGTGACATACAAACACTATTTCATGAGATCAGTGTCATGATTTTAGAGGTTAAAGGTTAAGATTAGCACTACTGAAGCCAAAAGTACTTTAGAGGGTAGAGTACTGGAATATTCACAGTGCATTTTAGATTCTATATGATTACAGATGTGCAGACTGTAGGATTGTGGATGTGTACCATATTGCTCCAGTGAAAGCTAGTGTGGTACAGTAGCTTGGCTGGGCTGCAGAGCATCTGTCTTTGTGTCTTTGTGTCTGGGGTAAACCCCTGCTGCTGCCGAGCTTTTGTCTCTTCCTGATCGGCTCTAATGCTGCAGCACTAATTGTTTAACACAGAAACACGTCTTTTCTCCCTTTAATGTTTTTGTTTTTATTGTCATCGATGCATTTATTACAAAACCTTTGTGGATTTTGAACACACGCCTCCCTCACCCTCACCCTTCCTCTTCCTCCCCTCTACTTCCCCTCCTCCCTTCTTCATCTTCCTCCCTGTGCTGCTCTCTCCCTCCCTCTCTCTCTCTCTCTCTCCAAAATGCCCGCCCTGAGAAAGACAGAAAAAAAAGAAACTGTGAACATCAGCAGAAAAACGGATGTCTGGCAAGTTGCATCATTTTCAGAAACAAACAGTGTGAAACCGTGTTAGCCAGCCTATTAGCATATATACATAAAGACTGTGTGTGCGTGCCCGTCTCCAAAATAAAAGGAAAACACAAAAAGAGGCGAACGTTACTCTCCGCTACCCGTGACGGAGGTTTCTCAAAGAGATAGCGCTCTGGGTAAACATGTGATCGCCACAGATCCAATCAGCTCAAACAAAGGGGATAAGCAATGGAGCTGGTTGAATTTGATCGTGCGTATGTGTGCAGTGTAATGTAGGTGTGCGCCTGTACTATAATGTGCCATCTTGTTCATAGTAAAAGTGCAAAAGAAAAGGGAGAAAGAGGGAGCCAGGCACCACTGTTATCATTTGCATCATAATGGTAAACTGATATGAATAGTGCTGCGTCGATGCTAAGCTCTTAACGTGCATGGAAATTGCTTACCTTCAAGAAATGTGTCGCCATATTCATGTTTATGTGCACGTATTGTTTTGTGGTTTCATCATACTTTTCTCAAAGCACAAAAAGTCTCACCAAGGTATCGTAGGAGTGATTTAGAGTCCGCTGGTGAAGATGCGGCCGCCTCCTGAAATAGGTAAAACGCATACAAAGAGCCAGGAATTGGGTGAATCAAGTTTTCATTCAGAATGTATTTGTAACTTTCCAGAATGAAACAAACTGTTAAACTTTAAGTTGAATGACAAAGAAAAATATTCAGACGGTTTTGTTCTTTCATTTAAAAGTTGTGAGCGTCATCGTTGCTGTCTGGAATCGCAGATATTAACTTTTGTTTCTGTGGTTAAAACATCAAAATTGGGTGTATGTTTTTTCAATTAAATTTTTAATGATGCTTATTTGCATTTTATTCATTATTTTCCTCGTTCTCTCAGTTTATTATATAGTATGTAAAACAAAGGGAAATCAGGTAATGACAATATCTTTTCTGTGATTAACAGAAAATTATTACATTTCTGGCGATGGATCCTTGATGTGTTCGCTAGTTTTCCTGCAGTTTAGTGTATTTGTAATATTTCAATTATGTATTAGTTGAAATTCTACTAATCCTATAAAAACTAATCTGTTGAATGGCACTGACTTTTTGACCTTTTAATGCACTTGAGTTTATCTTACATTCATTCATTTTTTAAACCACTTAATCCTTGAGGGTCATTGGATCCCCATTTATCTTAACATTAAATATTTACACTGTTGGAATGTTACAAATACTTTGCAAACTACTCAATCATTATGTTGTGAATAAACTAACATACGTACCATACCTACTGCAGGTTTACCAGATCATAGTTGACAGACAAACAGATAACTTTAATGTCATGCAAAATAAACAAACTCTCAAACAATTTCTTATTGCTCTGTACGATAACAGATTGTAATTTTCTTTTATTCAACTTTTATTCAACTAGATAAAGTCTCATTGAGATTGAAATTTACCATTGCGACCTGGCCAAGAAGTGAGCAGCACACACCTTGATGAAAAACAGATTTTAAAAATGTATGATAATAAATAAATAAATTTTTAAAAAACAGCCAATAATTCAGTAATAATATAAAATAATAATAAAAGTTTGACATTGTTGTGAACATTCACATTGATAAAGTGGTACATGTCTGTCTGATGGTCTGATTATTAATATTTCTTCGGTCCATGTGTCTTTGCAGTGATGCCACCTTTGTCCCTGTTAATGTATAACGTTCTCAAAGTCAAAGCTAGATTTTTAATAATGCACACACAAAGCATGAAAACCACACAGAAAAAGACCTGGTGGCATTGCCCTCACTGTCTTTGTAGCTGCTCAGTGCTAATCAAACTGACAGTGTGCTTTGTAATTTATCCCACTGAAAGCACCGAGGCCCCTGGGACCTGTTTTATTACCTGATGTTGGCCCTGTTCTTGTTTCATTGTTCAGCGAAAATTTTGGAATCAGGTGACATTACAGCAAAAGGGAGGTGTGTGTGGTGGTGTCAGATCTATAAGAACAGAGAGTTTTGGGAGCTTATTATTTTAGCCAAACAGACAAAAAAAAAAAAAGCTAAACATAAATAAAACACTTATCCTTCAATTGGACGATGCTTCATTTGTTTCCATTAATCATTTGTAGAATTGCGGTTTAGAAGGTAGTATAAACATCAGGTTTCTTGTTATTATCAACCAAACATGAAAATATTAGAGGACACATCCAAAGACACACAGCGTTCATCAATAGTCCCTCCCTTTCCTTTTGCCATCCAAAACCCCCTCCTTTCCCCCCATCATACCCACCTTTTCCTCCTCCCTCCATCTTCTCCCCAGGAGGTTACAGAGGCCCTGTACATCCCCGATAAGACCTTCTCAGAGGGAGGAAGGAGAAGGGGTGGGTTGGATGGGTGGTGGTAGTGATGGAGGAAGGATGGGGGTTGGGGGGTTGTGGGGGGGTTCAGGGTCACCACAATGGCACGCTCCAGATAGCACTATCTGCTTATGCTAATCACCCGCTAAGTGTTTCAGGACGAGAAGGAACGGCGGGGCGCTATCCTAAAACACGCAGCTCCTACTTAACCTGCGCCATATCGCGATGAGCCCCGGCTCATTCAAACAGCCACCGCTCTTTATTTAAAGGGTGACGACAGTGACGAGACACAGAGAGATGGGGAGGGGGGCTCCAAATTGATTAATCGTGTCACAAATTGATGTTAAGCACCTTCGCAGATACGGCCTCAGTCTTTTTTTTTTTTTGACCAACTTGGCTTTTTGAGGGTATTGTTCTGCCAATAATGGCGAGGATGGGAGGGGTGTCGGAGCTGCTTTGGATGTCTGACTAGATGGTGTGAATACAGAGTGGGTGTGTAATGTAATGTAAGGCGCCATTGTTACCTGGGCTTACTGTACATGACAGGTGAAAGATAAAGAAGTGTGCAGGCCAAGCTCCCCTCAACCTATATTTCAAGATGAAAAACTTGGCTGATAAATGCACCTCAGGAACAGAAGATTTAGATAAAAGTCCCAATAATAGTAGAATGGGAGTCTTCGATGTCTAAGTGAAGCATTTACCTGCTGTCCCAAAGAGAACGATGAGACCGTTCTGCTCAATCACTTAGGCTTTTTAAGAGGTTGGAAGAAAAGAAAAGGTTTCAGATCAGTGTGCTGTCTGTCTTTTTCTGATATATATTCATCCCACTTCCTGTTTCCAATAACACTTCATACCTTAATGACTTCATCACTTCACCTACCAAGGTCATACCTGCGGATTTACAGCTGGCGGTATAACTATAGCTCCCTATAACTGCTATTGCTTCATTTGTGTATGTTATTTATATATTTTTACTCTTCATTACAAAACATTCCAGCATTTTATGACCCAGCAATCCAGCATTAATAGTACATTGTGTGAGATTTAATGGCAGCTCATAGTGCCATTACATCCTCTCCTCTAAGCACAGAGGTGAAACTACTGTGGCAGCAAAAAACACCAGAGGCCATTATTGGAAAAGCCATTGTTTGGACTGTACATTCTACTGCTGTAGAAGGATGGAACCCTGTGTAGATATAATCAACTCATTCTAAGCTTTCAGATGATCATACCATAATAAAAAAACAGGATTAAGAATATTATACAACATTTATGCAATAGTATTCCCTAAGTCACCTTTAAATCACTTCTCCATAGCCGATATCTGCTCAACTTGCTACAACTTGGCACGGCTTGGTTCACTTTAGCTCAGGCATGTCAAACTCACTTTAGTTCAGGGGCCACATTCAGCCCACAATGATCTCAAATGGGCCGGACCAGTAAAATAACATCAGAAAAAAGTCAAATTACATTATAATAGTGTTCACATCTACAAAGTTTCATTAAAAATGTGAATAACATGAACATGAAATGTCTTAAGAAATATAAGAGCAATTTTAACAATATTATGCCTTTGTTTATCATTTACACATGTGGAATATCACAGTAGATCTACAAATACACAAAACATTTAGTAACAGGTTGAATATTATTGAAATACACTTTACTTCTCTTAAGACATTTCAGGTTGTTCATATTTGTTCATATTATTAAATTTTTTTTTTAAAAGATAGTTACTAAATGTAAACATTTTTATGTAATGTATGTACCTTTTTATAGTGTTGTCCCGATCTTGCCGATACTGATACAAAAAACAACTTTTTACTGTGAAATGTTGATTTAATTTTGTTATTTATAGATTGCTATGCTATTATTTTACTTGAGATCACAATTGTGCTGAATGTGGAACCTGAACTAAAACAAGTATGACACCTTTGACTCTTAATAACTGGGCCAATTGTGGACCACAGACTGTATGTTTGCCACTGTTGTAGCTTGTCTGTGGACAGGTCAGTCCAGGTATTATATGGGGGTGTACTCCATGCTGTACATTAGTGATGCGCAGATCAGTGGGTTACTTGCAGGTCGGGTTGGGTCGAAAGAATGTCAGTTTATTTGCTGGGCATATTGGGATGGGTCAAATAATTCCAGAAATAAAATAAATAAAACCCAGACTTGCACATCATTATTGTATGTGACTCATAATGAGTAAGCACAGTCCTTAAAGTGAAAGTGAAACTTAGACGCTTTACTAATTCATCTAAGCCTCCTGCTGTCGTGCAGCTTTCCTCTACTGTCAGAAACTTTAATTAGAAGGGCCAGGATGTTTGTTTACACTTTATCTTAAATTGGTCTTTATTACCTCCCCCAAGGAGGTTATGTTTTTGCCTGGGTTTGTCTGTCTGTTTGTTTGTCTGTCTGTCTGTGTGCAACATAACTCGAAAAGTTATGGACGGATTTTGATGAAATTTTCAGGAAATGTTGGCAATGGCACAAGGAAGAAATTATTAACTTTTGGGGGTGATCTGGAAGAAATCCTGGATCACTTTGAAATTTTCATTAACAATGGGGCCAAAAATTTAGTTTCTCAGTATCTCGGTTAATTATTGACCAAACCTAATGAAAATTTTCAGGAAATGTTCGCTCTGAGACAAGGAACAGATGATTAAATGTTGGAGGTGATCCAGATCACTGTCTGGA
>JAPSES010000120.1:12208323-12221049 GCA_029822895.1 Maxillicosta whitleyi | reverse complement strand
TACAACAATATACAACAGACTTCAATCTGGGGGGTCAGTCTGAGGGGTCACTGGTGCACCCCCATAATGTCAAATATGTGCCATGGTGCAAAAAAGGTTGGGAAACACTGCAGTAAATATGCAAAGTGTTAGCAATCAAGAAAGCCTGGAAAGTGCTTTTTGTGCTGTTTGAAGGTTATGATCCATTCACACTGGGAATAAACTGAATATGTTTACTTCACACAATGTTATAAATTGCACTAGAAAGAAGATATAAACTTTAAAAGTTTCCAATGCACAAGACCACATTTCTTCATCTACCTGGATGGAAAATTGAAATTCCCACTGTCAAAATTCAACCCCAGTTCCTTCCTAACAGATTTGATCATGGCGTATCCTTCATCAGTTCATCTATGATGTCAAATAACAACCTCCACCTGGGAAAAGGTAACATGCTAGATTTGTCTTCTTATGCTACATCTGTACCTACAACAAACATTCTGAGTCAGTTGAAGTTTATGTGATCGGTTTGGCCTGTTAGAGGAACTACAAATGAAGTAACTATTGCTCAAAGTACATTTTAATTCAGTTCTTTGTAACTTTTAATTGAGTGAAGTATTGCGCTTAACTTGACTTTTAGTTAAGTAGAGTTTCACAAATATTTCACTGGTGATGCAGATTTCTACAAAACTCCGGAAGGATTAAGCATCTATGGAAAAGAAATGCAATTATCTTACTAAAGAAAATTAATACTCACACACCTAATAAGTAATTCATATTATTTTCTCATCCACGACTACCTCTTTGCCTAATTATATTTCAAATTTTTATCTGACACTTTTAAGAATTTGTGATTTGAGTAAAGCATGTATTTGCAGTAAAGAGGGGGGAAAAGTCTGATTTTTCTTGAAAATAAATGCGCAGTACAATATTATATTTATTTTTTTAAATGTGCAGTACAATATTATATTTATTTTTTATTTATACATTTAAAAATGATTTGACAGATAATACAGAAAAGTATTGTTACACTTAAAAAATATGTAACCAATGCAATGTATGAAGAATTTGTAGCTGTAGTAGTTTGCAGACTTTCACCATAAAACATTAAAACAATGGAAGACTAATAGTATGACAAAACATCAGTAAAATTAATATTAAGACTGAAAGGATGAGAAAACACATACAGTTCAACAGAAATCAAAAATCAAACAATCGATAATGCAAGTTAAGAAAACAAATTAGCTGTAATAAAAATATCAACTAAATAATAGGAGTTTAATAATGACAGGATGTAAATTTGATTAAATGAGATACTTTATTCATCCTAATAGGAAATTCACATTTGTCTTTGAGCTAAAGTTTTGCCTTTGTACTGAAAACCGTTTTATTTTGGCTAATATTGCAGCTCTAATAACCTTTAACTGAGAAAGTTTTTTCCAAAGTTATATTCTCGGATTGTTCTGTTATAATGTGCAATATTTATCTGAACACAGAAGGCTTTTTCCATATAGAAAAATGGATCAGTGAATGTACCGTGTTTTTTTTTTCTTTTTAACCTACCATTTATTATGCAGACAGACATATTTACCCTGTTAATACCATCTCCATCATTTCTTGATTTTGAAGAATTATTTCTCATGCTCATAATTGCAACATACATTATACATGTCCATGCTTAATCCTTGGCCCTTTGAATTTCTTAATCCTATTTCCATATTTCTTTGGTATATATTCCTGTTTTTTTTTTTATTGCCTACAGGTCCTCATAACAGATGCTTTTTACATCTGACCAACAACAGCTGAATGACAAAAGGCTCAGGAGCTCCCGATGTAAAAATAAAAAGCACTGACGGGATATTTATTACAAGACTAATCTTGCATTTAAGCCACTTAAATATCTCTGAGACACATTTTGCCATTTTTCCCTGAGATTCTTTCAGATTTTAAAGTTCTGCTGAAGTGTTTCTATTAGGCATATTTAGCTTTGCACAGGTAGGAAGGCTCCTTTTTCCCTTGTCAGCCATGATTTGTCAAAGCACTTTGAGTTCCAGGAGAAGCTAGTGTAGGTCCTCCTCTTAAGCAACCAAAAAGCACATAGCGCTGACAGAATCTGTATTCAAATGAAGATCCTGTCAAGAGAGATTAACTGTTCACGAGCCCACACAGGGATATCCCTGCCAAAAACTACAGATATTATAGCACTGACTAGTGCTTTAACATCACTTTATGTCCTCTGAGGTCTTCTTCCCCTTCCTGCGCTTAAGTATGACTTTTAAAATGTTACTTTCTCTTGTTTTTTTTTCTATCTTCTCCTAATCTACCTCAGGCTCTCAGGATGTCGTGCCGTTGAATACTATTTGATCTGGAGCTGTCTCGTCAGGGAAGCCTGGGATTGGACAGTTTGCTGCTGAGGGGATACACAAACTGTGAATTTACAGTCTCTGAAGTTAAGCATAAGAATGCAATATCTTCCTTCTCCTTCACCTTGTCCTTGCTTTGGTCCCTTCTCTTCCTTCTCAGTCCCGCTCTGTTTTATCTTGTCCTTGTGTTTGTCCTCTCCCTCATCCTCCTCCTTCCAGTAAATACTCCAGTGTCTTTGAAGCCATTCTGCTCCTCATTTCTTTGCTCTTCAGGTTTATCCGGAGGTAGATGCCTCAGACACAAATACAAAACTAATCTGAGTGAATGTGAAATGTCTGAATACTTAGAAGTCCAGATAGTTTCAGACACAGTAATGCTATCAGATAGATTACACAATACATGCCCTTAACAGTAATTTTCTAAGATTTTTCAATATTCTGAATGACGAAACCGTATAAATTCCCGTTGTATCCATATAACACTGCTGCCTACAGTGGAGTGAACCCAGGAGTCACTGTGAATGTTCATCAGCACTGGAGATAGAAACTGTAAGTTAATACGAGAGCAAGAGAAAAACTATGCGAGGTACATTGTGGGGAAAAAAGACCCAATATTTCTTTGTTTATTCATTTTTCACAGCATGAATTTAGAGTGAAAATCACAGTGATGGCAGTAAAAAATTTCCAGTTCGATTGTACAACTTTTCTTTTGACTTTATAAGATACATTTTGCTACCTTTATTCAATCCTCTTAAAATAGGAGTGGCAGCAGAAAGAGAAAGACTTTAAGAATAACAATAATGTAAATGTACAGTTCCACCCACTGTGTAACTAGATTTTCTGGTGTATCCACAGTGTCATGTGTAGAAAGGTAAACTATAATGTGTGTGTGTGTGTGTGTGTGTGTGTGTGTGTGTGTGTGTGTGTGTGTGTGTGTGTGTGTGTGGTGCTGACTCAGGTGTATATATACTTCTGCACTTGAGTTTTGTTTTCAGTTCAGTTTCAAGCTCTGGTGACTAGTAATGTCATTTCCTATGATAATAAAGTCACATCTATAGTTAAGATCACAGATGGGTTTAAATATTATTAAATATGCAGTAAGTTATTTTTTTTTAACCCATAAAGATCCAAACATCAACTGATGTAAAATGTTTAATACCTGTTGATCCACTAATCCTACCTATAGTGTACATGTAAATAATTAGTGCAGTTTGTCATGTTTTCATGGTCATCAGATACAACTCATTTGGATGTTCAGATGCTCTGTAGTTACCATGGAAACACTGTTATCACTGTCAACATTGATTCATCAGTAAAAACTATGGAGTTTGATAAATGACAGTGGATGGAGACACTTGTTTTTATGTTCAATTATTGATATCTTTGCTGAAAAAAGCCACTTTTTATTCAATTTTCTTTGTTTTGATATAACCCTCAGCTTCACTGAGCTTTTATAACATCTGTATAGTCACTGAATAAATTTAGCAAAATACCGGATTTGCACTGAAAAGGTGCAAAATAACAATAAATGGAGATAAATCGCTTAAGGATGAAATATAGAGAAATAATAATTTGGTAACTGACACAAAAATAGCATTGGCTCTTTATGGGTTAATCACATCTCATAACTTTTACAGAATTTAAAAAGTGCTAAGAGTCTAAACTTCATGATAAAACTGAGTATGATTTCTAAGAAAAATCACCAAAAGTAGTCAAACCATAAAACACCATAAAACTGATGAACACTAACAATACACTGATGATAAAATGAAACATACATTGAGATCATAAGTGGCCAAACATTTCGGTCATCAGTATCAGACCATGTTTGCAGATATCGGCCAATATTGGTATTGGTGTATGTAACCGGTTTCACAGGCAGGAACAGAGGATGTTCCTAACTTTCTATCAAATTCCTTTAAAGGCAATCTTTATCTGGTTGAGTACCTTTTACACGTGCATTGCTCAGTTTACTACTTGTTGATTTTTAGAATTTAAACTAATAATACACAGTGATTCCCAGAGAAGCTTTCATAAAACATACGTATTTAACATGTATTGAAGACATGTTTTGATATTACAGTAGTGATTTTACTGACGCCAAAACAAGGAAGAAAAAAACATGTGCATGTTGCGGGTGGGAAGCAACAGTGGTGGTGGGTGGGCGGGTGTGTATGTAAGTAGGAAGTGGTGCATCCACATATCACTGCACTCCATCAGAAAATTTCTATCAGCAGATAAAACAAGGAAGAACAACACCTCAGACAAGATATGCCCACACTAATCTCCAACACTTATCAACGTTTCCCTGCTAATACTGTATCTCCTCCTCGAGGTTTCCCTCCATTTCCCCCCAACTCTCTGAGTCCCCACCATCATGACCCCTCCCTAAACACACACTTCATCACAGACACACACATCACCAAACTCCTCTCCCACGGCGGCCCTGAGCGCGGCGGCCGCCCTGGCAATGTGCTGCCGTGTGATACTGAGAGAGGGCAATTCAGCTCCTCATAAAGCCCGGGCTATAATCTCCTCCCAACGACAGGTCCACCTACCCCACCCACACACTCACACACCTTCATGTACGCACAACCTCACCGTGTCCTCGCCATGCTACACCTACACACATACACAGCAACGACTTAAAGCAGCACCCGGAATGACACGCACCATTATAAATAGTCTAATCTATATGGTAATAGTGTTGTATTCTACAAGCAAAGAATAGGGATAAGATAACATTGTGACTTCAGGGTTTGTACTGACTTCTATGGTAATTGTTATCAAAGGTTATTTGGGATGACATCGGCGGCTCCTTGTGATTGGCTGGGCCCTGTTATTTACGATATGAATTATGATAACCATGATGTCTCTCTGCTCCTCTCCCTCGCTGCTGCCTTGCTGGCCGCCAGATACAATAAATTGCTATCGTTAATCACAGCGCTTTGTTCTGCCATGATTACCCCTCCACCGCAATAAGAGTTTTATTTAAGAGAGAATATGGATTTGTCATCCTTCTGGCGGCAAAATGAAACTGACAATATTTTATGTCCTGACATTTAATTTGTAAAAGCGGACGCAGGCTGCATTTGCATTTTATGACACACTCTCCCTCTTTCTCACCCCCTGATCTATCTCTCTTCCCTCCTCCTCGATGTCTTCCTCTCTTTTTATACATAGAGTGGAGGTGACATTTGTGGATCAGGTTGGGGCTGGAACGAGAGCAGAGGAAAGGAAAAAGGCGAGGCAATGAATGCTTTTGAATGTCGGCCAAAGTTTACGTGTTTTATTTGCATGCTGGTTTTTTCTTTTTTTTTCTCTAGCACATCATCTCCTACTGAATGAAGTAAAAATATTTTGCTTGGCAAACCTGCACTGTTGATTTACATAACATAGTAAGAATGAATCTCTTATCTCAGCAGTATCAATACATGTGTAAAGATAAGTATCGACACACTGATAAGTGGATCTTCATTTGTGAGACATCACATATGTGAAGGTGTCAGTCTTATCCAAACAAATTCTATCATGCACTTGCATAGAACCAAGCATTTCACATGAATCCAAACTAATCTTCAAGCGTGTTGTTCCTTTAACATTCCCCCAAAAAACACTCTTTGTAAACTCAGTGTAAGTAAAAAACCACTAAGTACAGTATCATGTGTCAAACGGACACGAAGATCCAAATATAGTGATCCGTACAACCCTAGAATTCTCCTTAAATATTAAAAATACACTGGGTTGTATTATTATTATTATTATTATTTTTATTTTTTTTTTTTAATTCTCTTTTTATTGAAAGAAATTAGGTTTTTCTAAACATTGAAAAGTTTTACAGATACACATAAACTATATAGATCCAGAGAGGGGGTGTAAAAAACTTTTACAGCAGCTCATTATTCTTATGGCATACAGGATTTTCAGAGTAATATAGTGTATTTTCAAAGTAAAGTTAAGAAAACTGAATGCAAATTGTTGAAAAGATATATTTACAAAAAGCTTTACGCGTTACTTTAAAAAATGTGCAAAAAAAAAAGTGCAACACACTCAGCAAATGCATGACAATGTAAACGCACATTGAATCAAATGGTAGATGATTGGTGGAAACATTTGACATGATTATAAAACTCACTGATGATGTTGGCCTTTTTGTTTTTTACATGTTTTAATAAAAACATGTTATATATTATATCTTTAAGAGAAACGTAAACAATCATTTTGCATTTTCTTTTGCAGACTCGTTCAGTTCACTCACATTTTGCATTTCATTTGACTGGAAACCTGACGGATGTCTCAGTGCAGATTCTTAATAAACAGATCGACTGCTGTTTACTGTTGCACTGCCACTGGGATCCATATTTAAACAGTCTACCATGCTCTCACACATTCACTCACAAACACACGCACAGCATTACTCTCAAACACACTGTGAGGGCTCTCTGGGAGATAACCGTAGTGAAGTCAAGCTATTTCCTTTTCCTGTTTGTGTGGTGCCAGGCAAGCCACCCTGCTGCCACCGAGGAATGTTGATAATGCTGGCCCTGGGCCCTAATGCACACACACACACACACACCCACACCCACACACTAACAAACGACGCCCATGTTATTCCACCAACGGCAAAAAACTTAATACATGTAAACATGATGGGGAATAAACTCCTTGAAAAACAAAAAAAGCCTCCAGAGAAGACTAGACTTTGAATGACTTTGACCCTGTGTTGCCTTAGCCGACTTGAAAACACACACACGCACACACACACACACACACACATCCTCAATGGCGTCCGTCTCTTTCTCTCAGCTCCACCTTCCTCTCACTTTCCTGACCTTCCAGTCCAGGGGGGATGGAGAGAGACAGCGAGCCCACTGGAACCTTGGGCTGAGTTATGCAGGAGTGAGCTTTGAATAATTGTCCCGCAATATGAGTGTCTCTGATTAATTGCCTGAGATAAGGTCTGCTTTCCTCCCCACTCCTCCCATCTGTACTCCCTCCCCCCTCCTCTCTTCTCCATCCCTCCCCAGCTCCAGCTCCAGCTCCCAGGCCTGCCTGCCTGAGCTCCCATAATCAGCCCGGACTACTGAGAGAGAAACTATTTAACTGACCCTGTCATCTCAGAGCACGATGATGGCTGTCCTAATTACTCAACAATAACAAAGGCCCTCATTTAGCTCTGACGGCTGCCTGCAATCAGCAGTTCTATGAATAACTTAACAAATAGGAATGAGGGGGAAAAAACGTATTTACAGGCACATTAATTCAAGGCCAAAAGACAATACATGTCACCTCCAGCTAACCAGGGATTCAGGTGACAATCACTAGGTATGTGTGTTCACAAGTGTGTGTGTGTGTGTGTTTGCATGTGAGTTTGGATTTGACTAATTAAAAGCCTGATTTCAACTGTGTACATACATACAATGGTGACTGATAATATTTTGTTTCCAAGATGTGAAATAGTTAAATGCGTTTGATCATGTGCAAAAACAGTAGCAAGTTACATTGAGCAGACATACATGCAGTGTTTCAGAAACCAGAACACATTACTAAAACTTTTTATTTGTGTGAGTATATGTAGAAAATCTATGCATGTAAACAGATTTTTTAATGTAGTTCTTTGTTAATGTACAGGTCATTTTATACTTTTAGTCTGTTCTCCATTTTACAAGGTGATGATACAAGGTTGCACATAAAATCTTATTCTACCTAGTTTGTTTATTTATTTTTCAATTTTATTTAACCAGGTAAGTCAGTTAAGAAGCAGTTCTCATTTACAACATCGCCCTGGCAGAGGCAGAATAAAAAAGGGGAGAACAAAAAACAGCTGCATGTATGAAGTCAAAATGGCTGAGAGTTGGTGCAACAGTCTCTAAATGTTGCTTTATGAAACACTTCAAATCTGAGTGAAATGATTGAAACATTTCCAGTTATATGCAGCAGAAAACTACTAACTATCACTGCAGTATATAATGGACAGGATAAAGCAAAAAGCATCAGCAACCCAAATATTTACAAGCAACCCAAAATTTCAATATTTTCACCTAAATATACTTTCTACAAAGACTGATCAACATTATCAAAAATATTATTACAATAATGAGGTATATTGTAGAGTGTAGGGAAACTGTATTGTAATACAACTTCAACAAGTAGCAGGACAGTTTTGAGACGCTCAGTCTAACAGTCATGATAGTCTCATTGTGTACATAGAATTTTATTTATTTATTTATTTTTTTCCAAATTTGTGGTCAAAACACTTCCAAAATTTAGACGTAGAACATTAACATTTTATTTTTTACTTGACAATGTAAGCAAACCCTAAAGACTAATGTGACAATAATCACAGTATAAAAATAAGCTGTAGTGTTGGCACAGAAGAAAAACCATGATATTAAATAAAAAATCATATCCCAAAGTCATATAAAATTATTATCATTATTGTTATTAATTATTATTGTTGTAGAGCCCACAGTAATTATAATCACAATAATAAGACATGTGTAATAGTTGGTGTGGTTGATGAAAATACACTTCATACTACATTTATATGTGTACTTCATGTACACCCTGCAATATTACTCCCACATTTGTTTTTTTTAAATCTATTTTATTAGATTCTTGATACTGGAAACATACCCTTTGCAATTAGAATTACACTGATATCGTTATTTGTTGAAGAGTCATTTGTGAAAATCGACATTTCATTTAATGGTGGTTTTCTTCAGGATCTAGCTCCATAACTATTGAAGATACATCTATAGAAAAGTCCATGGACTATATGAGAAAACAAGAGTTCCACTGCCATCTGGTGGACATTTGTTAATACTACAACAACTTCAATGATAACTAATAGAGAATCCTTTAAAAAATTCCTGGATCCAGACGGTGATCCAGATCACCTCCAAAATTTAATCAGCTCTTCCTTCTTTCAGACCGAACATTTCCTGAAAATTTCATTAAAATCTGTTCATAACTTTTCGAGTTATCTTGTTAACTAACAAACAAACCCTGGCGAAAACATTACCTCCTTGGCGGAGGTAAATATTAAGAATGTAATGAATAATAAACTATGCTGGAAATATTACCTCCAAACTTCATTTAAATTATATAGTTGGTTATTTTCTATGTGGTGGTCTTATTATCAAAGTATTTTTATTGACTTATGCTTTTGGAAGTTCTCCAGTCCTTAATGTTAAATAAGAAGTGCTGATTTTTTTGTTTCTTTTTTTTTTTCTTTTTTTTTATCAAAAACATTTCTATCAATATAACATTAATATAATACTGTAGGTGTATTGTTCACTCAGGTGTCAATCTGCTGTATTACATTTATAAACATGAATGTGCTATCACTGATTATAAATCGAATGAGATTGATCAAACCGACTAGAGCAGATCAGAGTTTTAATAAAAAAAGAATATTATCTGCACGACACTGACCAAACCTGAGCCTGTTTACTGTGTGTCTGCATGATTCAGAAGATGAGGAAGTCATCCGCTCCCCAAAGTATCAGCCTCAGTAACCGCAGATAGCACCTGGACTGTTGAACACACTATTTCCATATCAAACACCCTCCCGCCTGCATGGAAGACACAAATGGAAAAGAAGGGCATTTCCCCTGGAAAAATATAGAAACTAAACAGGGAAGTGAAAAGAGTTATAATGAAGGCGGCCACACTGTGTGGAGCTCCGTTTACTGATAAACACAGTGGCTCTTTATAGTGTTACAATAAAACGGTAGACCTGGATACAAACACACACAAACAGACCAGTGAAGATTAAGTTGTATAAAGTTTGACTAGAATTTCAGAGGGTCTGGGGAGAAAAGACAGAGAGAGGGAAATAGGGGCAAAAGACGATGGGGGTGGGTGGGAAAGACTGATGGGGAGGGGAAGAGACAAACGGGCGTACACTTGACACTCAGCTAATGGTAAATCCTCAGCTTTATACTGTAATTTACTGCAGAGCCTTCAGGCCAAACTGTCTTTGAAGTGCTCCGAAATGTCAAATCAATTATTACTTAAATGAAAAAAGAATTCAATTTACGCGTTTCGTGATAATCGGTAACATTTCATGATAGAAAAAAAAGCAAAGCAATTTGAGACGATTTGAGCCCCAGCTCCATTTTTCTGTGCAGTTTCTTTTTTATTCATTCTACTCAGATATGCTGATTGGAATATAAAGTTGTTGATGATTGTGTCTTTTCTTCGTCTTTTCCTTTTTGTGTCATCATGATTGCAGAGTAAGGAAAATCAATTTGGCACTATAATACTCTTCATCAATTGGAACTGGGTGATAATGATGTTCCACACCTGTGTGTGTGTGAGAGAGTGTGTGTGTGTAGTGAGCAGTGTTAGGAAGAGTAGCGTGGAACAATACACCTTCTTCATGATTCATTACGTCCTAATGTTGCTGCGTGAATAAAGACGGCACAAGCCCTCTGAATTACACACTCCTCACACTAATAGCTCTGAAAATAGGCCAAAGCAGCCTGCACAGAGCCATCCTCCTCCCCACACCGGTCTTTGTTCATGGACAGGTAAAGCAGATGAGCCATGAAGGCTGCCGCTTTTCTCAAACACATGCTGCCAGTGACAATATTGCCAGAAACATCTGTATTAGTGTAGAAGAGCATGTGAGCGGTGACGTCTTCCTCTGACTGTAAATGAGACTCTTGAGCTTTCCCATGAACTGAATCAAAAGGGGTTCAAAGGTCAGTTCTGTGGCTTCATACATTTTGCCGGCAGAGGTTTTAAGATGACAATTAAAGATTTTTATTCATCGTTTCAGTCCAGGCACATTGGAATTATTATGCAATGCTTTCTTATATAGTCTTAAATAGAAAGTACTTAAAATGCTGTATTAGAATTATAAAATTCATTCATCTTCTGAACCCTCACGGGGGTCATTTGGAGCCTATCCTAGTTACTTATGGGCGAAGGCGGGGTACACCCTGGACATGTCACCAGTTCATCGCAGGGCTGAACATACAGAAAAACAGTCACTCTCACATACAGGCTCACTGCAGCTATTTTCATTGATGAAAATGTGCAAAATGTAATTTACTTGTCCAGAAATATATAGTAAATATTGCGCATCATATTCCATGAGAGGTGGAGTCAGGTGGCGAGAAATTATTGCACATACTATCCCTTTTTTTTTTTTTTTTTTACCATAAATGTCACTGTGGTAACTGTCGTAAAACTGTGTTTTGTGTGATACTGTCCACTCACTCTGTTGTGTCTGAGGTTGTAGGTACAGTGTTTGTGTCAAGAATTTTGTTGCCACCGTATTAAACGGATGGTTAGTTATGTTTGCAGGGCTCTACACTGAGATATTACACCTGAAACACCTACAGTTCAGACAGATTATTTTAGCCTCTATTGAATTAATACAAATCACTATTGTAAATGGAAAAACAGGCCATTGACTGAAACTATAGCCTATTACACTGACCCTCTGTATGTATTAAATAACAAGTCTTTAGGTTAAATTAACACGAAACAAAAAACATCTTTTGTCCATACAGTCTCATGAAAATAAATAAAATAATTAAATAACAAAATTTCCAAACATTTAATATGAAACACACATATTATGGGATTAAATAACTTATGTTTCTTCAAGTTTTTTTTTTTTAACTAAATTGACTCACAGTTCCTTGTCAGAACCATTCTAGTACTTGATCCCTTTAACACACATACATCTACTTTTGTGGAGGTGTTTCTCTTCCGAAGGTAAATAAATCTAAAATTTCAATTACATCAATCTACAGGATTAGACACATCACATAGAGTTGAGGACATGTGTTTATTAAACAAACTGCCTTTTGAGTTCATTTGATGATCCAGTTGTTTTGACTTTGTAGAAAAAAAGCTTAAAAAGTTATTTTATTTGGTTCATCATGTATGATAGATTTAGACTATATAGATTTAGATTTATAGATACATAGGTGATAGATTTGTTTTCAGCCTATCAATATGGTAAACATTTTATTTCTATAGCGCATAAAATCACAACAGTAAATCAATTAATTAATTCATGAATTAAAGAATCAACAGTTTTTCCTTATTTCAGGGGTATTTTGTTGAAAAAGATCGATTAGTTGTTCGATGGCAGATTAATTAATTGTAGTCATAATGGTTATAGTCTTTTTTTCATGAGGCCATAACACATGTCCTCAAACTCTAACTTTTCAGTATTTCATTAGAAAACAATGATGATGATCTTTGAAAGGCAAGTATTTTTTATGACAGGGTATATACAGCAATCTTTGAGTCAAATTTACTACCATTTAATACCTTTTTTTTTTTTTTTACTACCTTCAGATGGTTTTTACAACCACCATGACATCGAGTTGCACCAAGTATCAATCAGAAAGATTTT
>JAPSES010000120.1:12192932-12203650 GCA_029822895.1 Maxillicosta whitleyi | reverse complement strand
AAAAAATATTCCAAGTTTAGGGCAACAGTATATTTCTAAGTTTATTTCATAGGACAAGTTAGGCTGCAATCAACCAAACCTATTCAAAGTTTCAGGGTCCAGATAAAAACCATGAATAACCCATTTAAAATAATATAGAAGAGAAAGAGAAATTAAAAAATATAGTGTAAAATACAAAATACTAATGTGATACTAATGTGTCCACAGCTGTGATGGGTTATCATATGGTACTGAAGCATATGTGTGCAATTCCATTTTTCAGTGTCATTAAGCTGGAAGATAAATCTATACTTTGGATTTCTTAAAAGTGCTTAAAAAGTACTGACTCTTGAACTCACAAATATTTCATTCACACTACACCATTTAAATCGATTCAGTAATAACCCCATAGTGTCACTATAAATGAATGGGTTTACTATAATTTAACCCTTAGTGTGCAGAGACACCGTCAAACTATCTGTACAGGCACTGAACTCAAGTAAGAGAATGTAAACTTGTACGTATCATATGCAGCTCTAACAAAAAAATATCACTATCACCAATCAATATCAGTATAAGAAAATGCAGACACTGACATTATTATTATTTTTCTAAATTAGGATCATTGACTGAGCTTATAATATTTTATTGAATAGTCTTTTTCATCAACTAAATGTATGAAAATACCAATTAATAAATACTTTTGATAGCCTGGTTTTACTTTCTAAGCTTAGGATGATGTATTACACTTATTTTACTTATTTTACTTTGATCAGCACGTCAAAACATAAAGAAAGCATTACATTGTCATTTAGGAAGCTACAAGTATTAAAGTTTGCATCTTTTAATCCCTTAAAAGATTAATCATTTCACTGATGAATCAACTAAATGTTAATGCTCTAATAACAACTCATTTTCATATAGTCCCTCTTTATCTGATAACTATCTGCAAATTAAAGTAGGAGAAAGTTCAGGTGCATAATAAACACATTGTGCTCTAAGATGGATCGAATTCAACTGTAAATTATTGCTGACAAAGCTAAATTATATTGAATTTAATCCTATTTTTAAAGTAATACATTGTTTGTTAGATGATATTCCGTGGGAATCCCAAAGTATATTTTTTATAGTAATGGATTTTAGAATTTAACCCTTAAAAACAGAGAAAGATTTTTTTTTTGTGACGACTTGTAATTGAATTTTCTTCCACCATTAGGGGTGATTTATCACCATTTATTATAAGATCATCCTATGCATTTTTCACTGAAAATCTGGTGTTTTGTCATAGTTATCTCACTGAGGTGTTCAATAAAGCTCAGAGCAGATTCAAAGGTATATGTCCAAACAGAGGAAAGTGGAGAAAACTGACTTTTTCAGCAAAATATATAATAACATAAAAGAAGTGTGTGTTATTTGTCAAACTGTATGAGTTTTTTGGTGAATCCGTGTTGATAATGGTGTTTGGTGGTGTATGGTGTAGATGCGTCCAATAAAAGACACATCTGATGTTGCTGAAAAGCTGCATTTTACCTGAATAATTTCAACATATTGATGGGAATAGTGGTTCAAGGTTATTAAATGTTTAGAATAGTAGTTGCTCTTAAAAGGTCTACAGAGTCTTTTATGATTTTTTATACTTTATTTGCTTGTTTCTTTGGTTAAAATATATAGATAAAACGAATCAGCGTTGACAAAATTCATGCATTAAGTGTGACATGTAAGAGGAAGTTGACACCGCCTGCTCTCGGCTGCTGAGTGTGGTGGTGTAATCTGGACTGCACGCTGCCTTATTGTGTGTTTTCCTTCAGATCAGGACATGAAGGCCAAACCAACACTCTGAGGCCCCTCTGACACCGAGAGCCAATGCTACCCCAGGGTCACGACCCCGGTCAGAGTGTCTGAGAGGTCACAGGGTCAGGTCAATCGAAGGGGAATGTTATCCAAAGCATCAGAGTTTATTTGTTTAATTTTCCGTCAAACCCTAGTGTCTGCCTCTGATCAAGATGACTGTGGATTACAAGAAGAGGGCAAAGAGAGGGAGGGCAGAGAGAAAATTGATGAGAGAGAAGGAGGCCGAGCTCCTACTGCTTCAAATTAGGCTGGAAAAATAATCCTGCGTTACCTCGACCAAGCATCGTACTTTAAACTTATTGTCAAAAGTCAAATAAGCTTTACAAACCACAAAAACACTCTCATGCCGAGCAGTGAGAGGAGCACTCGATTCACACGAAGGTCACATCAAGTGTCATGAATATTTTCCTCCTCTAAATCACTTTTCTATTTTTCTCCCTCGTTCAATCTGCTAAACCACTTCCACACAGCGAGGACCAGACAAGTGTCCGATTCATAAATACTGATCCGATCTAATGTTGGAAATGAAAAGCAAAGACCAGGCAGACAGGTTTTCACTTAATATTAGATTTCTTTTTGTCTTCATAACTCCTTTATGTTTGATGATCTTGAGCTGCAAGCTGCCAATAGAATGTACACTCACAGCATGAGAAAAGTTAAACAACCGAATGATGGAAAGGTGATACAGGTTTAAAAAAAACCTACCCATTAATAAATTAATTGACAGGATGAGATTACAGTTTCCAGTGTCATGAAATGGAGCTGGGAAAATCATAACAAGTACTTATAGCAAAGGCAAAAAGGCATTTGATTGATTCATTCATTCATTTTTACTGAATCTTTGGAAAACACACTAAGGGAAACTCTGATTTCTATGGTGCTGAAGTACATAAAAGGAACTGAAGTAAAGAGACATAAAATGAGGCATAACAGAGTGACAACATGAAACAAGACATGACAGTAACAACTGCAAAGGTTACCACAGTTGGAGACTGTTTAAAAAAAAAAAAAAAAGAAACATAATGAAACAAGATCAATTACCATATTAACTAATATTATCCTACATACAGGGTGTCAAAAATACCAACCCCCAGGAAGATGTTGACAGTCAAAGGGGTCAAACTCTTATTTCAGGGGCATTTATCTGAAGTGGGTCAGAAAAGTAAAATAATGACATAATCTTTAAATAATAAAATTGCACTTGCACTTGCACTTATTTTTCTTAAGAAATCACAGGTTGTTTTTATTTTTTCAAGTTATTCACAATTGTTTTAATCATAGTTTGTAAATGTAAATATTTTCATGGTTCAATTTAACTTTTTTGCACCAAAACAAAGAGAAGATATTATAAATATTGGAGGTGTCCTTATTTATAGGCTATTATGCTAGTCCATTTCAGATCAAACTGGACTGTATGTGGCCCCTGAATTCAAATGAATGTGACACCCCTGCAATTAAATTGTCCCTAAACTTATGTGTAAAACTTTGAAGGCATTAAACTCAACTACAACAGGGATGTATGATACAAATATGTAAATATGCCCTGCAAAGTGTTCCATTGAAAAACAAAATAAATATTTCATACAAAATTAATAAGCAAAATACAAAGAAAAGCTCAACTTCATTCATTAAATACCGATATATTTTCTTCAGATAAATGTCAGATGGTACACACATATTTTTCTATGATTTAAGCCTTTCTACACAGATAATGTATGCATGATCATTTATATGTTAGGACTGTGTCATTCTGAGCTGTAGTGTAACCGTTTTGTCTGGTGGAGACACCAACACTACTTAAACCATACACTTCCGCACAAAGAAAACCTGCTGGTGGCCTAAACCCTCATGTGGGAAGAGAACAAAGCCTCTGAATGACTTTTCACCCCCTCAACACTGGAGGCAAGCAACAATACGCTTAATTTGCTGTGTGAGTACCTGTGTACCTGCTGCCATGTGTGTCCGTTGCTTTGCGTGTGTGCATTTGTGTGTGTGTGTTGAGATACAGCGAGAGCCCAAACACTGCGGCGCCAGCAGTCTGCCCTTCCCTTGAGAACGTAACGGCTGAGTGCCATCGGAAAGAGAGACCGACGGGAGGGGAGGAGGGAGAGTGGGGGTGTTGCTTAATATCTGTGCCATGGAAGGCAGCAGGTAAAGCTCTGCAGGTAAGGCCGGTGATGCTGTTTTGTCATTCCTCAACAGCGATGATGCAGCTAAAGTGTTCCTGTGACTCAGGTTGACTAATATCTGAAACACTGGTTAATGAAAGTTACTCACTGGATGCACACAGTTCATTAACAGGGGCTTCCTGTAAATTCCCTCCCAAAAAAGAAACAATCTTTGATCTTCTTCTAGAGAAGGTCCAGCACTTTAAAAATGAATTCAGGTTCACTTTATCTCCATATTTCTACTTCTGAAAAACCCTCAGCGCCATACGTTAATCCTACTGTGCAATGCCACGGCAGAAGTGCTGTCTAAATTCTCATTTTAATCTGTAGAGGAGGGAAATGGATGTATGAGAGAATATGAAAATAGGGTGAACTCCAAAGCCCCTGTGCTTACTCCATCAGAAATACATTTCTGCTGTGCTCGGCACAATCCTAATGCCAAAACATTCAGCCACAGTCTTGCTGGCTTCCCCCTACCAGGTTCCACTTCATTCATTTTTAATACAAACCTTTTTATGTCATGTTTTAAAAACAAAAGAAGCAAATCTGGCCCAGTTCAGTTTTAAGCAGGGGGCCAAAAATCACTGAAACTCAATCTGGTTATAGAGCGCACTGTGTTTTCATTGACTCACAACTCATTCTTAAACATATTTTATAGGCTAACTAGTTAGATAAATATAAAAATCTCTCAGTGAAAATATTTTTTCCTGATCGTATGTATTTTACATGATTTGAGCGACCTCTCCAGCCTTCTCCATAGGTGGGGATTAAAGTTTCATCCTGCTTTTTCTGTATCAAAACTATCCAGTGTGGGGAGGTTAGAAAGAGCTTCTGTAGGCGTTCTGCCTCCTTCTAAAAGCTCAAACCTACGTCTGTTAGTTTCATTTCTACAAATATTCTGGTGTGATGGTAGAATCCAAGTCAAACCTTGCTGATTTAAACACAACCCTAATAAAAACAAAAGCAGAGCTGTTCAGACTGCTCTAATTCCCTTGACAGCGTTCCAGCCAGTCCCACTTAAGGTTATTATGGGCTATAAATACGCTGGTTACCAGGGCTAGAATGTCAACGCTGTTTGCCCTCGTTAAGACACATAATTACCTCATTTACATCTCGTTTCCTCCCCAAAATCGGAAGCCATTATGCGCCCCCGCACTCAGATTCCCCCTCCTCCATTGACGATTACACTCATCTTCCAATCAGCTCCTGAGCTGCGTGTTGGGAAGGGAAAAGCTCCCAGGAGTCAGACTGGGACAGGAGGCTGAAACTGGACAGAAACCGACAGAAAAAGGACTCATGGAAGCTAAGATGCTCAGACAGGAAGGAGGGCTAAAAGTCTGAGGCAACGGGGATAGAAACACAATGGTTACCACTCACATGCACGTCAGTCATGTTACCTGCAGGTTTTTGTTTTTATCATAGTCATCAAATCTTGCTAGTGAGTTATGATCCTTGCTTGTTTTCAATGTCCAGGGTGCCTCTATAACATCAGCGGCTGACTTGTGCAACACCCAACAGAAGTCAACGTAAGTGTGTAGGCTACATGTTGGAAACTGATGAGGAGATATAAGTCACTTTTACACAGAAATCCCAGAAAAAAGGTGAGATGGTGATCCCACCTTTTTGCTACCATTGACTAATTTCCACAACCAAGAAAAAGGAGTAACAGAGCTGAGACAGTCTGGACTTTTCCACAGTGGACCTGCATTCAGGAATCAAAAGGGCAGTGTCGCAGCACAGTGTATAATATGACGTATAACTTGCGTTTCAGAAATTACCCTGACCATAGCAGTGTTGTTTTCGAAACAACAATGGAGGACGAACAAAGCGCAGCGGTGTTTATTTTAGCAGAGTAGATATTAAGTTTAATTCAAACTCAAACCCAGCTTCTGAGTGTCCTTTATCATCTCCCCAGTTCAACAAATTTCTGGTTGTAGTGATATGTTTGTTTACTGTACATGGCCCACGCTCATTTTTAATTCTCCCTGGCACGGGGGTCACACATGCAATACCTCATCAACCTCAACCTCATCAATGTCACACTTTGGTTGCAGAACTAGAGGTGTTCTTTATGCCTTCCAGAATCATGATTCCACCTTTCTCACAGCTCTGTTACTACCTCCAGAGGCGTTACAGACATGGGACCAAATGATCGAGCGCTTCATTTACACAGACATCATTCCGGAATAAAGATGAAATATGCCTGAAACATAAGTGCTGTGGAAAAGGGGCTTTAGTTAAGTAACAAAAATCTTAGTTGGAAGTAGTTTGGTGGCTTATGATGGAACCACTTGTTTGTGGACTGGGTTTGTCTCCCATTTCATGCTTTGACTTCTAACTTGTCATTTTTTTTACTTCTCACATTTCCTTAACAGTTTTTTCCTAACCATAACCTAGTTGTTTCTCATGCCTAAACCTAGCCAAACTAAACCATAACCATATCAAAAACTGACATGTTCCCCAGACACTGAAAAACAGTGGTGTAAGTGTACCCTGTGCATCACAATTTGACCTTCTGATGAAGTGACAAGCTGGGAGACAGAATGTATACTAGTGTGTGTGCTTTCCTATTGGTATGTAATCAACATGATTTCATTGAATGAAGAGATTTTACTGACATGTAAAAGTAACTGTTCTTCTTCTGTGTCTTTCTTTTATTTTATGAATGAAAATAATATAAACTAAACGACGCTGTAGCTAATGAGGCTCTAAATATAATAAACACTAAGTAGCACTAGTTAAAGTCATCTATAGAACTTGATATCAATGAATGCCGTTTTGTTTTATTTAGCTGCATTCAAGATTTTGTAATATCTACATACTCTATATGAGGCTGAAATCAGGAGCAAGACCTGAGCATAAAGGCTGAAAAAAAAAGCAGGTAGAAACAGCATACCTGACTCTTTCTATGATTTAGGTTTTTAAATCATCTTTCTACCAAGACTTTTGAACCGCTGTAGTTAATAAATTAACTTGTTTGTTTACTTCATACAATCCATTAGTGTTAATTAGTTCAGCCTATAAATAACAGGGACAGTGACAGGATTAAGTCGGTGAATTTATCAGTCGATCCCCCTGACAAACAGTGACATGGACTATTTTTGTTGAGGTTTTGGCAGTAAACCAAACTCTAACCCAAGTAAACTCCATACAGATGGAATCCAACTAAGAAGAGATTTTCCCAAATATCAGGGCAGATATTCTTTTTATTTATGACACAACACCATAAGCCTGAGGATTTTCTGCTGATCATTAATACTGTCCAAACATCCTTCTAATTACTTTTTTGCTGCAGTAAAAGTTAAAGAGGATTTTATAAGGTATAAGTATGTTGTCTTTTCTGCAACAACACTCCTTTTAAGCATGTATTGAAAATGAAAATGTAACAAGTCGTAATATAGAGTTAGCCAAAGTTTATTTAGAAAGCGTAAAATATATCATCTGTTTTTATCAAAAGCTAGTGAGGTCAAGTCAAAAAGAATGAACTGGAAGCTCATTTATCAGAGCTAGAGGCTGTTACTCTCAGATTCATCCATCTATTTTATGAGTCACGTATTCCTCATGTGGGTCGTGGAGGTGCTGGAGCCTTTCCTGGCTACATATGTGCAAAGGTGGGGTCCACTGCAGACACGTCACCAGTTCATCACAGAACTGACATATACAGATGAACAACCATTCACATATAAGGGCAATTTAGACTGACCAATTCACCTATTATGGACGATGGGAGGAAGGACTACCTGGACAGAATCAACGGAGAAATGCAAACTCCACTGTGCAGCCTCAGAGAAGTTCACTTTTATCGGATTCCTCTTGGTGTAATTTTGAAAATGAGATTAGATCATGATCATAGTTCTGGAAAATTATTTGTTTTTATAATGAGTATTTACTGGATATAAGTCTTAGAAACATAGGATGTATAAAATTAGTAAATGGAGGTATGGTGACATCACCTATTTGTTTCTGAAATGCTGTGTTGAAGCCAGTAGTTTGTAATTTGGTGAATATCATGTCGGCTTTTTGTCGCCGGAAGTAACCATATTTGGACGAAAGGGGTGGAACTACATGAATCTGATGGGTCAGAGATGAGCTAATGCTAAATGCTAGCTCACTGTCTTGGTAAAACAGTAAAAGTTATCAAGCACTGCTTAACAAAGGAATCGGTCATGTTTGTGGAACCTGTTAACTACAACTACAGTCAAGCCGTCAATTTGTTTATTTTGTCAAACTAAAATTCTGAAAGAGTTGTCAAAGTCTGACACGACTGACATCAAAACTTCTAATCGACCTGAGATCTGATTAATGGAGGACAAAAATTCAAGTTATACCACAAGATATTTTATCAGAGGGTCCAAATAAAATGGATGAGACCAGAATAATTCTGGGAAAAAATGACTGACTTTGCATTTTTAGAGATAAGTTCAGTGTCAGTCTATGGAAGCCTGGTCTTATTGTAGCCAACAGCAGCAGCACCATCTATATTACAACTTCACCATACTTCTGCACTGGCTTCATTTCAGAGCTGAGGTCCTTGACACTTGCTTAGACTGCAGTTTTACAACCCCCAGCATCTTATGGTTATCAAGATTCTTGATGCATCTGTAAATTGTTCTAAGCCTATTTTTATTTTTTACAAGTAACCACATACCTGTTGCAGTAGTAACAATTAAGGTTTCTTAGTCCATCAAAAATCTTGTCACTACTATTTAAAAGCAGTGAAAAATACCAGCCATTATGACCCAACAATAACCCTCAGGACCGAACATGAAGACGCACAATCACACACAATCTCACACACATTCATTTGTAAAGACACCGCAGACAAAACAAGACTTCTGTGAACTGTACAGAGAGAGATCTGTGTGTCCAAGGACAAAATAATCAGCAGAAAAGATCGGAGAGTCTTCATTCTTCACATCGTTGACAGGTTCTAGCTCTGTTTGGCCACATCAGCCGCCAACATCGACAAAAACACAAACACAACAATATTAGATAGAAGCAGCTCCTCTCTTCATTCTTATCCCTCGCCCAGTGCTTTCCTCTCTCCTTTTTTTCCCTCTTGCCTACTTCAACTTCTATACTCCTTCTTCTCCCTCCTACAAACTATCTTACCGGCTTACCGCTATATGGTGGGAGTGTAGTGTATTGTGTGCATGTGCGTGTGTGTGTCTGTGTGTTATAACAGTATTACAGCAGTTGTGTATGAAAACAGCAGATAAGAGAGCAGGATGATGAAATGTGAAGCAACAACACATGACCCAGCTTAAAGATCTCTGATAAAAACAAACATGCTATATACTCACACAACGCTGCAGAAATACACAGAACACACACATCTGAATGCACATGTGCACGCACAAGGCACACGTACATTTCAGAGGATAAATATACACAAGCTGTGAGGCAAATGTTATGCACATCCACGGACAGAAACGCGAATGTACCCCAGTGTTTGTGATTTTATGTGTGTATGTGGATAAGTGTGTGTGTAAGTGAACAAGTGCACGTCTGCGTGTGTGTTCAGTAATGACACATGGAGGCCAGTTCAGCATAGTAAATGAAAAAAGACTTGATAAGATCAGTGAGACAGGACGAGTGACTTATGTGGTTTATGTGGATGGTGTGGTGGAGGGGACATGGAAGGGGGTGCTGTTAAAGCAGAGGATCATGGGAAAAGGTATGGAGGTTTATATTCATTTTCACTGATGTAAAAAAAAGTATAAAGTCTCTAACAAAGTGCAGATTAAAAGACTTAAAATTCAATTCAATGTATCACAAGAATTACATAATTAATTATTATTACAAAATGTGACATTGTGTGCATATTTTTATAAAAGAGGAAAACATTTATGCAAAACTATGACCTTTGTGACTATTTGATTTACAAATATAATGTATCATGTGAATGTTTAAACCGTCAAAAGGGTTTGATTATGAAAGAGCATGTTTTATGTAGGTTACCAGCAGCCGTTTTATATTCACATCTACAGGTTAATATCAAATATAACAGTGAATTTTACAAATACATTCAAAATGTCATTAAGTATCATATAACTCAATAACAGTAATTAAACTATATTTGAGAAAAAATAGAAGAGAAAAAGGGAAAGAAATTGAGTTTCCAAGTCTCAAGTCACCATGTTCCATTTTTATATAAATGTGTGGAGTGTGTTTTTCCTCATAAAAACATGCTCAGAATATGTAGAGTAAGAAGTGAGTTTTCTGAACAGCATAGTTTTACATACAATATTATGCCGTATGCTCTAGATACAATCATGTAAAAATACTTTTAGGATAAAATAAACTGATTTAAAATCATGTGTCTACTTGGTTTAATATGCCTTATTAGAACAGTGCGCTAGCTTTAGTGTAACACTAGCATGGTATTAACCGACAACATAAGTTTTGTTTCGAATGAACAAGAAGCTTTTTATTAAGGTTAAATGAAAACACTAGTGCGTTGACCTGTGGGGATTAGGGATGGGAATTGATAAGAGTTTTACAATTCTGATTCCATTTTCGATTCTGCTTAATGATTCGGTTCTTTATCAATTCTCTTATCGATTCTCATTTGGAAAAAAAAAGGAGAATCATCTCCCTAGAAAATATATAATGGGAGTTAATCACTGAGCAAAACATCTCGTTTAAAACAGAGGAAAATATTAAACATTAACATTCTCTAACTTAGCATACAATTGAGTACATTCACCTACCGAAATT
>JAPSES010000120.1:12156540-12183675 GCA_029822895.1 Maxillicosta whitleyi | reverse complement strand
ACATATATATATATATATATATATATATATAGAGAGAGAGAGAGAGAGAGAGAGAGAGAGAGAGAGAGAGAGAGAGAAGTTAGAGGGGAGACAGGGTTATAGGACACACAGAGAGAGGTGAGGCAGGAGTTAAAAGGGTGACAGGGTTAAAATTGTTAGTTTAGCCCCACTGGATATATTTTTCCTCCCCTGGGCCTATTTTACATACTTTTCTCTCAGACCCCATAAACAAACAAGGAGCACAATTAGTGTTCTGTGTGTGTGATTTGGTGTGTGAATTTAGTGCGTGGGACCACAGGAAAATGATTTTCTGTCTAAAAAATTGAGTTATGCGGACATACACACACACATAAGGCGATGCGTGTCCTTGCATACGTACGTACACACTAAACATAATTTCTCATAACACTCTAATATGGTTCATTTTCAGCTATCAAAACACACATGAAAAGAGTGTTAACGCTGTCAACAAGCGAGCATGGGATGTGGAACCGTCGTTTTCATTCTCAATATGTCAAGGTTGGGGTGTATTCCAGCAGAGGGAGAGAGAAGATGGGTGGGGGTGAGGGAGGGAGAGAGAGGGAGGGAGAGAGAGAGAGAGAGAGAGAGAGAGGGTTAGAGGGGAAAGGAGTGTCGTTCTCCATCCTCTGCTCTCCAGAGAATCCCATCATGAAACGCCAAAGCACAAAGAGCTCAGAGCCTTCCACTGAAACCGAGGGACCTTTCATCCCATCGTGGGTGCATCATTGGGGCAACAGCACCACCCAGCATGCCACTGAAGGTATTGCACCTCCTGCTCTTCTTTAATCCACATCCATATTGACCTGGCTGTGTTGTTTTTCTTTTTTTTTTTCTTAAAAAAAAAAAAAGCGATTTAATTTTTTTTTTTTTTTTTACTATCCTGCATTAATTCAATGATCAAAATGAGTGACGTGCCAGGTTTTAAAACTATCCCCTCCAACACATGAGAGGTAATCAAAGCCTTCGTCTTCTTTCTGTGTGGGAATCTAACCCTTAATGGGCCACACCAACCTCACAGCCAGAACACACACACAAAATCAAACTAATTACAATTTGTCCTTTCTCTTTTGTCCTTTTCACTGTGCTCCTTTTTAATTCCCAGCAAGAACACATTAAAAAAGGGAGTGGTGGGTGTATGTGAGGAGTGGGGTGGGGGTGTACTGAGGGATTTTCCAAAGTGGCACAGTAAAATAACACAGTGGAGTGTATATCGGCTTCCACTCTCCCTCATTTAAATAAGCGCCAACACTGATTTTCTAACAAAAATATGGTACTAGTATAATAACAATGAAATAAGACCCTGTGAAAACTCGCAGCCTGCAGCAAGTATTTAAAATATCATTTAAAAAGGGCTGATCTGTAATTCAGAGCGGATATGGTATCAGACGGCGTGCTTGTCATTCCCAGCTATAATCTCCACTACGCTGAGAAACACACTGTCTGCTGGCAGCACTGGAGAGAGGGAGGAAGAATAGCAAAGAGGGGGGGGGGGGCAGGATTTGACTACTTATTTTTCCTTCCACTGTAGGTGCTGTTTGTCTGTTATCAACCACAAATCTCAAACCTATTTTAAGAAAAAAAAACTCAGATCGGGGAGAAAAAGTTAAAGAGCAGGAATACAAGGCAGAAGAACGAGGGGAAAGTTAAAACACTAAAATAATTAGATACAATAATGCAGAAAGACACACAAAATTTCGATCCATAAACTGATCATCAATAACTCTTCTTAGTTGATTTGCTTTTAGTGTTTATCCTGCAGACTTTCTAGATAAAGAATTTTACACTGTTGACACAAAAAGTTCATTTTTGACCTTATAGGCAGCACTTATCGGAGATTTTCTCTGTTCTTGAACATTAAAAAAACAATATTTCACAGTAGATGGAGTTTTCCCAGTTGTTAGATTAAGAGTCAAAATCTCAGAGTTCAGACTAACAGAACAGACCCTTATTGGTTTCATTAAAAAAAAGATTAACAACTTTTCTACGTGTTAAATATAGTACATTATTTTAATATATTTTTTGTCATTGATAATGAAGGCACAATGAAAGGTACACACATTTTTACTTCATTTTCTTTAGTTTGTGACCTTAATGGATCCTATTAAGAGCTAATGCAAAAGAAACATAAACATATTATTATCACCATAGAAGATAAACTGTTGAATAAATGACCAGAGGAGGCTTTGAAGACCTTCTACTACTGATGTTAGCTTTTATGTTGACTTTTTTGTTGGGTTTTGATGTGTTGGTCAAATAAACTCTGTGGAAATCTGATGAATATAAACAGTTCATTAGAACAAAAAATATTAACCGGTGTAATTTTTGAATACATTTAAGTGAATAATTTGTTACTTCGAACAGTTTTCAGGTTTTATGATATTTTACAGTGAAATAATAAAATAATCTTTCAAAATAATTAATAAACACTGTTGTCCATAAGGTTGGAATAAAATATCTTTACATCTTCTCATGAAATGATTATGATAATGTGAATTATTCTATAAAATGTGACAGTATGTAATTACTGAACCTGGCCAAAGGTGATTACTGATGCATATAAATAGGAAAATGATTCCAACTTTATGGCAATGGTGTATTAAGAGATATTTTAAATACTGAGACAATGGTGGAAATCTGCACTTTGACACACCTGTACGTGTTAGATTAGACTGATTTACATTAACTCATCCAGAACTTCCCATAAGTCTCCATAATGCAACTATGCAAACAGGTTTTCATACCTACAACGTAACACACAAACACACTCACACACATTGGGTTTTGGTTAGACGTGTGGTCTGGCCAGGAAGGGGCTGGGGCCGCCACACTCAGCAGGACACAGACCTCAGGCAGTTCACACTACACACACACACACACACACACACACACACACACTGCCAGGCCATCCTTACCCACCTATCCTGTTGCAGCAGGGAGTCGAAACTGGCCAGGCACGCACGCAAACACGCACACACACACACACACACACACACACACACACACACACACACAGAATTACAGACATCCTCATATTCATAACACACACACACTCAGTTGGCGGAAACTGGCAGTGACATGCTGTCCGGCGGCTCAGGCACAGGGCTCTGAGGTTGGGCTGAGCCATCTATCATACAGCCAGAAACACAGTAACCCAAGACATGAGTGGCAGGAGCACACACACACACACACACACACACACAGTGAAGAATACACATTTAAGTATTCCTACAAAACACAATACTGTGCTGACTGACTATGAGAAAAACCCACAACATAAAGTGATCAGATTCCACACAAACACGCATAAATAAGGCTTTTGCAAGATATTCAACCATGTGTTTATGATACATGACAACAAAAAACAAACAAAAAAAATACATGCAACAGAAAAAAATAAGTCTAGCAACTCAACTTTACAAAGTGAGAAATAAAAATGAGTTAATAGTGAAGATTTCAGTGTTCTAAATTAGAGCCACACAATTTATCATTTGAGCATTAACATCACAATGTATGTGTGTGTGTGTGTGTGTGTGTGTGTGTGTGTGTAAGAGTCACATCGTAGGTCCCGCAATGTAGGAGGCAAATGAACTCAATGTGTTCTCATCTAATTTCAAGGGTACCTGACACACACTGCACACAGTGATCCACCAATCACAATCATTCTTAATCAGTTTGGAGGCAACAATATTGAAAAATGAGCAATGAACCAGAGAAATTGACCATAAATGAAGACTTGGTGCCTGAAAGAAAAGCAACGTCAGTTATCTGGAATTATTTCAGCTACAAGGACGATACTGAAACATGTGTTCTGTGTTGACTTGGTGTCACCACAAGGAGAGGAAACACAACTAATTAGTTTGACCATTTACGTTGGCACCACTCAGTTGTTACATCCTCTCAAGTTTTTTTCATATCGCAATATATATCGCAGGGTTCCAAAAAAATCGTATTGTCAGTTTTTTTTTAATATTCCTAGAATCCTAGTTCTAATTGTTAACCAGCATTAGCACCCGTATTCTTACATTATTTGGTTGAATCAACAGCCATCCCTTGACTACTCAGTTTTTACTTGGATCAAATCCTGAAAGGAAAAACATGGTTTATTTACTGGACAAAAATCATAATAGATGTTCAGTCAGACACACTGAAGAGTCTTTTCAAGATGGGACACCTAGACACATAAAATATACCTTCAATACAAGCACAGCAGCCGAGGGACACCAATGTTTCCTCCTGAAGAGAAGAAGTGGTTTATGTGACACTGGAAAGAACGCTTTGTCATAAGATTTTGTTTTAACCTGGTATAAATTTGCTGCAGCTCTGTGGAGTGTCCAGCTTCATGTTGGATCAAAGTGGAAACTGAATAGGCCTTGGTTTTGGTAGCATAAGTAGGTTTGCTACTTCCAAAACTCAAAAGTGATGACAGCACACTTCATTACATCCTCTCGAGAAAAGGACACCGTCAATTTTGACTTGAAAAATCAGTTCCGATGCTAGTCTGACGCTCTGACTTGTTGCCAATGTAACAGTCTGTCTGGGTTCCTCACATCATTTGTAAAATCCCCTTGTGAATGATACAGACTGCCACTTCCCCTGTCTACATCTCTTCCTCTGCCTCTTTCTCTCCACAGGCCTCACCATTCACGGCCCTCGGAAACTCGAGCCGGTCAGATTGATGGGAGGACGGCTCTCATTTGGACCGGAGAAAAGTGGCCAGTTTAAAGGCTGCTACTGTATTTTAAATGGCAGGAGCGTTAAAGAGACTGATGAGGCCGGCAGCAGCAGCAACACTGACCCCCCCCCCTGTTCCCTCTGTGCAAACCCCCACTGAGAGAATGAGAGAGAACCGGGGGGATCAAGGAGGGGGGGAGGAGGAGAGGAATAAATCTGCGTGGCGGCGGGAATCGATCGTTTCTCCCTCCTTCTCTCGCTATCTCATCTGCAGGGGCTGAGAGAGGCAGAGCGGTTTAAACGATCCTGACCTTGTCCGACATAAATAGTCAGAAAAGTCCACAGAGCAGATAGCTTTGTGTAAGGCTGGGGGTGTGGAGGAGAAAAGAGGGAGGGGAGATAAAGGTGGGGGAGGAGGGGGGTGAATGAGATAATGCCCTAGCGTTACTACATCAGAGTAGATGTCGCTCACACACACATGCCCAGAAGTCGCCGTGGGAAACAGCCTCGGCCTCGCTTCCTGTATTCCTCCTTCGATATCATTTCCTCTTTTTCTGTGTGATCAGAATAAGTGGGGAGTACAGAGTGAAGAAGAAGAAAAAGAAGGGAGGAAGAGGAGTGGAGGCAAGTCTTTCCTTTCAAAGCTCTCTGTCTGCAACTATCTCAGAGAAGGATGGAAGGATAGACGAACTCAATTGGCTTCCCATTCTGCGCTCCTGAAGAAGACATGAGTGTCTTAAAGTAAGAAAGGAGCTCTTTTGTGTAGCTCCCCTCGTCTTTTTTTGCCTCTTTTCTTTTGAGTGTAATGCTGCTGTACCTGACAGTGGCGTTGCCCCGGGTAAAGGCAGAAATCTCTGCCTCCATTGTCACCTGTTCCTCTAATCATTTTCCGCCCGTCATGGCACAATGGAGGAGGGCGATAACGATAACGAGGTGAAGCTAATACAGAGCAGCGGCAGGGCTCCTGAACACAATGTTCAGATGTCTTCACTCACTCACTCACTCACACACACACACACACACACACACTTTTATAGACTCTTTAACGCAGAATTGCAATGACACACTCACTTGCAGACACACAATTATTTCCCTTTTTCTTCAGTCGCTCAAATGCTAATGTTTGCGTTTCATTATGGTACCAGCTGTGAAATCACACTTGCAGTTACACATATTTCTAGTTTCATCATGAAACATAACACAAGAATAGGTCCATCATGCCATTTGTCTGCTTTGTTGGAAGTAGACTAGTTAGTGTCGTGATTCTTTGTACTGAGCGGCAAAAAGTGGAAACAAATGAGCCCATTTCTTCTCCCTTTACTCTACAATTGCCAGCACTTTACAATGTGGTTGCTGGCCCCAAAAATACAATTTTACTCTATATCCATAAAAGTAGAAATATGGAAATATGTCTGAATGTATTTAGGAAAGAAAAAATTCAACAGTAAAGTTAAGATCTAAACTTTGTGTCATGTGACTTTCTCATCACATTTACACCAGGATCCAAATTTAGTTATGACCCTTCTTCAAGTTAGTATTTACTGATAGTGGAGGAATCACATGGGTGTGGTTTGAATAAAAGTTCAAACACAATATACTGTTTTTCATGATGCCTTGACATATTAGCATGGAGTTAAAGACAAAAGTATGTGACAGCTGACAGAGTCCTAGTCTTATCATGCAGGTGCACAGTACAACCTCATGTTAAACTACGTTCTTGAACAGAGGTTCCCCTGGTTCAATGCATACGGAAACATGTACTATAAGAACTAAAATACTTTGCAGTATCCCATCCTCCCTCTATCTCCTCCATCTTTCCTGATTCCACAAAAAATAAATAAAACATAGAAAGCTTCAAAAGGAAAGAAAACCTGCTGGTGTATATTCTCTTGTCAGCTGACTAATCTACCTCATCTTCAGAGCTCTTCTGAATACAGCCGACATGCAAACAACCAACAACTGGAACTGGAAACTAGAACTAGAAATTCTGTGCACTTTGTGTGGAAATGCTCTGAACTACTTGCTTAATATTATTTCTTACAAACCAGCATAGTGTTAAATCAGAAAGGGTGATTTTGTTCCTATATGTCAAAGCTGGAAAAAAAAACAAAAAAAAAACAGATGGTTATTTGTAGTTTTAAACTGAAATATCACAAACATCTACCAAGTAGCAAAACATGTCAGAAATCTACAGGAAAAACATTTTAAACAATTGAAATAAATCACGGTCTGTTCAACATCTAAACGGAATAAAATTAACATAACCGAAAACTGAAACATTCATGAGGGTTTTAAGGTGACAATCTACACAAAATGTCGCAATAATGATAATTATTACAATTTTTAATGCGCATGTTTTACTTTAGACAGCTCAAAAGCCTTAAAAATATTCCCTTACTCTTCACCTACACTACTGTTAATAACTTTTACAATCAAATCTAAAGGAATAAACCAGTGAAAGTTGCTGTTCTGTCCAATGAGGCCTTAAACTGCTTTGTGTTTGTACCTGTACCGTACATCAATAATCCATTTACTTGGTGCAAACAGAAGCAATTAACACTCAGCTCTCACCTTCCATACAAAACCCAGAGGCAGAAAAATTCCCAAATTTTCCAGTAAAACTGCAAATTTCCCAACATTAAAAAGCCCACACATTACAGTCTCCCCATACTCTTTCCCCTCACCCCTGTCCATGTGATGTGGGATTGTTGGGCTTCGCCAGCGAGCGGTAGATGAGAAGGCTTCTGCTCTCTGACTGTGTTTATCAGAGTCTGGCATCGCTGTAATTTCAGTGTTCAGATGCAATCGCTCCCCACTCCCCTCAGGAGTAAACAATAACAAGCACAAATACAATAGACAAACAAGGCCTGCAGGACATGTATGCACACACAGATGCAGGGATGCACAAACATGAAGGACTACATTTCTGATACACAGCTGATAATACATGCAAGCCTCGTGCATGTTCTGTGTATTTTCTATTTTTTCCTCAGTATTAAAAGTTTACATTTGGATCTGCATGACCATAAGAAATGTGACGCTGAACTCAGGTCTTTATGGTGGATCTACTGCCCAGAACTTAACCCATGTGGTAAACCAAGAATATGGTTGTTTTGCTACTATGTTGGTCTTCTCTTTTTCACTTGCATGCAGGTTGTTGCTTTACTCTAGAGGACACACATATCTTGTCAGACAGCACAGCCTGGTGGAAGCCTCTGGAACTGCAAAACACTTACTTGCATTGGAATGAATTGAGGGTGAAGGCGAAAGGATAAACAGAAACCCAACGCCAACTCCAGCTTTACCTTCTCCTCAGATTACCACGCACACAAACACAGCTTTAGTGTCCTTTTCCCAACATTGTGCTGAATATTTAAGGAAGTTTGTTTGTGAGTTTTCACCCTTCATGTTTTAACAGAGATCAGAGATGGAGGTACACTCCTGCATTTTGGTAGTACTGCAGCATTTTCCTGAATTAGTAAACGCACACCTATATGAGGTGCATACAAAGGTTCAATATTTTAAGGCAAAAAAAAAAGGGTTGCACACACTCTGAACTTCAGTAAATACACATTTATTTGATGGACGTTTCAGCTTATGCCTTCATCAGGGTCATTTTTTTACAAACACACAAGTCATTGTCTCCTTTATGTGGCTTTGAGATCTCTTGATTGAGTGTATGTAGTCAAGACAACACACCAATTGAAACGAATAGTGGAACAGAGAAGCACAATTAGACACAAAAATGACGCATACCCTCTAGCTTGCCATTTATTGAGATAGAACATCCTGTGGGATCCTTACATTATATAGGCAATGAAAAAGTAGATACACCTCGCCGGGGAGGTGACTTAGACAGGCTGCTACTTCAAAGAGAGGCAGAAGGGATCCATAGGTTGGGGTCCCCTGGCCCTCATGGGTTAAATACTGAATTTGACTTGAGATGCTTTGTATGAGAATTGTATGTATGTATATATGTATGTATGCCATCTGTAAGTTAAATATTTACCTTGTTTGATATTCTTTTGATACTGCAATTTACAAGTTAGCCTACACCATGTCATTAGAACCCTTTTTTCAACAGCAAGAACTTGATTGCATGCCTGCTGCAGGAGATGTGAATGGACTGTTGACACCCCCCCAATTAACACCTGTCCAATTAAGAGATTTCAAAGCCACATAAAGGAGACAATGACTTGTGTGTGTTTGTAAAAAATGACCCTGATGAAGGTGTAAGCCGAAACGTCAGTTAAATAAATGTGCATTTACTGAAGTTCTGAGTGTGCACAACAGCAGACCTTTTTTTGACTTGAAGTATTGAACCATTGAATGCACCTCATAAAGTGTGCGTTTACTAATTCATTTTCACAAAATCTATTTCATGACTTTTAAAACTACTAATGACCCACAGAAACCCTGTAGTACAGCTGAAATCAGTCCTGATTTTGGGACAGCAATGGAACTTGGTTTGTGGAACTGTGAGATAAACTACACAATCTTTGAATTTTATTGTTTAACGGATTCAAACATAACAAAATATCATCTGGTCTTTGTCAGGCTCTAAAATTATTTCAACTTAAGCTCAATGAAAAGTACACCCCCTGGTTTTCTCTGACTTTTTCCAGTCTCTTTTATGGTTGTGGAAGAATTTAGTCCCACTCTTCTTTACATTGCTTCAGTACGAGGTTTGTAAGCGTTGATTTAAACACATCTCTTCAGGTCTCTGACCATCAAACAGCCTTAGCTTGTGTGGAATTTACTTGGACGTCTACTCCTAGGAGGATCTGCATCTTTTGTGAATGTTTCCCACTTACAATTGTCTGTTTAGTGATGGTCTTCATATTGTTTGGAAATGGCTTTGAACCCCTCCCCAGACTGATGGATGGTAACAGTTTCTTCTCTAGGCTCGTAGCAGATTTCCTTCCTCCTTGGTTTTGTGTTAAAACGTACCTGAATGATCCAGACCAGCAAACTGCAAAAACTCCTGCTTTTAAAGAGGTGCTCACAGCTGCTGATAGCCAATAAATCAAAGGCAATGGTCAAAGCTCAGCAGCGTCTGGATACTACTGACCCTCGTAATTCCTTTGGGAGCAGTGAAGGCGTACTTCTTTTCTCGTGCACTACATTTTCACTTTAGCTTCACCGATGATAAATTAATAATAGTGTTTTACACTTTGTTAGATTGTAAAGATGTTAATTTATGTCCTTATCAGTAAATCCATTGAACTCAAAGAGAATGTACTTTTCCCCCTTTGTGATTATGTTAAAATGCATGGAATATCACACACAAAAAAATAAGTGCATTTCTCTGACATTCTACTTCACACATATTTAGTTATTTCCCACCTTTTAATACACTGATTTATTACAAAGCAACATGTACAAGTATAGCAATCTAAGAGGTATTTCTACCTATAAGTCGTCCAAAATGTATATGAAGTTTTAGAGGAAATAACCCAAAGGCTGAATGAATCTTTAGGATACCCTTCCTGAAAGATGAAGAATTATAATCTACCCTTTCAAAATGACCAGTTTTAAAGAGAAAAAACATTGATTTCTGCATTGTATGGATTCAGGGTGTTCAGAGATTTATGTTCATTTCATCAAACACTGAACAACCCTGAATATAAAAACTACAAAGAAAAAACAGTCTTTACTCTATTGGTGTTTGTTAAATTGCTTAGTCAGTAATTTTATTAACATGAATGTTTCATCTACATTTATTATGTGGTAAAATGGATACAGAAAAACAGGAAGAGTGAGACAGTTCTCTGTAAGGTTTATTTTCTGCATATATTTTACAAATAGAAGCACAATGTTCATAGACTCTTGACAACAACTGTCTGAAGTACTTTGAAGAGCAACAGGTTGCGGAAATAATGATCCCTCGTTTATCTGCAAAGAAAAAGAACAAAGTAAGAAGAAGAAAAACACAATACTTTCAAACTTGACTGGGCACCAAAATTAAGAAGGTGATGGCTACAACAGATGAACTGCCACTAGTCTATTCATTTATAGTCGATACTTCTACAGCAGATACTCATCACACGAGGAGGAGGGATCCTACATTACAGTCTACTCTAATTATGTTACCTCCTGTCACAAAAGCCTCAGTTCCTGATTTGAGCAGAGGGTGATGAGTAGCAGATTAGGTCAGAGAGAAGAATTAGTCATGAAAGAATTCGAGGGCTTTAATTAATGGAAAAGATATACTTTATTTAGTATCACAGTGTGTGTGTGTGTGTGTGTGTGGGGGGGGGGGGTCTTAAATTTGCACAAAGTTGCCAATGCATCAGAACAAGATGAGATGAGTTGAGTGTGAAGTGAGTGATGGAGATGAAGAAAAATAAAATCTGACATGATGACTTACAGAGCAGCGGCTCCAGAGATGATCTCAATGAGCTCCTTGGTGATGACAGCCTGTCTGGTTCGGTTAAAGGTGAGGGTCAGCTTGTCAATCATCTCAGCTGGAAGAAAAAAAATAAATAAATAAGAGACATCCAATCATTGCCAATGGTACATCTACTGCATCTTAGAGAATCTCATTAATGAAAAGCAAGTTAAACTGACAAAGAAAGTACTAAACTGAACTTTTCTGATGTCGGGGGTCATTTTCAATCAGAAATGGTCAATAGTGATTGGTGTTTTGTGCTCAGGCATGAAGACTCTGAGATGTTATCTAAAATTCTCAATTTATCTGTTGATTGTTTTGACAATAAAACCACCAAATGAATAAAATGCATGTAATATGTCTACAAGTACAAGTTCATTCCAGCTGTAACTTCACAGTACCCAAGAAATATTTAAATTCAACCAGTGATCCACTAACAAAAATGTGCCAAATATGTTAAATATCTACTGGCTTATTTGTTACTGTAATGTTACAATCAATAATATTTATGTAAAAAAAAAAAAAACATTAGAGGGAACTACTGAATTACTCACTTTGCTTGACTTTTTTTTTTTTTTAAATTGACTTCGAAACTTCATTCCTATTTGAAAACTTTCCTTCCTCTCCTTTACAATGCACTGTATCATATGCATTTAATATTCCTCCTGCACTAACACATGTACTAGTGGAGCCTTTATCGGTGCACAAGTGGACATGTCTATGTCTTACAGGCGTTCTTGCTGGCGCTGTCCATAGCGGTCATCCTGGCACTCTGCTCACTAGTGGAGGACTCCCTCAGAGCCAAGTAGATGATGTTGACCAAAGCAAACTCCTGGTAGTTCCTCAACACATCAGCATCAATGTCATCATAGATACCCATGTTCTCTGTTGGTAGAAGATACTGTTCAGCATAACTCAGACAGACGTACTGTTGAAAATCTGCTTCAAGAACCACAATATTACCTGAGGCAGCAATTGTGTCTGTGGAAAACACAGGCTTCTGGTCCGTCTTGTATGAGATAACAGACCTGCAAAAGTAACAATTTATTTGCAAAGTGTTTCATTTCATCACAAATTGTCTTGCTTCACTAATACATATAGGGGAAAAATAAAAACTGAAGGAACTGTACCTGAATCTATTGAAGATGACCGCACCCTGGTCAAACTCATATCCAGAGTTCAGCAGCTCAGTAGCAATGATGGAGGCATCACCAAAGCTGGGGGGTTTGCGGCCGACCTCCTTACAATTCAGCATGATGTGCTTTCCATGGGTTCTGAGGAGAAAGTCAAAATCATTAATGTACTCTTATGTTCATTTTTCATTCCTTTTTCCCCAAAAGCTTTATGCTAAATTAAATTAAACAAAAAAGTCATTTTTTCTTTTCAATGGCAGATTTGAAAAATAATCCATCATACAAAAGATAAGGATGAAAGTATTATTTCAAGTCAGGTTAATAACACCACTGATTCATTAATGACAAAAACAGCTACTTTCTGAAAACTCTTAACAAAGCACTACATTACTATCAAATACTTACATCAAATTGAAATACAAATACTTTCGATCTTAAGGGTCAACCAAATATCACGTCATCATGTCTTAAAGAGGAGAAACATGCAGATCTATGTCCTTTTGTACCTATGCAGGAGGCCTCTCAGCTTGTCTCCCACATTGACCACCATCACTTCCTTGCCAGCACCAGTCAGGTTGGCGATCTCATTCTTGATAGTCTTGGCCACACCAGAATGAATGGCACCGCAGAGTCCACGGTCAGATGTAACACCAACGATTAAGTGCTTGGTGGCCTTTTCCTCCGGGGCTTTGATGTCAGCCTTTTCATACAGGGCTGGGACACAGAAAAAAATATTTTACTTTACACAATAAAGTAGTCAAGTTAAACCTAACCAATACCTGATAATGAATTGAGTCCTATCCTGTAGAACAGGTGTACATACCCAGAGCACCGTTGCCGTAGATACGGGCTGGCTTCAGCTGCCTCTCAGCGCGAGCATATTTGGCAGCAGCCACCATTTTCATTGACTTTGTGATTTTCTGGATGTTCTTGATGGACTTCAACCGAATGGTGACTAGGGAAAGTGGTATCAAACATTAGCAATGCGATTAGTGACAACCTACAAAGACTTTGAATTGACTGCAACTGATTTGTTTTTATTTTAGGAACAGGAACCATTTAACCAAAACATGTTCTTGTTCAATAGACTGCTTGTTAATGTGAAATCTGTTTAAATTTGCAAAGTTCCATTACATGTAAATGAAATAGGCAATGATAAATATTGATTTCTACTGCCTTGTTGCAGTTATCCAATGATTATTTCCAATGTTGAACACTACAAACAACAGGATCTGAGCTACACTATAACTTTTCAGCACAGTCACCTTGCACCAGAATAGATCACAATAAGTATGACCTGTTAAGGATCTGACTGTGTATTCTGCATAAAGTCTTTACACTACGTTTGTAATGTATATGTATCACCGACAAGAACTTAAACTACAAGTAAAGTTGTTAATTTACAGTTTACATAGATGTTGCCATCAGATTTTGACATTGGCAGTCAGGTTTACTGCTTTTAATTAATTTACCTTCTTTCGCATACAGTGATAGTGTTAACTATTCCCATAATATACTAAGTACACAGGGTAAGTACTTACTGTCCTTCAAGGTAGCCATGTTCCTGACCTGCCCACTGTGAACAGAAATAGAGCATTTAACAGCAGGCATGAAGAGCATCAAATATTACTACTGACAAAGTATAACTGCACAGACTTTAAGTCAAAGTTAGCAAAAGTTACTCTTAAGAGAAGACCTAATACTGACATTGTTGAATGCTGATAATACAAAATGCTAGCTATATCAGTTAGCTTAGCGGGTAAGTAACAACAGAAAGGGACAGAGGGCAGCCCTACGTGAGAAGTTAGCTAGTGCAGAAAACCTAAGTGCTCGGGAATATTTACTGAAGTAATGCTAGTCCTGTGAACTAGTAACCTGCACATTATCAGAGTACTGTAGGCGTAGATGTCAGCTTAGCATTAGCCACCTCAAGTTGGCTTTCCACGAAGCAGCACACCGCTGTCATTCATTAGCAGCGGCCTGCACGTTAGCACGTCCTTGTGATCCATAACAGCTCACACTATATAGAGCAACCGGTAAGCCTCATCTGATCAAGCAGTTACACGAAGAATATAACTACATGCAAATATTAACACTGTTTGCAATCCACAATGAAAAACAAAACTTTACCATTGTGGGGAGAACACCAACGCGCTGGTCCTGGCGAACATGGTTACTCCAATGAAGGTCAGACACGCAGGACTGCGCAGGCGCAAGATCAGGGCAAAATGGACGAATGTTGCCTTCACGGAAATTGCGATTCTTTGAAATTCGTGTGGTGGATATTCTCCACAGTGTAAAAAAATAACCCTTTAAATACATAAATTATGTCTAAACATACGGAGGTGGATTTACTTAACGGGATACAGGGAGCATTAAACTATAATATTCTTTGTTAACACAGCGTGCAATTTTATTATTCGCGCGTATACTTCAAGGTCTGTAAACTCTGATTTGTGCCATTATCAAATATGAGAAGTCGTTTTACATACAATAACAACACGCTCTTTGCCAAACTAAGAACATATAAAACTAATTTCAGGTTTCCCCTCTTTTTTTGCTATGTGAAAGACATAATGTCATACATATATGCTACTAAACTTAGAAATAATTTCATCACTTACTGTCGATAAAGCAAGTCATGTCAAGATCTTCATGGGGGGTTGTCTGGTTGTCTCCAAGCTTCAAAATAAAAAACAAAATACAGAAGATGCATTAATCTATTACCAAGTTGGGATTCTTTTCAACCAATTAAAGATGGCGCCCTGGGACTGCGGAATGTTTCACTATTTAAAACATTTAATGCTTGACGTTTTTTTAGACACAATAATTAACATCATAGCCTATCATACTTTAATCATAGTCTCGATCCAGAAAATGCTTTTACCGCTTGTTTTTCTTTCATTAATTCATCTTCTGAACTTGCTTTATCCTCACCTGGGTCATGGGGATGGCTTGGAGCCTATCCCAGCTACTTATGGGCGAAGGTGGGGTACACCCTGGATATGTCGTCGCTTGTTTTGACTGGAAATATCTCCAGTGCCATTACAATACACAGCATAGGTTTGGCTTTAAGGAAAAACAAATACTTAATTCTAGAACTTAAGTGAAGATAATACGTCTTCAATCTTTACACTGTTGTTACTTCACAAGCAAATCTTGGCGGGATACAATTTTTTTTTTAATGACCCAATGCGAAAGGAAGCCCGTGAATGCAACCAATAGTCTCGCGTGTTTTTTGCACTTACTCGCGAGATTGTGACGCTAACCTCGCGGAAACTGTTGTTGGCAAACCCTCGTAGTTTAGCTGCCGTAAATACAACGTTTATAACGTTTGTTTATATAGTTAAATCAACTATTGTATATTTGTAATAGCTGGTTACAATGGGGAAGGCAGATTTTCTCTCCCCGAAAGCAATCAGTAACCGGATAAAATCCAAAGGTCTCCAGAAGTTGCGGTGGTATTGTCAGATGTGTCAAAAACAATGTCGAGACGAGGTGAGCTGGTTCTTCCCATTATCAGTGTTAGCGTTATATATTTATTATGTAAGTTGTTTTTATCTGTATGTAGTTTTTAATTGTACACACTGATCTCCTTGTTTGTTTGTGTGCGTGGTTCAGAATGGCTTTAAATGTCACTGCATGTCTGAGTCCCATCAGAGGCAGCTGCTGCTGGCCTCAGAAAACCCTACCAAGTTTATGGACTATTTTTCAGAGTAAGTTAACTTGTTGAAAATATTAGTTCATATTAATGTTACACGTCATATAACAGTTTGTGTTTGTTTCGATTGTTCTAGTGAGTTCAAAAACGACTTTGTGGAGCTGCTCAGGAGACGTTTTGGTGAGATGAAACACATGTTCATACAGTAACAGTTTAGCTTCAGCACAGAGACTCATCTAATGTACTCTTCCTTCATCTGCAGGGACCAAGAGAGTGCACAACAACATTGTCTACAATGAGTACATCAGTGATCGGGAACATGTCCATATGAACTCCACTCAGTGGGAAACACTGACTGACTTCACCAAGTGGCTGGGCCGAGAAGGTAATTAACACAGTAAATGTACATACTGATGTCCATCAGAAGTCTCACAATGATGGCAAATATGTGAAAATGCTGTCTGGAGGTAATGGATTTCATTGAGTGTGCTTGATAAAAATATTAACCCCTGGGGTTCACACACAATGGGTGGATGATGACTTTGCAGGAGGAATACAAAGTCTCTTAAGGAGAATCTGCATACCCATAAAAAGTGTAATGATAAATTGAGCTCTTATTATCATAACCCACTTAGTTTTTGTTTTGCTGGAAGTGGGAGCTCTGTTGACATTAGCAAACTGCATTTCAAAGCTTTCACTAGTGTTGCATGTTGTAGATGACAGGAGAGAGCCACTGAAGAACCTAGCTAGGATTCTTGTGGAAAACCTAAGGCAAATTCTTAAAGTAGAAAATAGTTTATTGTGGTTGATATCATGGAGGACAGATTAACTTTAAAATGAGGTCTGCTAACATCAACAATTAACCAGCTCCTAAAATAAAACAAACATCACATAAGCACACAGGTAAGCAGGGATGCATCATAGTACATATTTGTAATCACAGCACACTGATGTTCAACTAACACCTAACATGTAAAAAAAAAAAAAAAGTGTCAAAAGCAATTGAGTTTACCAATAGATATTGTAAACTTATGATGAACATAGGATGTTTGTCACCTCTTTCCTCTTAGCCAAACAAAATCAGCCCCTGCTTGTGCATTTATCACCACTAATAGAACAGTTACCCAATGCTTTAAGTTAGAACAATTTTATCAGAAAGTCCGGACCAAATTCACAAAGTTACTGATTGTGTAGTAATCCATTAAATATTAATTCCAGGTTTGTGTAAAGTTGATGAGACTCCTAAAGGCTGGTACATCCAGTACATTGACCGTGACCCTGAGACCATCCGCCGGCAAGAAGAGCAGGCGAGGAAGAAGAAGCAGGATCTAGATGATGAAGAAAGGAGCGCCCGTTTCATCGAGGAGCAGGTCCGCAGAGGCCGCGGTGGCAAGGAGCTGGATGTGAGTCCAAACAAAGCAAACGGCATCTTCTACTTCTGCTTTGTTTGATCAGCTAAATTAAATGCATAGACTTCATCAGGATCAGTTTGAGTTAAATGTACTGTATTTTCTCCTGCAGGAAACCCCAGTTTACACAGAGCTAAAACGAGAGACTGAAGAAGAAAAAGGTTTGGGTTTTTTTTTTTTTTAGATGTTATCACTGAACATTTGTCAGGTTGCCTTTCATTTTTATTTTATTATTTTATTAAATGTATGAAGAAATACTAGGGTCATATTTCTACTAATCCAAATATGCATTGGATTTAGCATACGTTTGATATGAAATCCATGAATACCAGATTTAACTTATATCTTTTCTTTTGCAGTTGCTTTCAACCTGGGTGCCAGCTCATCTGTTGCAGGCACTTCCAAATCCAGGTACAGTATCATCAATGCAGGATGTTGATTCACTTTCAGTGCTGTCACTGTATTACAACAAATGAACCATCTTTCTGAAAACTTTTTGTGTCTTCCTGTAGTTCTGTCATAGGCAAAAGTGCTCTGTCTGCCTCAGGATCAACCACAACTAAGAGAAAAGACATGTTTCCCAGTTCAGACTCGAAGAAGAAGAAGTCTGCTCTGGAGGAGATTAAAGAGGTAGAACAGACGATCACATGCAGGTTTTAGTTTTAAATCATTTCAGATTATTTCAGAGGTCAAGATTTTCTGTTTCCAATGTCTTTTGTAGATGGAAGAGAAGAGGAAGCAGCAGCAGTCAGTCAGAACAGATTACTGGTTGCAGCCCAACATCGTGGTCAAAGTCGTCACCACGAGACTGGGTGAGAGGTACCACAAGAAGAAGGCCGTCGTCATGGTAATAACACTTTGATAATAATACTCATATTTGTTTTGAATCAGATTTACAGGGTTTACACCTTCTTAAAGGGCTCATAATTTGCTAAACCCACTTTTATTCATCTTTGGTTCATTTATTTGTGTATTTGGACCCTAATAGTTCATAAAGTTTGAAATCGAACCCTCCAAGTGCTGCAGAGCTATCTTTGTATTAATTTTAGCAACAATCGAGTGGATTTCTACAACCTGGTTTAATTTCTGCTTAATTTGTTACATCTATAACTAGGTAAGTCACAACATTTGCACATATAAGGTCTAGACAAACATTTTTCAGAGTACAACATCATTGTTTATCAGCAGCAGTGGTTGTAGTTCATACTGAAAATATGTCCAAACTTTGAGGTTGTCGGTTGTATTAACAAACACAAGTGGCTGAATGGGACAGAGTACAGTCAACAACCTGGAGGGGGTGGGGCATTAAGTGGCTTGTGCATTTGGGGTCAGCGTTCTTGTCATTACTTAAAAATAGGGTTGAAGATGGACCCGTGGAGTTGAATTAATGAAGAATTCAGACCCAAGCAGAACATTTACAGTTTATGTAGACCACAGGGAAATGTTTGAAAATGTATAATTCCATTTAAAAAAGCAAAATATCACTCCTTTTAACAAGGCGTATTATTCAGGATAAATGCTACACTTCATTGAAATGAACACACACACATATTGATTCTCTGCAGGAAGTGCGGGACAAATATGCAGGTGTGGTGAAGATGATTGACTCTGGAGACAAACTGAAATTGGACCAGAATCATGTAGAGACCGTCATCCCTGCACCAGGTAAAAACAACAAAAACTCACATCCTTTAACTAAAGTATTTGGGATGTTCTTTTCCCCTGATTTCCTCATTGTTCCATTGGACATCTTGCAGGTAAACGGGTTTTGATCCTCAATGGTCCATATAGAGACACTGAAGCAATGTTAGAGGGAATAGATGAGAAAAAGTTCTGCGCTAACCTCACACTTGACTCTGTAAGTATTACTACACTTTGAGCTGAAAAAGGTGGATCACTGCCTTTCCATTCTGTGTTGTGGGACTTTTTACAGGGTTCCCACTGGGTCTTAAAAAGTCTTAAATTTACAAATGTGCTTCTAATACCTTAAAAAAATATATTAAAAAGGCATTAAATTTGATATGGTAGGTTTAAGGTATGTTGTCATAAACATTATGGCTGTATTGTGTTTAAATGTGTCCAAGCTGCAAAGAAAGTAACATTATTCGAGTCAGTTCCAGACAACATTTTACATCAAAAATAGTAACCATTTATCGCTATCAGCATGTTGGAGTAAATAAATACATTTTCCGAAAGAATTTTTGCCAGTGCGGCTGTGAAATAGGCATCAAATTGTGTTGTAAATAGTTTTAAAAAGGTCTTGAAAAGTCTTAAATTGAACTTACAGAAACCTGTAGGAACCCTGTTTTTAATTTGCGCATTAAAAACATGAATCTCAAAATGGCCCACCTTTTTTGTTTGTGCTTGGGGAAAGGTGGACACAAATAAACGCATGATGAATGTGTGGATTAAAGTTCATGTTTGTCAGATTAGATAACAAATCTGACAGAAATGCCACCGTGCATGTAGAGGTGCAGGAATAAACCTTAGTCAAAGGTTCTGACAAACAGTTTGAAGCAACATAATATGAGTCAAAAGTGTCAGATGTATTACCTACAGTTTGGGAGGGGGAGGGGGGGGGGTCAAAGCTAAATACAAGGTTTTGTCACAAAATGAGTGAATTTCTCGGTGGAAGACCTCATAATACATACCTACTGTGTATCTCAATTAGCCAGTTCCTAATATTTGCATAATAGTAGTAGATGGAAATGCAGAGGAATTAGTTTTGCAGATGTTATTAAGTTTCCATGTTTCTGTCCCGCTGCTGCACTCACCTTCCTTCTCTCATTTTCAGGGTAAATACAAAGGGCAAAGAGTGGAAGTCGCCTACGAGGACTTCTCCAAACTGGCCTGATGGTTTCTAATGGGTCAGAATGACTCCCCTTTCCCTCACCTGTACATACACATCCCACATGTGCTTTTCCAGAGACTTTATCACAGACAAACTCAGAGAAATATGTTCAATTAGTTTTTTTTATTTTGTATTAATGTTCAAGATGTACAATTTGTCTGAATAAATTCAATAAAACGGCTTGAGTTGTTCTTTTAAAAAGTCATTCAGACAAGATACAGACACAACGTAGATTAAATCAGTGAAAAAACGTTACACTTTGCATTCCCCTTTTTCTTTTCCTGTCTTGTTTTTCTTCACAACTCAAGGGGATTACCATGATAGCAGCACAGGGTTTAGAGCGTGTCTCCGGCTGCTCAGTGCGGCTGGAGGAAGCTGTTAAGATGCGGGACAATGTAGTCGGTGTAGTGGCCATCGATGAATCCCTTTCCGCTGTTGTGTATGAACCAGCAGTAGACATCTGAGCCACGCTTCGTATCGTTTCTGTAGTCCTTCTGCCAGCCCCTGATGGACACAACAGTGTGTTTGAGTTAGGAGCAGGTTCTTGTGGTCAGGAAACTGTTGTATGTGACTGACAGATGTACCTGGTGACGAGCAGCCTGTTGCCTTTCACCTCCATGGTGGCCTCCTTCTTCAGAGGGTCGGCCCCTGTGTGGATGTTGTATACGTTCACCTCAGGTTCTGTAGAAAACTGTCCTGAGGGAACAAACGCACAGTGTCAGAAATACATAGGTTAGGCTGCATGGCACAGGGAAAAAGGTGAATTCATCCACAGCTGCGGTGGAGCTTAAAATATGCTTTGCCTCTAAAGGAGCTTTTTACCCTCCGATATAACAGATTAGGAACCAAATATGGGTACAAGGAATATACTGTCCTATACTGATAATATGTAATATTTTATAGCCAAATTTTGCTACATGCACCAGACTTCATAATCATCATTTCTTTGACCAATACTTGAACATGTGTGTTAAAAGACTTTTAACCACCTTGCTTTTTCACATGTTTTGTGAATTTATTTGTTTTGTTTTTTAATTAGTCGGCATGACATTGCATTAATGACATGATACAAGTAGAGTCTGACAAAAAGTGAGAACTAGAATTTTTTTCTTTACATTTAACCTTTCCTTAGTGAATTATCCTCTGTGTTTCTCAGTGAAAACCCAGTGTCCAACATTAAATTTATTGATCATGTAGATGTTAATAAAAGGTTATCATATCAAAACAAAAGAAACGGAAGCCAAGTTATTTTTGAAGCAAAATATATCATGAACTGAACATAAAAACAAGCATCTGCAACTACTCTTACTTATCAAATCACATGAGTCTTACTGGAGAATCAATGTTGCAGAAAATGACTGGGTTTTCAGTTTCACTACGAAGTGTCTGAATGTCCAAATATGTCAAATTTGATATTGTTGAAAAGCTGAGACACTATTTTATTTATACTTATTTAAATGCATTGATATCATTTGTTTCTGGACACTGGCAGCTGTTTAGCTAGAAAGAATTTCATGAATATTAACACAAGATGTTTAAACACTTATCTAATATGTTTAAACAAATACATCATATTAACAAATTGTGTAGAATCTTTGGAGAATTCCCTTTGAAGAGATTAATATCATTCATTTTTGATTTGAGGTATAAATTAGAGGTGTACACATCATTTGTGTAGATTTTCTGCGCAAAAGAGTATTTCAGAATCATTACTGTGATGCGAGCATTACCGGAGATAGTGTTTTGTGATTGTTTTATTTGGGTGCTTCTATGAACCTTGTGTCTATAAACAGGACATGGGGGCTAAAAGTTCAAACCAGATGTAGACTAATTTTATGAAGCAAGTTTGGAAGCACTTTGGGTCTATTAAAAAAAAATTACTGAGATTAAAGAAAAATTTTTTCAGGTAAAACACATTTTTATAATATTTTTATACAAATATCTGCATGTAACACAGTAAAAAAGACAGGAATATTATAAAAGGGACATGAAAATTAAATTTTTATTCTCTCACATGTATATTTTGGGAATTGAACTAATGCAAGGCAGAGTGTTGCAAAATCACTTGCAATTTATTTGTGTTTAAATGGGCAGGTTCCGCGTGTAACACAAGTGGACATGATGGGTTACACGCAAAACCTGGAATGAGACTGAGATTTGCAAAAAATCCACGTCTGGATTAGAAAAACCACTAGGATTGACAAATTTAACACAGTATGTTTATTTATAGTGGTTTATAAGACCATTTCAAGCTATGTTTTCCAAATCAAATGCACTTACACCTAGATAGATTTTCATGTCCTATTTTTGGCCCCAGTGTTTTAGTAAAAGTTCATTAATTTTGGGATGGCTCAGAGCAAGAATATCATTTTTTTTCATCTATCTGAGGTTATCATTAGGTACATCCTGGGGGGAAATATATCTAAATTTATCATTTCTTATTAGGTCTAAAAAAACCTGGCAATATGTCAGATACCAAAATGAACCCAGTTTCATAGAAGCACCCAAATTGCTCCTCTGATTATGACATTAACTAAATAATGGAGAGTTACCTATGAGCCCGTGGACCAGTGGGGAGTACAGGTTGTCAGCGGGAATGTAGATGCCCAGGAAGTCAACGTTGACAGGATGTTTCTTCCATACACGGTGAAGTAACACTGTCACCTGGATATTATTATTTAATGTGACGGTGACATGGGAGTTCTTCACAATAGAAATTCTCACCCTGAAACATAAGAAAGATGAACGTCAAGGAAATGACCCTAATGTAAAGAACTCTGTATTTGATGTAATGAAAGCTCCAGATGTTACCCATCCTGTGTGATGTCAGCCGTTGCGACCCAGGTGAACGTGTGGCGGTTTGTTCCATCGGTCATAATGATGCTGTCGGTGCCCACTGTGACGCTGACCCCCTCAGGCTGAGAGTACACCGAGATGGTACCGAAATATGTCTTCAGTTTGTTTTTGTGCACTTTCTTGGCTCTGATGAGTTGACCGTTAACTACCAACCCTTTAGGATGGGAGGAAGTTAGAGAAAAGAACAGGAATGTAAGGAGTAATTTCAGAAAATGTTTTTAGTGTTGGTTTCAGACAGAGGAGAGAAGCAGAGGAATACCAACCCTGATCTGAGGGTAGTCCAAATGTTATGAAAACATGTGAATTAGGAAATGATGATTACCTCAGATTTCTTCAAAGGAAGGATTACAATGAAGAGGGGGAAGGAAATGTGGTGAAATATATAGTCTGAGTGAAGCCTGTAAAACTTCAGAAGCATAAAGGGAAAAGAGTGGATGCATTACAGCAAAATGGGGGAAGAGATGAAGAAATGTACTTGATTTTTTTTTTTTTTTTTTTTAATTATTATTATTACACCACACATTTAAACCTTACAGCTGTTCCTATATCTTTTGGACATGTTCAAATATTGTTGTATCTGTTTCAAATACTACTGATGAAAAGAGGCAATCACAAAGAATTGTAATAAACCTGAACCTTTAAGCCTCAAGCAGCAGATGAATATAGTTAAAGAAATCTTTGTAATATAAAACACGCCTTCTCTGTGAAATTTAGAGCGTCAGCCTTTCCCCAAAAATGTGTGGACTGTCAGTGTTACAAAATAAGGGTATGACTGTCTTAATGCTTTCTTTGACTGACGATGAATGAATATATAATGTATTCTAGAACCACCTCATTATGTTCCCTTTAAATGTTCTGAGTTTGTACAGTGTAGTACCTGTTCCAGGATCAGACACCAGGTTGAGAATGTGACCAGGTTTGGAGTCAATGTTGAAGCACACGTCCATGTTGCTTCTGGGTAGGTGAACGATGAAGTGGGGGTCACTGTCCACTGGATGAGAAAGACTGAACTTGTTACATTTTGAGTATTGTATAAAAACGCTGAACAATATGGTGTCAGTGTGTGTGTAGGTGTGTGTGTTTTACCTTGGTTGACATGTTTAGGCAGGGTCCACTCCTCCGGACCCTTCTCAGCCTGGCTTGGGGGAGCTGGAGTTGTCATCTGGACCCAGGGGGGAGGTTGATAGACCACCCTGACCGGAGCCACCCCAGGAGACCCTCCTAAACCGCCTCCTGTAATCACACACCATAAAATAAAACTGGATGCCATTTTATCATCATTAATTTTTTATTCAATGAAATTTACTTCAGTTTGGAGGAAAATCTGTCTGAAAATCTTCTGGGTCAAAATAATAAAATCACATCAGATACATTTCATTTCAGGGTCAGTCCATGTCCAATCACTCAGGGGTTTTCTGTATTGGGTGATTTGACATGGACTGGCCCTTCAGTTAATCCTGATCTTCATCAATAAACTGGTTTAACCTATAAAGACCCAAACATCCACCACCGGCCAAAAGCATCTACTGATCTAAAGTATTTAATAACCGTTAAACCACTAATCCTACCAATATATGTAAATAATTGGTGTAAAATGCTGTTAATAATCCTTTCATGGTCATTAGATATGACCCATTTGGACGTTCAGAGGCTCTACAGTGAACATGGAAACATCGTCATCTTCTACAACATTGATTCACCAGTAAAACCCATGGAGTTGGATCAAGGGCAGTGGTTGAAGTCTTGTTTTGTGTTCAGTTAATGATATATTTTGCTGAAAAAGTCACTTTTTCCTAATCCCCCCGATTTGATACAATAACCTTTGAATTTGCTCAGAGTTTTTATGAACATCTATATGATCAGTAAATTAAATAAAGGAAAATGCCTGATTTTCATAGAAAAATGTAAAATTCAGAGGATGATTTTATTATTTATTATTAAATAATAATTGGGGCGGCTGTGACTCAGAAGGTAGATTGGGTCGTCCAATTACTGGAAGGTTAGTGATTTGAATCCCACTCTGTCCTAGTCATGTGCCATTGTAAATCTTCACCCACTTCTAGTGTCACACACTGATGTATGAGTGTTTGGTGGTGGTCGGAGGGGCAGACTGGCCCAGGGCAGCCGTGGATACAGCTGCAGCTTACCACCAGTGAGTGAATGAGTAGTTGTGGGTCTTTAATGGTTAAATATCAGACCTTTTTTTAATGTGGAAAAAGTTATTTCACTTTACTATCAATGTATGCATGTACAATACATGTAATTTTTGTTTATTAATGTATGCACCATTATTATCTGTTTGTTTTTTTTACATCTCTATCATATTGTAAATAAAAGCATTAATTATATCCTTATTGGATTTATATAAAAAGCCTTTACAGATTGTATTTCCCATGATGCACCTGAGCAGCAGCCATGCTTGGGGTCCTTCGGGGAGTCAGCCAGCAGCCTCTCGCTGGCATCTTCACTCTCCACCAGTAAAGCAGTTAGTGGGGTGACAAACTGATGCTCCACAGCTAGTGACAGGATTCGCTGGGTGATCTTCCTCTTCTTGGCAGCAGTTGGAGCCAAAGACCTGCAGCAGATTCACAGAGCAGCTGACAGATAGAAAACAACCTGGAGACCGAGGTTTTTTTTGTTTGTTTTTTTACTTTAATCTGATTTACTTTTACTGTAAATTATTCATGATGAGAATAAATCACACTGTGACAGCTCCTTCCTTTCTTCTAGTATTGGTTGATATTTGCAAGATGAACTTCCCTTTATCCTTTTATTTACATATCCTTTTTATCCTTTGTTTAATATATGTAAATGGAGTCTCCATCACTCCAGCCTCCCTCACCGTTCACCCATCAGCTGTCTGATGGTGATGTAAGCCCACAGCTGCCTGGCAAAGCCTGGGAATGAGTGCTGGTGTTTGGCCAGTTCTGTATCCAGCTCTAAGGTGTCCGCCTCAGTCTCCAGGGTTATGTCCATACGGGCCTAAACAATGACAGGAGACAGGTACAACTGGAAAACAGCACAATACTGGAGCCAGTACACCATTTACATACTATACAGACCAATGTGTTTTGTCTGCCATGCGTTAGAACAGCAGTAGAAAATAGAAGATGACAAGAAATAACTTCAATCAACCAACAGCGCAGTGTCAATATTTATAACCTTATTGATTTGTGGCATCTTAAATGTTCAGTCTGTAATATTTAGTAGCATCTAGTGCTAAAGTTACAGATTAAATACCTTCCACGCCCTCCTATATGGTGGTTACAAAACAATTTACCAGTGTTGTTTTTGTCCATTCCAAGCATTATACTGAAAGGAATATTAACTCTGCTCCACAGTAAACTATAGTGATAGTAGTGTGCCTAGACCCAGAACTAGTGTAATGTGTGACTGTGGTGTATTTAGGTTTTCTCCACTTTTAACCATTACTAAATGATTTATCACCATTTATTATAATAGTATACTCTGCATTTTTCAGTAAAAACAAAAGAAGGTATTTTCCTATTTTTAATTTACTGGTCATGTAGATGTTCGTAAAAGCTCAGAATAAATGCAAAGGTTATTATATCAAAACAGAGAAAACTGAAGAAAAAGTGACTTTCAGGAAAATAACTTTACATAAGAACAATTGTCTACACCACTGTCTTTTTTTTTTTTTTTTTAAAAAAAATTGGTTTTACTGGTGAATCCGTGTTGTAGAGGACAACAGTGTTTCCATGTTGACTATGGAGACTATGAATGTGTCCAAAAAATACACATCTGATGCTGCTGAAAAGCTGACAAACTGCCTTTTACTTCAATTATTCCATGTATTGATAGGATTGGTGGATGAACAGTTATTAGATATTTTTGGATCAATACATTTTGAGGTGTTTTAGGTTTAAGAAGCTGCCCCATCTGTGCCCATAATTATCTGTGTTCAACTTCCAACAGCCCTGCAAAGATTTAAGAACAACTATGGAAAAGGAATGAATGAATGAATAAATGAACTAGAAAAGAACTCAGTAGAGCGCAGACCTCCGCCAAGTGCAACATCCCCCCCACCACCATAAATATTAGTCTGTCATTTATTTGGACAGCATTTTAAGATTCTTAAGTCCATGGACTATATGAGAAAACATGAGTCGCCATCTGGTGGA
>JAPSES010000120.1:12142321-12156440 GCA_029822895.1 Maxillicosta whitleyi | reverse complement strand
TCAATAATTAACCCAGATACTGAGAAACAACATTTTTGGCCCCATTGACCCCAATGTTAACGAAAATTTCAAAGTGAACCAGAATCAAGGATTTCTTCCAGATCACCCTCAAAAGTTAATCATTTCTTCCTTGTGTCATTGCCAACAAATCCTGAAAATTTCATCAAAATCCATCAATAACTTTTGTAACGAACGGACAAACAAACAAACAAACCCAGGCGAAAACATAACCTCCTTGGCGGAGGTAATGAATGAATGAATGAATATTCTGCAGTTACATCCTTGCTTGTGATGCTGTATCATTGTGTGCTGCACTCACGGCTGAAGCTGTGGTGAAGCCGGTCAGAGTGTTGCTGTCTGAGGGTAGCACCTTCCCAGCGACCACCAGCTCTGAGCCACTGAAAAATTTATCAAACTGGTTCTGGGTAACGTCAGACACCGAATCTTCTGGGAACTGAATGGTGATCCTCCTCAGTAGTGGTGCTGAAACCTGACTATAAAATTCCTGTAGAACAAAAATTAAAAAGAGTCTATTTTGTTTGACACAAAGTATTATTATTAATAAGGAAATATTTGCTTTTTCAAAACAGAGAAGGAGAACATTTAATGCATGAAAACCAAATACTCAACATGGGTATTCTTTGTCATACCCGTAACTGTTCTGCAGCATCGTGATTGGCATAGATCCGCTGGGCAATGCCTCGGTTTTCCATTGCAATACGTTCTAGAAAGTCATAGTCGACATCAAAGCCGATGCCCAGTGAGAACAGAGAAAACTCCTCCCTCATCATCCGCTTCACATTCTTCTGGATGGTGCTGAGCTTGATCTCCCCTGAAGACACAAATCAGTTTGGTACCACTGGTTCCATGAAATCAGCTGTAACTTTTACTGCATCTTCACATGTTGGCCTTATAGCAGCAAACACTGTTTTGTTAAGGTGGTAACCTCGGTAGATATGGATCATTTACACCTTATTAGATAGAGAAGTATGAAAGTAACTTCCCCTTCACAATTAATCGTTGACTGACTAAAGGACTGATATTTTTGCTTTTTTTTTTTTTTTTTTAATTGTTTTTAAATAGAATTATACATTTTAAAACATTTCCCTGTGGTCTACATAAACTGTAAAGCCTATGTTTGGGTCTGAATTCTTCATTAATTCAACACCACAGGTCCATCTTCAAACCTATTTCTGAGTAATGACACCAGAAAGATGGTTTTAAGTGCTGGCCCTTTAAATGCACATGAGCCTCTTCACACCCCGCCCCCTCCAGGTTGTTGGCTGTGCTGCTCTGTCCTGTTCAACCAAGGTAATCTGGTCAAAGTTTGGACATATTTTCAGTATGGATTACAGCCACTGCTCCTGAAAAACAATTATGTCATACTCTGACAAATGTTCGTCAGAAGTCTGGACCTTATATGTGCAAACATTGTGACATTGTAACTAGTTATAAACATAACAAATTAAGCAGGAATTAAAAACAGGTTGTATAAATCCACTCGATTTTTGCCAAAATGAATATAAAGACAGTGATGCAGGACCTGGAGGGTTCAAATTCCTACTATCTAAACTATTATAGTCCAAATATACAAATAACCCCCCCCACCACCACCACCATAAATATTAGTCCCTTATTTATTTGGACAGCATTTTAACATTCTTAAGTCTATGGACTATATGAGAAACCATCTGGTGGACATTTGTTATTATTACTACAGCAACGCCAATGATAACTAATAGAGAATCATTTAAAAAATTCCTGGATCCAGACAGTGATCCGGATCACCTACAAAATTTAATCATCTGTTCCTTGTCTCAGAGCAAACATTTCCTGAATATTTCATTACGTTTGGTACTGAGATACTGAGAAACAAAATTTTTGGCTCCATTGACCCCAATGTTAATGAAAATTTTGAAGTGATCCAGAATCCAGGATTTCTTCCGGATCACCCCCAAAAGTTAATGGGTTCTTCCCACCCCCACACTCTACCACTCCACCAAATTTGATGGAAATCGGGTCAGTAGTTTTTGCGTAATCCTGCTAACAATGAAACAAACAAACAGACGCGGGTGAAAACATAACCTCCTTGGTGGAGGTAATGAACCAAAGACTAATAAAGGTGGGTTTAACAAAATATGAGCTCTTTAAAACAGTCAGGGGGCTGAGAAAAATCCCTCACAACCTCCTTGACATTCACAAATCTCAAAAGCTACAAAAAATCAATATTCATGTCCCAACAAAAAAAGAGATCATGAATAAAAATCTAACATGATCAATGCACATTTTTCTGTAGAGAGAAGCATTGCATCTTCAGGGTTGAGTCGGTCTTACCCACAGTGGGGTCTCCATCAGACACTAGAATTATCATGGAGACAGAGCGTGAGTCGATGAGCCCATGATTGGACGCTTTTATCAGCATCTGCACCGCTCGCATCAGCGCCTCATTGATGTTGGTGCCTAAAGTCAAACACATACAAGAGACGTTGTTATAGAATATAGATTATTATGTACTGTGATAATGATGAAGGAAAAATATTTTGTCACACCTCCATTGGGTTTGATGTTCTGAATGTATCGCTTAGCATCTGCGATCTGAATGGATGAGCCAGGGACCAGCTCATCACTCCAACAGCGCACATTGTGGTTGAAGTCGATGATGCTGAAGTGATCATCGATGGTCAGATCATCCAGGATAGCTTGCATGGCCTCTACTGTCTGACACAGAAATTAGGGATTAAATGCATTCTGCAGAATAACCACACGGTGTCAGTGTTTTACAAATAATAAAAGAATTAACAGCGTGATTTTTTTTTTTTTTTTTTTTTAATTTAATCATACATTTTAAAACATTTCCCTGTGATCTACATAAACTGTAAATGCTGTGAATACTTCATTAATTCAACTCCACAGGTCCATCTTCCACATTATCTCAGAGTGATGAGATGACACCAGAAAGGTCATTTGGAGCAATGGCCCTTGAAATGCAAATGAGCCACTTCATGCCCCGCCCCCTCTAGGTTGTTAATTGTGCTGCTCTGTCCTGTTCAGCTACTTGTGTTCGTTAATACAACTGAACATTTTAAGTAATCGGCTAAAGGTTGGACATATTTTCAGTTTGAACCACAACTGCTGCTGTTGATAAACAGTTATGTTGAACTCTGAGAACTGTTCGTCAGAAGTCTGGACCTTATATGTGCAAATATCGTGATGTAACTAGTTATAAAACATCACAAATTAAGTAGGAATTAAAATGGGTTGTAGACATCTACTTGATTTTTGCCAGAATGGATATAAAGATGGTTGTGCAGCACCTGGAGGGTTCAAATTCAAACTTTATCAAATATGGAGGGGTCAAAGGGCAAACGTCTTCATCCCAATTTAACCCAATAAAACCATTTGCATCATATTTGCTACTCCAGGCTATATTTTATGAACAAGATCAATACTTCCTTAAAAACCTGTTGCATGTGATTTCTGTCCCGTAGTGGATTATCATTCCACTGCAGCTGATGGAAGAGCTTTTTGGGGGGACTTTTCAATATGGTTAAATCATCCACACATTTTTGGCAAAAAGTTACATTAAGAAGAACATTTATATTTTTATTTATTTTTAAATTTCATGTACTGAAACAATGCCTAGTTACTTGATAAGTGGTTCTTTATAGTACGGTTAAATTGTGTTAAAAACATGTAGCAAATGTGATACTGCAGGCATATAAGGTGCCAATATATCAAATGTGATACGAAAATGTAGCATAAACAAAGTGATATGGTAAAATGTTTTGTTTGGATACTGCTAAAAGATCTGATAAACCTCTTGATTCTAAAAAAAAAATAATAATAATTTTGTTTCTAGTTTTTGAGGGGTCAAGTCTTATAGGGTTAAACAACATTTACTTACTTGCTTCATCTTCACTCCCCACATAGATCCACTGACGTCGATGACAAACACAATGTTTTTAGGAAGTGGAGATAAGTTGGACGGAGCAAAGAAGTGCACAAAGTGGCCATCAGACACCTTGAGGAAACAGGAGGATTGAGAGATAGTCGTATCTTATGTTTGTGTCTGCAGGAAGTTAAATAATCAGGCTTTGCATAATGGAGTTAGTTACCTGTAGTTCTCCAGCATTGTTGTCTCTTATCACATCATATTTGACAGTGAAGATGCTGTCTATGGCGCTACCTGTGCAGTTTTCACACTTCCTCTGCTGCTGCAGGGTGGGCTTGAAACCAATGTGTGCCTGACGACGGACAAGAAAAACATAAAGTTGTTTTTATTCAGAGACATGTCAGGAAAAGACATGTATGGTTCTGTTTTAGAACTGTTATATCCCATGCTATTGTGTTCAGTCATAACTTGCCAAAGCACATGTTAATAAACCCATCATCTACCTTGTCCTTGAAGGTGGTCACTTTGATCAGCTCTGCCAACTGTGCGTCAAAGGTGCTTGATGTATGTACAGTTGAAATCCCCTTCGGCTCTAAGATGTGTACGTCCACCTGAAGCAACACAAATCAGGGATTCATTCCTTGATTGCACTCAGACACCTAAACATGCACATATATCCAAATATGATCACCTGAAAGTGTGGCACCAGCCGCCCTGGCTGCAGGTACAGCACATGCTCATAAAAACCAAGCTTTCTGTGCATCATCTCCTGGTAGTGGAGCTCAAACTCAATGTTGCTTCCTGGAGGAACATACACCTCTGTCTTAAAAGTCTCCATATCTTGGGAATTAGCCCTGTAAAGAATAAATATTCCCATCATTAAAAGCTGTTAAACATCCTACAGGGGTTACTTTCAGAGGGATGATGCTGTACCTGACGATGCCGGCGGCTTTGCCTCTGGCTCTGGCCTGTGCGTACAGGTTTCTGGCGACCGTCTTCTCCTTCACTGATCCCATAAATATGATCCCATTCACATTCCTGCAGCAGATAGTGAAGTTAGACTTCAGCTCAAGCCTGTTTAAGGACTATTTGGGCTGTGAAACACCAGACTCACATGGTGAAGTTGGTGATGAAAGCTGTTTTTGGGATCTGGACATTGAAGCCGATGCTTTGGGCTTTGGCACCAGAGTTGACCACTGAGCTTCTGACAGTGGTGTGGGCGAAGCGAGACGTGATGTGGCTCTCCACCCTGTAACTTTTGACGGTGATATCATCTCCACGAACAATCTACGTTAGAAAAGATAATAATACAAGGTTCTTTGTGGAACTACAGTCCAACTTTTTAAGAAAAATCTTTACTCTTTCTAATCCTTTAACTTTAAAGACATTATGTCCAGAAGAAAGTGTCCTTGGATATTTCATTAATATGATTGTGTTTCTACATTCAGAGATTTTCCAATTCACATTTTCCCCCTTTTTTTTCTTTCTTTCTTTATAAGTTAAATTGTAATAAACTTTTCTCAACTAATTTTTTTCCCCAGAAGCTTTTCCGTGATCAAATTTGATTTTTTATGCATATGTTCCCTTTGATTTTGCATGTAATTCTATCACTTTCTTCTTATTTTTATCTTTGTTTCATACATATTTGTGTACTTATATTGTGTTGTATGTGTTGCTTTTCTTTAACTAAAGTGATGAAAGACCAAGTGCCTATTTTAGTCCATTTAAAACACTGTTCACTATACCCACAGTCATTGTTTTTCACTCTCCACATCAATCTACATGTATTCTATCTTTAAACAGATATGTTTTGATTGGCTTTCACACTATTTTCCTCCTAAATAAGACCATTATAAATACCATAAAATACTTTTGATGGTTTTTACTGAACCTAAAATACAGTTTTCATAATGTACTGATTTATTTCTCATCATAATATAGTGCTTTATTGTAGAGTTATTGAAGGTAGATTTATAACGGTGGTTATTTAATGACAACTAACCCAGAATTTAGTATTTTTCTCAGCTTCAGTGAAGTTCAGTTTAAACTCCTCTTAAAGTACTTACTTCAAATATTCTTTCTTAATAAACTACAGGTAAAATGTGGGGTTTTCAGCTTTAAAGTTATATTTATAACATTCTGTAGCAGTCAGTTTTTTGGGGGGATAAAATAATCTGAAGATTAGATAGAATTGTATGAAAACACACAATCCATTTACAAGAGAATTATTTCCAGTCAATATTGAGTCAATGTTGCAAATGATCTTCAGGGTTTTCTGGATGTTCAGAATAGGTTGTAAGCTGTTGGTTAGTCATACAATAAGTATCCTAATTTTAAGAAAAAATGATTACTATTAAAAATATTTGGGATTTTTTAAGATTTTAAGGTGTTTAGATACATTTTTATATTGAGTTGGTATAGAATAGATTTAGAGAGATTTATCTTTAAATCTTCCAGCAGGTTTTTTTTTCTTTTTTTTTACATGTAGCTCCAGAAAATTAAGCACCAAGCAGTGTTTTCCATGTCTGTTAAAATTATATACATACACACACACACACACACAAATTATCTATAAATGACATACAGCCTTTTACTCTGCTACTACTACTACTTTTTCCAATGACTGTATAACCACAATACATGGACTTATTTGAAAGCCAACAACCTCTAGTTTGGGAAAAGGGGTTTGTTTAGTCCAGCGTTAAAACACAACCTACACAACAACGACTTAAACATTTTTGTTTTAATCTTAAATTAGCATTGAAAAGCATCAATAAGGCCACACTCAGTGCTACAACTATGAAAATACCCACATGTTTACACCCTGTCAACTATTTTTGTGGCCCTAATTTTGTTGTTGTTGTTGTTAACCCTTTAATCCAGTAGTGGAACATTGATCTAATTCTGTTTAACCACACACAAAAAAAAACAAAGCCAATGAAATGGAATGGAAATATGGTTATGTAGTTAAAATGTATATCGACTGGTTTGATTATTTCGGATTTGTCTTAAATGAGCAGCCTTTTTAGAGGCAATAAAGGGAAGAACAGCAGGACTAGCACTGAAAAAAAGTCAATAACCCATCAGTCAAGAGAATCTCTTCAAACAGCAGCTCATTGATTATTAGATAAGGTTAAACTCTGCCACAGTTGGGAGTGCTTGAAGAGCCATACCTCAAAGTCTTCCTGCTCCTCACTGGTCAATATCGCTCTCTGAAACAACACACATAAGTCATCAGCTTCACACTGTCTTCATCTCCCCCCTGAGATAACATTATAAATCATGATTATGAAGTGAGAGATGAGCGTCAGGAGCATCAGTGTTTATTTTTATGTAAACAGTCAGATGGACTCCACTCACTGATGACTGCAGCTATTACAACATCTAGCAAACCAAAAACTCATGTTTCGTACATTAAATGTATCAGAAAAAGTTAGAAAACTAAAAACCATCTCACCTTGTATCTCTCCTGTTGGTCCTGCACATGTGACTGGTGGAAGAAAGATTACCTATTTATTTATTGTAGAAAGGTGAAAAAGATGTGCATTTTTTTTTTTCAATTTTTAACACTTGTCATGTAATTTTGATCTTATTTAGACTCCAGGCATTAAAGTATATTCCCTGTATAAGAAAAAAAAAATGTTTTCTTCCATACAGTTGTAGGTTTATTAATCAAATATCTAAGTGATCAACATATAAATAAAGTTTCAAAAAAAAAACTCACCATCTCATCCTCCCATTCTCCATCAATTACAAACTCAAAGCAGAGACTGTTCTGGAGGAGTAGAATCCCAAGAAGCAACAGCGGCAGCAGACGCCTCATGTTTCCAGGCCTATGGGTTCATACAGGCCTACAGGCATACAACACAGAGCTGGGAGACGGTCGGTCCTTCTACAGGGAGCCACAGCTGAGCAGAAAACTGAAGGCTAAAATCCACTAGACTGTTCGACTCTTGGCCCCAGTCAATATTTGTTGTGTTTCATGGAACCCAGTGAAAAGAAGGAAACTTTGAAACTTGACCTGCAGTGTGGGCAGGGTAAATAGGACAGATGTGTGTCATTCCAGATTAAACATCAAACAAGATACAAGACTGATGTAAAGTCACAATCTGAGCACTTTGGTGGAACGTGTCTGATTATTGCTAATGCTGGTATTCATTGTACTTATAAAAACACTCAGAAGTCTCTTGACACATATTCCCAATTCACAAAAAGGATGCAGTGTAACATTATGTACACAATATAACACTAAAACTGTAGTTTACTTTTATAACAACAGATTAATATTGCTTGTTGTTCAATTTGAAGTGTCCTTTCTGAGGATAAATAAAGTTGAATATGTAGTTGAATGAAGTTGAATGTTATGTCTATTATTCTTCTATTGCTTTAACATCGTATAGGACCCAGCAATGCATTTGTGTCCTTTAGTGGACAAGAGTTGCACAACTTAAAATATGCAAAGGACATTCCATTTAAAAAATGTATCTAGAAAAAGAAATGTTGCGTCATGCTGTTTCTAATCAAGACAATTATTTAATGTAAAAAGTTAAAACTTTTACTTTCCTGAGTCTCAGAAGGTTAAATTATTTTTGTGTTTTGTTATATATATTTTACTAATTCTTGAACAGCATTTGACCAACTCTGTTGTTTTTAAATGTATTTCATACATAAACTGGATTAGATTTCAAAGATAGATATGTTCGATATTTAGGCAAAAAAGTATATTGTATATTTGACCACAGTAAAATAATATTAATAAACAAGCTGAGAAGTTGAAAAAATATTAAACAAGGTTGTGAAATAATTTTTGCCCTAATGACTAAATTCAAATGTGACTGTTCACTAAAATCCAAAGATATTTGAAACCCATGTTATTTTTCCTCTGACTTGATGGTTACTCCCATACATCATCCAAACGCCCTATGGTGCGATGTCTACAAAAACAACAATCTAGATCCCACCCCTTGTCACGGATCTGTTCCAAAATCTGATGTGTTCATCCTCCGCCCATGTACCAACTTTGCATCAAGTTTCATGAAAATCATTGCTGCTGTTTTTGTTTTTGAATCCAACCAAGGGAGAAGATGAATGAATAGGCTGAACTATACATGTAGTACCAGCATTAACCACTAGAGGGCTGTCATCAAGTTTGTAACAAACACGCGGCCTGGTTGGATACAGGTTGATAAACCTGGACATAATAAACGCATGTTTTCATCTCTGGAGTGAAAGGAAGAACTTAGATGTCTCTCCTGGTATTTTATCTAATAAAATATGATCTGCAGAGACAAACAGGTTTCAAAACTTAACATAAACATTGGGGAGCCTTTTGGCTGTGGACGTTCAAATCAGTTTGCGCATGGTGTTGGTATAAAATGAAACCCATCTGTTGCAACAAAAGTGACAGGACCCAAGTGTGTTGTAAAAGAAAGAAGGGAAAAAAAAACCTTACAGGATAATATTTTTTCCAAAGGTGTTACTTGTCTATAATGTTGGTCCAGTGTGAGCTTTGGGTTCTCATAAATCCTCACCTAATGTGTTTGCTTCCAAATGCGTCTAAAATGTCACGATGTTGTTGATGATGAACGCTATTTTTCCTCAACTTTCTATACACAATGCAGTATCCAAAACTGATCAGCAGCAATCAAAAACAATAATAAAAAAATAATAATAATAAAACAGCAATCAATAATAAACAATACAATGGATAATGTTCGAGGCAAGGCAGGAAGGAAATAAATAATACAAATAAGTCGATTAAGTAAATAAAAGAAGTTAAAGAAAAGAAGAGGTGAATAAATTGCAGTTTAAAACATACATACAAACAAAATACATTTATGCTTCTCATTTTCAGTGACGTCATCACAAACGCCAGAAGAAGCAGCAGTCTGTATGTGCGTTTTTTTTTCTTTCTCAGACTTACTTTAGTTTGATACTTTTCCCCCCTAACTTTAAACCTCTCTCCATACCCTCTGAAGGCACCAACCTAAATTGCCTCTCATTCCGGAGAAGACACGGTCCCCCTGTTCCTCCAGGGGGTGGGCGTATTTTCCTCTGCAGTGTCACCCATCTGCGGTCACTCTGATCCGGACAGACTAGGGTCTGAGACGCAGCGCGTTGGAGATGATGTCCCATTTGTCCTTTTGACTTTTAATGGAGAAGGACTGCAAGATGCTGCTGTTTACTCTTCTGATGTGCTTTACTCCGAGCGTACTGGGACAACTGGAGGAAAACCAGTTTAGTGATGATATGGACACAGATTTGGCAGACTTTGATTTAAACATTGTAAGGATATAAAAGGGCTCAACTAGTGCAGGTTCTGGTGTTTGGATTGTATTCATCTGACCATGTTTGTGTCCACAGGCTCCACGCAGGGTCCCACGGCAGCTAAAAACTATTTTAACCAAGGTAAGGTAAAAAAAAAAAAAAAAATGTTACTTGTATATTTTATTCTTTACATTTATTCATTTAAAATTAAAACTATATGTATTTTTGGCAGATTTTAAGTGTGGTTAGGAAAATAATCCGTCTATGGTGTTACTCCAAAGTTTAGGGTTTTTTCTCTACTTTAGGGGATTATCTGATTAGATTTAATATTTAATTTAATAATTAAAGTAAAATGCATGACCTAGTTTTTTGTTTTTTTTAACTTTCTCGTGCGCACTGGGTGTGACGCACAGGAGAGCCGCCAAGCGCACGTTTGTGCCAGAGTTGTTGTAATGCACTGAGTCTGAGCTCCTGGGAACAAATTCCTCTGGTTTTGTAACTATTGGGGAGTTTCCTAAGAGAAGATATTCAGGTTGATTAAATTTAGAAATACATCTGGTGAACTCTCAGGTGCCAGAAGAAAAAAAAAGTTGGGCTGTTGTTGGTTCAGTGGTTGTGTCGTCATGATCCTTCTGCAGGAAACCAAACCTCACATCCAGGAACTCTCCATCAAGACCACCATCATCTCCCGCTACGCCTTCACCGCAGTGTACTGTGCCATGCTCAACCGGCACTCCGCCGCCACCGAAGGGGTCTTCCAGTTCCAGATCCCCGTCAATGCATACGTCTCTAACTTTACCATGTAAGGTTCCACTTTGAAAAGCAGCAACAACTCAGTCATCAAACTGGAAAATAGTGAACTTTTTTTTTTGTTTGATAATGAAGATTGAATATTCTTCATCAAACAACGTGACTGTTATCCATTACAAATCAGTTCAGTTCAGTTCATACAAACAAAGCAAAGATTAATATGGTGGTTTTGTTTAAGGGGGTTTATGAAAACAATGAGAATGGAGCAAAAAATAAATAAATAAGAAAAAACAGAATATTCCATAGAAATATATGTGGGAGAATATTTTATTTTACTTTCTTATCTGATTTAAGGCCATGATGTGGGAAACTATACTGTCCATTCAGTTTTTTGCAAACTGGATGGTTTAGTAGATAGCCTACTAAACTGGCAGGTTCACACAATGAATAGATTACCATTCAAAATGAGAGGACACACACACAAAAAAAAAAAAAAAAACACCCCAAACTCCTCACGTCAGGTTTCAAACACTCAATAGCTTGTAGGCTTTGCTTTTCCCATTTGGATAATATATCTAACGTGGAAGACATGTAAAACAGCATTCAGAATAATAACATCCATTGCAGCACATTGGGAAGGATTTATGATGTTTTCGTTGTCATGGAGATTTGAGTGAACAGTCTCCAAAAGACTGCACAACTTTTATACTTCTGTTAACAGATGCAGTCAGTGCAGCTCATTCACGCAGAGGGCTGTTAAAAACAAAGATTTTGTCTGCAAAGTCAGGCTTTTGTCTGAAAGACCCAGTTGAGCCACGACAAAAGATGGTCCTGAATATGAGCACTGCTCTAATCCCTGACCTTTGATCCCGTGAACCAGGATCATTGGAGGCCGTGTCTACCAGAGCGAGGTCAGGTCGAAGGAAAAGAAGGTCAAACAGGAGAACGAGAAGACGAGGAAAAAAGACTCAGGTGATGCAAGGTGAGAGAAACCTGAGGGTGTGTTTTTGTGCACGGTTGAGTGTATGTGTGGCCACTCCTTCTGGTCTGATCCCCTTCTGGCGTCTCCTCTTAATTACACAGCAGGATGCACTCCCTCTAATGTTCCTATTTTGCAAACAGATTGATAATATCCCGACTAAAACCTCTTTTACAAGTAGGCAGCTGCGTAGAGTGAGTGTGTCTTTGGAGCACTGACTCTCTTCACTCCGCACACATGCAGAGACAAGGATCATCATATAAAGCCGAGACCCAAGATGTGACTTATGGAAGGAATGACATCATTCCCAGATGTCATGAAGAAATGACATTTCATAAAATGAGATTGTGTGATTCACTGACTGATGTCAACAGCAGAGTAGAGGAGTAATGGAGGGACTGAAGTGGAAAAAGTGAAATTAGACAGAAGCAGTGCCCCTGTGTTCATAATCTCACCACTTGGACAGCTGGGTTTTCCTCTCCACCTCTTCCTCCACTCCCATTTTACTCTTTGTTTCCCTCCAGTATTTTTCCTCTGTCTCTTTCAATTTGTGTTTGTACATTTAACCCAAGTAATAACACAAATACTCTACCAGAGATATGAAAAGCATATACACTAATAACTATAGACAAAAAAGTATATTTATTCCACAAACCTCAGATAAAACCAAAAATAATAATTAAAATCATATCATTAAAGTCACTTTTATGCACATTAAACTCTGTTAGGCAAAGTCAAGACAAGTGTTATTTATTTATTTTATTTACAAACTTTCATAATATTAAGACAGCAATGTCTGAAATCTGAGAAGGTCGAATGTTAACAGTTCTTACACAACTACAAAAGCACAGGTGTCAAATAATGAAGTACAAATACTTTGTTACCTTAAGTGGAAATACTGGTTATCTGTATTTTACTGGAGTGATTCTTTTTCAGCTGACTTTTTTACTTCTACTCATATTTTCATGCAATTATCTATACTTTCTACTCCTTACATTTTAGCCTCATTACTCTTATTTTATTTTGTTTTCATTCCAGCTCAAAAAACAAACAAACAAAAAAAAAAACTATCCATAAATTGCACCTTCCGGATACAGTGGATTTAACTGTGGTTGGATGAGAAATATAACCATATACCTTTCCAACATCCTATTGGTTTGTACGCAATCCATCATATCTGACTTTTTTACACTATTCCAATACTTATATTCAACTAGTCATCATATGTTCTGCTCCATAAACACATGGTAATGCTCAGTAGGACACATATATGGTTCTTTAATACATCTGCATTGGACTAAAATGCCTCCATTTTCAATGTTCATATATGCAGCAGAAACAGGTAGACTAGTGCATCCCAAATGTTTCAGCATTAACATTTTTATATAACATTATAGTCATTATGGCCTTTAGAAACATGTTTGGTGGAGGTGGGTAGTGCACTATAGACCCTTGTGGTACCACATGAGCTTTTGTCCTAATGACATTTTTTTTTTCTTATATTTACTTTTATATAGTTTTGAAACCTGTACTTTTATAATTTTACTGGAGTAAAAGCTTGAGTTGACACTTTTACTTCTACAGAAGTCTGTTTAAACCGTACTATCTATACTTACACCTGAGTAATGAATGGGAGTACTTTTGACACCTCTGTGTCATCAGGTAAGAACATAAAAACACTGATGTCCAGACCTTGTTGTTCAGTATATTCAGGTTCAGCTGAACTCCTTCTATGGACAGAACCCACTAGACCCAGACCTGACCACCTGAACAAACCCCAGGTCATAACACTGTCCCCTCACACTTGTACACTAGGCACAAGGCATCATGGGTAATCACTTCATCCACATCTCTTCTTACTCTGATGAGCCATTACTCTGGACCAGGGTTAGTCTGGATTCGTAGACCACATGAACTTTATCCATTAAAACACAGTCCAATGTTTATGCTCATGTTGCCAGATGGAGCATGTACAGTGCTTATCCAGTGGAAGGCTCTTACTTATTTGCTTAGTTAAATTCAGATGTGACTTATTTTGGCAAGATCTTGTATTATACCAATATTCTGGTTGTGATTGGAATATTGATGAGGAAATTTAGATGAACAATGTGTCCCACTAAAAAAGAAACCATAAAGAATATACCAAAATGAAAATCAGATCAGTCAAATACTAACATAAAAACCTATAAATACTCACAACTCCAAATTTTTCTCTTTGTAAATGTAAATAT
>JAPSES010000120.1:12124368-12137515 GCA_029822895.1 Maxillicosta whitleyi | reverse complement strand
GGATTTTTTTTGTCCTCCCCCTGTCTGCTAGAGTGGTGGTTGTCGGGGTGCATCATCACTTTGTCCCTGAAACCATTGATCACTGTAAAGGTCTGGAAGGCACTTCTATCCTTTGCACAGATCACAGTCGAACAACCACAATTTCACTGAAATACACATCTAAAATCTGTACCTCTACAATTTTGGCGCCCTTGTATTTTTTCTATTTAGCTGTTAGATACTGTATCTGTATTACCAGATGCAGATGTGGTTGAAAGGCAAATATCGAAAACTTTAACTAGGATCTAATTGTCTGCATTGAACTCTTGCAACAGACCCAAATAAACACAAGTGAAAAACGCAGTAAAGTTTCTAATCTTCTGTTTGTTTTCAGCAGTAGCCTACAGATATGACTCACTTTAACTGTACCCGACTGCCGCATGATTGTGATCATGTTCATTGAAGGTCTTGAAGTTTTTAGGGGATTTCCAGCAAAATCAGGAATTTAGTAAGCAAAATAAAATAAAGCTTAAAACCACAAGATGCACACAAGCTTATGTTATTTCTGAGTCAGGAAAAAATTTTGCTGAAAAGATATGGTGTTCATAATTGTATTGTGATGTCGAAAACGTACCCCCAAGACTAGTGTTTTACGGACAATTACAGATGTTTTAGAAGTTTAATCGACTTCATTTTCTGCAAAACTGTTCTCTCATGTCATATCTTTACTGCGTTACGTTGACCCAGTGCGAGTGTGTAAAAATGAAGCCACCTTTGAACTAGACTGAACAGCTCTCTAAAGCGGCGCAGTGCGCTCTTACCACTAGAGGATACTGTTGACTTTGATAATAGAAAAAAATTCCCCTAATTATTAAAATGAAACAAAATCAACTACAGAATCTTTTTTCCCTCAGATTTGTTTATAGAACAGTGGTTATCAGAACTTACAAAATAAATACACGAATAAATCCAGAGTGGTTAAAATAATCTAAAGACATAAGAAAGAAACTGAAAAAAACAACAACCAAAAAACAGTTCAGCTTCTATCAGCCCTACATTTGACCAAAGTCAGCTATATTTCTTTCTCTTTCTATATCTGTCCTAAAAAAAAAAAAAAAAGGTTACCACTTCCTATAATCATAGGATCAGATAGTTTAGTTTCCTGTTGATGGTATTAGAACATGTTTTAGCTGAAATTTTTAATCGAATTACTGGCTATAAACATTTAGTGACTAATAAATAATGACTAAGTAGACCGAATATTACTCATTTATGTGTAATTTATAGTTAAGTATATATTTGCATGTGTTATATCAAAATAATCCCTATCCCAATAACAGACATTCGTTATGTATCACAGATTTCCGCCGTGGTGTGTGTGGTTTCATTCTTCTCTGTCTGAACAGTTTGATTCAGGCTGAAGGAATATTTTTGCGTCTGCAATAAAAGGTCAGTGAAGGAGTTGGCTTGAAAATATCTGTAGATGTTTTGGACATGCGCAGATGAGAGATGCCATATTGGAACGGGGGCAGCAGCAGCTGAAAGACGTCGCTTGCGTTGCTTTGCTCGGGCTCACGCGAACGAGGAGAAGAAAAAAAAAAAACAGGGGGTCTCGAGAAGGAGAGGCAACAAAAAAACTTGGACAGGTAAGACAGGTGACGGCTCCGGCAGCTCCGGACGCCTTCTCTGTGGCTGATGCGTGTTTTTTTTTTTCGTTATGTCGACGGAATAAACACCGGGAGAGTTATTTTCTCCTCCTCCGCTTAAAACGCTGAAGTGCTCCCGAGGCTGTTTCTGTAGAAACCAGAGAAATTGTCACCAGCGTTGGTTCACAAACCCAAGTTCTTTAAAGTGTCTAAAGCGCTGGAATTATCAGCTTTCACCGGCGGAGAGGAGGCGGTCTCGTGGCACTTGCGGTAATTTCGTTTATTGCGTTGTTTTCCCTCTTTCCTGGTCTGTACAGTTTAATTAAGCGGTTTATAAAATTACGCGTTTTTTTAATCAGCCTCACCGGTGAAACACCTGGAATCACCTCTGAAATGTTATTTCAGGACGATAAATGATGTCTTTTACAAACAACGCAATTTGTTTCCCACTAATTTGAAGTTGTTTTTCTAGATTGACGCCAGAATTTACTTATTACCACGTTTCACTCATTAATGAGTCATTTGGTATTTTTTTTAGGTATGTATAAAGCCATCGGAAAATACCGGACACTGCCAAAATGTCAAACCACTTTCAACATGGCGGGTTATGGTGTTCGACAGAAAACTGCGCCTTAAAATCTTTGAACGAGGAAAAAATAAAATGATGATAGATAACGCGACCGGTTCTGTTTCTTTTGATGGAAATATACGAGGTTTAATCAATTAAATTCAAAGTGTGCATTTGGCAACTCCATGGGAGTTTTTTTCCGCTGCAGTTTTGAGTGTGCAAAGTACATGACCGGAGTGCCAGGCAGCTGGTCGGCTACACCCCTCAGCCTCATCTTCCTTATGAGCATTAACGTTTCCTCTTTCACTTTTATCCAAAAATGCTGTGCCCATTCGATTGCTCTGTTTCTAGATTGCATTTATATGAGATGAATCATTTTTCTTAAGTGAAACGAACATCAGAATGAGTGCATTTTCCATATTTTCCTCCACCTTTGCTTAGATGTGTTGATTGCACATAAGGACGAGATATATATTTTTTCCCAGTATATTGTTTCACTAAGGGTAAATTTGCAACGATTAGGCAGATAATGTGGTTAAACCGCGGGTATCTGATTAATTATGTCTCATTTCTTACGAAGCGATTTTGTAAATCCAGGGTTTATTCCCGTGGATTTCTCCTCCAGATTAAATTCGTCACCATAATGAACAGAAACAATAAACCCACGATATGGAGCCGACGACAGACGCTCATGTGCAATGAATAAATCATTCTCTTAGACTTCTTAGTGTTCAAAAGATATTTTTTCCAAGCAGACTTGTGGGGATGGGTGAATGGGGTCCTGTAGATAAAGGAAACCTGCCAAAAAATAGCCCTTTAAAGGAGGAAAATTGCAGTAAATGGAAATTATATGTGCTGAATTTTCTCCATCCGTGGAAGTCACAGGACTCCTGCTGCATACTATTGTTGGTTTGGACTGTTGGCTTTTTCTAAAGAGCCACCCAACGGCCATTTGTTATCATTTAGCTGTTTTTGATAAGCCATTGTATGTTAATCTTCCTGTAAATGTTTCTTCAGAAAGGAAATTACACAGTAAGCATGTCTTCCCTGAAAAGAGAGGGAAACAGAAAGGGTATTTATAAAGGAAACAATTAAGTGAGGTTATTTTCTTTATTTGTTTTTTTCTCTTGTTGGCAGACAAACTATTTGAATAATGGGAGGACTTAAGCAAATGTAATTTTTGACCTTTCCTGTTTTCAAAACACTAAAAAGCTCAAAGCTGCCAGTTATGTAAATGGTTTGTGCACATGTCTGCATGGTGTACAAAGTTGTTTCCAGTCAATGATGTTGAAATGAGAAAGCTCTGGACTGAGGGAGTTTCCTTGTGGCTCTGGCACTGTCTTCTGGTTTTTGTGGTTTGCCAGGGGCAGCTGCTCTTTTCACTTCACCACACATCATCATTTTAGTTAGATTGTTTTAGTGAGCAGCAGGGATGTTGTAATTGGCCGTGAAACATAGAGGCTGAGTTTTGTCCACCTTTACAAACTATATAGAAAAACAGAGACCAAATGAGGGAAGAAAAGGTTGAAATTGTTATCTATTTGTCCTATTGCCAAGAGGAAACAACTCTTGGATGGATGTCAAAGAGGAGAATCTAATGGGGAGTAATGCAATAAAACCCCAAGACCATACAGTGGTAGTTAATCTCCTAAATCCTCCATTAAATCTCTGGCATGGATGAGTTTGGGGAAAGGCAGGGGGACAACACGTGGATCCCCAGCGCTCCATCAGGGGCTAATCAATAAAAGCCTCCTCTCAATCTGAGACCAGGGGGGCACAAATGTCCTGCATCTGAGATTAACTCTCCAGACCAGTTTAATCCCCTGGTGCTCAATCTGGGCTGTTTCTGTAGGATGCTGCAGGTCAGTAAGCTTCATCAACTGCAGAGTCCAAACAGTAAAATTGCTCAAAAAGTAATTTTACTTCAGGGAAAAACAAGAAAACAGAGTCAAATAGCTGATACTTTAGCCACCTTCTGATCAAAAAGCCTGAGGATGGTTTCCTGTTCTTGTGGGTTTTGGAACTTGTTTAACCAGTGAAGGGGCCAAATCAAGGAAAATAATGCATGACTTCAGAGTGTGCTGAGAGCATGGAATAGGGTAGTGAATCATAAAAGTTGCCCTTTTCTCTGTTATTTCTATCTGTGAGTAAATAGAGAATGTCTCTTAAAATGAGGATGTGAGACTTTTCTTTTTTTAAGTTTCTTTGGAATCTTGACTTCTTAAGTCTTCACAAAAGTATTATTTTTTTAAACCACACCCACCGAAATGTATCTTAAAGGTCATTACAAAAATTTTTTTTTTTGTTACCCATGTACATACAAGTGCAGGTCATTTAGAGTCCATAAATCTTGACCACATCACGCCAGAACATAATTTTAAAAATCCCAGGAAACTGTATTGATTTGATAAAAAAGAAAAGAAAAAAGAAAAATGTTTCATCCAAATGTTTCCAAACCTAACAAATATGCCAGGGTGAATTTTTGGCAAATGAGCAATACACTCCACACATATTTAGACAGTGATACATTTCCTGTTGTTTAAAAAAACTTTATAGTTTAAGGGTTTGGGGGTTTAGACTCGACAATTCTGGTTGAAATGCATTTCATCTCTAGGGTTTCCTCAAAGAAAGAGTGTACTTTCTGTGCTGTTTATTAATGTGATGAAAACACACAACATGTTCAGTGATTCTCATTCTTGTTTTAACTCCAGAATACAAAGTCAAAGTTAAAAGTCTGTAAAATTGTTTACAAGAAAGCATCCCAAAGAAATTATTTACTTCATAATATCATAAAAAGGAAGCGGAACAGTAGACGGTCACATTTGAGAGGCTGAACATAGCAACTGTTTTGCTTGATACTTGGCATGTTATCACTTTTGTGGTAATTGAACCGTGAACGTATTTACCATCATTGTGATTGTAATTTCCATCAGCTGTAACCATACAGTGATTAACAACAGATTTACAGACATACTTGAAAAAGCAGAAGATGTGAAACTATGATACAATGTAGAGAAGAAAACACCTAAGGGGATTTTTATGGGAAAAACCAGGTTATAGAGCTGCTGTGAACTACTTGTATTATTTGATACCAGTGTTTGAGTGTGCTTTGATGAGTTTTAATGAGCACTGTAGAGCACAGCATGCTGACGACAGCAATGTGTCAATGCTGCTGAAGATTGTAGGGCACTTAGGCAAGAAAGTCTGATAGGCTGCGAGGGGGGAGAAGGGCAGCAAACAGCGTCATGTGAGCTAAATTAGCTCAGCTTCTTGTTTACGCAATGGATGTATGCTGGAGCCACTGTGGGACAGCGGGGGGTGTGTATGTGTGTGGTGGGGGGTGACACACACATACACACATGCTCGGTGGTTGTGGAGACTGTCACAGTCTTTGTAGCCTCACAGTTTTATATTGTAAATAACACAGCTCTAACAGCAACCTGAGCATTCTCTGGATGTTTTTGTTTTTTTAATTTCTGCTTTTATCAGTTTCTGAATGAATCAGTATCTGTTATTTGTCATCAGACTAGCTGCTGGAAATATTTCCCCCTGATTTTTAAATTTTTGCATCCTTTCCTGCAGTGCTTCCTGCCCTCTTGGATTTTAACTTAAAGTTTGGCTGGATGATTTAGTGTTGTTGTTGTTATTGAGGTTTGTTTTGATGTTAGGTCAGGTTGTTCTAAGTAGATGGAAGTCATTCAGTGATTCACTGATGATGCAACTGCATGACCAAAGAAACTGCCAGGCAAGTGATAAACATGGTCTGCCACTTTCAGGAATTTCATATATTATAGTGTCACTTGCTTTATTGACATCTTAAAGTATGTTTTTTCTGTATGTTCTTCATCTGTTTGGGTTTTTTTTTTCCTTTACGTTTTAATGCTCTTTTTAGTTCACTGTTTTACATTTGTGTAGTTGGATAAATACTTTGAAGAATTAGCCAAAATTAATATAATCAGCAAATATTTTTATAATAATTTTCGTTATTGTGTTATTGAACAAAATTGTGAAGAATTCTTTAGTTGATAATTTGAGGTTTTGAGTCTTTGATTGTATAAAAAGAGAAATTCAAAACATAAACTGAGGCTGAGTGAAAATACAACTCATGGTTATGTTGTGTACTGACATCTTAGCAGTGAAACCAATAACTGATTATGACTAGTAGTTTAGTCAATAATCATTTTTTCTTTTCAGCGTGTGTCCTTGCAGTCTATTAGCAGTTGACTGTAATGTTCTATATTTGTACAGAAGTATGACAGATTAGATGAAGCCTAAAGTTATAGTTTCAATATGTCATTATGATTGTGTTTTAAAACAGGAAGTACTGTCATTTGATTTTTTCAGTTCTAATACTGATCCAATCTCAGTGATAAATTGATAAACTACATGCTAACTGTATAGAAGAGAGTGGGATCCTTCTTTGGTGTCTAAAGCAGTGTCAAATGGGCTTAAACAAAAACCTTTTGTAAAAACAAATGTAACAAATAAGTATATCTGCATAAAATTACTTGTTTTTAAAATAATTAATAAGGCCTCATTATCTTTGGCATAAAACCTTTGTTGAATAGATTGACACTGGCTTCAGTTGTTTGAGTCTGTACCGGAGCAATAACAGACACTAGAAACTGTGTATCTGTAGTCATTAACTTAAATGGTGCTGTTTTTTTATTATTATTATATTACATTTGGCTGATGGTTTTATCCAAAGCTACTTACAAGGTATAGGCATGTATAGCATAAAGGGCCTTGCCTAAGGGCCTACCTGGGATTCAAACTGGCAACCTTCCGCACCTAAGTCAGCAGTGTTAAACACTCAGCTATCCAGGCGTTTGTGTTCAATATACAGACAAAACACATACTATCACATCATAACAAAATAGTCTATATGTGTTGGTCCAGGGGCATAAATGATAACCCTGAGGTATGATAAATATGTCATTTAAGAGGACTAAGACATTGTTCCACCAGTTTTTTTCCCCCCATCTTTCACTAAGTTTTGTTTCATTCTTGGAAAACACCATACTGTGGTAACATTACCTCTATTGTACCTCAAATGAAACTGCACAAGTTTACGCAACACATTTCTTTGGAAGTGTTTGCAATTCTATTCACTGTCCTGCCTTACCTTACAAAAAAAAAAAGACAAGTTCTGCTTAATTTGGAGGAAATTTACCAAATACACACTTACGTGCAAAAAACAGCTGCTGCATCACATGTAGCGCAGAAAACCAGTTTAGTGACGTGGTTATTTAAGTCATCCATGAGTAGCTGTGTTGATTATAAGATGATTCATGGTCTGTCTCTTTCATCCCTGGAGCAACAGTGATTGATTAAGTCTCACGTCGACTTCGTAGTAATTAATCTGAGCAGCATGTGTCAATATGAGGAGAAAACAGCATTTTCAGTAAAAGTCCAGAGAAACTGGACAGATAAAAACACTCCACGGAGAACTGAAGTTAGTTTGATAGTCATCAGTTTGACACACCCTGTGGGTTTGGGTTTGTGTGGAGTTGAAGATGGTTTGAAGTGGGAACTGCTGGACTTGTGTCATTAATTATTAGCTGCAATCAGAGGAGGAGGTAGGAGGCATTTTCTGATTTTCTACCTGTGATGCAACTTTTTAAGTAGAAACGTCAATGTAGGACAGTATTTTCTGTCATCGTTTTAAGATGCATTAGAAATGGATTGGTTGCTTTTTGCATTTACAATTTGATTATTGTAAATTCACTGATGGCCTGCGTTAATATATCACAATGACTACAGTACGGTTTAAATTCCTCTTGTATAACTGATAAATGTATATTTTGTTATCAACATGCTTCCTCTTTCATTTTACGTAATAAGTTACAGTGACATTGTTCTGCGTTTTTCCCCTTTGTCCTTTCCTTTTGCTTTAAATAATATTGCAGCACTGATTTGTTGTTCTGTTGTCTTGCTTGTGTCATTCCAGTTTTTCTACTTTGCCTGACTCTGATTGGTTATCTGGTGGAGTTTTGCAGTGGTATGCAAATCCACACTGCCTGCTGACAATATGCACAAGATATTCACAGGCAGAAAAAGGCAGGGGGTGGCCACAAATTAAACCAAAAAAAAAAAAAAAACTTTATTTGAATTTAATAATGCAGTTAGTTCAAAGAGTGAAAGCTGTAAGATCTTTTTTTTTTTTTTTTTCTCATTTCTCAGTTTTCCAGAGCACTTTCTGCTGTAAAGATTTGGCTTCATACTTCTGCGTCATCAATACCATAATTTCCTTCACTCTAGATCTTGTGAAGATAAGGTTTACTGGGGGGCCGTCTTTTCTTTTTGTTCCATCTCATCATTGTCGTAATCAAATTTCATACTAAAGACCCACTTCTTTTTCTATTCTAAATACACTGGAAATCTAACTTCCTTCATTTCCTGTTGTTTCAGGTTTTTCCACGGAAACACTTATAAAATCATGGATGCTTATTTGAGCCAATGGCAAAGCTTTTATGAGCTGTGTTTTCTTTCAGTCACTATTGCGTTACCACAAGTGTAGACACACTGTTTTTCTGAAAAATGCTGTAGATTTTATTTGGACACAATTTGGTAGATCAGCGCATGACATGTTTTTACTGTCTCTACAACAGGGTTATTTATGAAAGTAAGAGATGCAGTGAAGGAGAAGGAGGCACCACAAGTCAAAGGGGATTGCTCACCAGGAACTGGAAGTGCAGGATGCAGTCTCGCACCCAGGAGCAGCCATTGGCCCTGACTGCAGTAAAGTCACACAGTCCGACCAATGGTAAAGAAGAGGAGGTCCACACAGGTACGTACATACATCTTTTTGTTGCCAGGCCAGTTCCTGCAGACTTCCTCTTGTAGATTGGAATGCCAGATGTTTTAGATGAACATGTATGATACGTTCTTAATGTTGATAATAAACAAATTGTGAATGAATCTGCATCTATTTCTATTATTGTATATTTCCTTATTTGGATGCACATATCCATATCTATATATAACTACAGATATTTGACGTTTTTCGATATAATAAGTAAATAAACAGAACAAACTCCATATTTTTAGATGTTTTTGTGCAACTTTAATGTAAACAGCCATACATGAACATCATCAGCAATATAAAACACATCTGGTCGCAACATGGTGTTAGATTATTTAAAGAATGTTATTAACAAAGAAAAAACAGGCTTCTTGGCATATTGAATTCATGGCTTACTGTAGGTAACTTCACTAGGTATGATGGGGTTATTGAAAAATTATGATTCATGATTTATTTTGAGCATTTGAAAATGGAGAAAAGAAAAAAAAAATGACCAGAAGAAAGAAAAAGAAATAACCCACAAGAGGAACACAACAAATGTGTAATATTTACAAATGACAATAGAATCAGAATCAGCTTTATTTACCAAGTACATAAAACACATTCCATTTTCTTTTCTTTGCCAGCACTATTCTCTGGTATAGATAAGGAAAAAAATGGATGAAAAGCAAAATAAGAACAACTCTGTATACATGACAAGATAGATATCTAATTATATGCATTCCCACATATACATGTAGAAATATATAAATGTTTACATATTGATATATCATCCCAAAAAGGAATGGGAAGAAGTAAAACTTGTTTATCCTCTCCCCCCTTCCACTGTTATATACTCCTGTGTATAAATATATTTAGCTGCTTCCAATCAAGTATTATGTATATTATTATTGTTCTAGTCATTTTATCAATATTACCTACCTATTAACCATTTTCAGTTTTAATAATGATCCAAAATGTAGCTACTATCATCTATATTATATTATTGTTACTGTCATTAGTATCACCATCATTTATATTCCTATTTTAGTTTTTATTACTCTTTATTGTTACCATCACCATATCTAGATGTGTAGATGTGTGGTTTTAGGCATCAGTCATATGAACATTAAATTATAGATAGATATTTGCTGTTGTAGTGGACAAGGTGGCTGACTTCTATTAGTAATGAGTACTGTATGTGTTGAGTTTGAGTTCCCACATTGCACTTCCAAAGAAATATGGTGTTGCCACAGAGTCTGCTATCATAATCCAGTTTGTCTTCCCCATCTTTCCTCTACATTTTGGCATGTTTACACTAGTACAGACAATGATCATCTGACACTTCAGTACTGAATTGAACTAGAATCTTACTGTACTAATTAAGAGGCAAAATTACAGTAAAATAATGTTGATTCTAAATGGGTTTGTCATAGATGTTGATTCCAGCTGTATGCATGTGGTGTTTTTAGTTACTGAGTGACTGAGTTATGAAAGGTGATTTTTTTTTTTTTTAAATATATTTGTGTCACTTGTGTGCTAAAGGTTAAGCTCTTAGCATTCACAAAGTGTGTCAATGCATGTGAGAGGAAGCAGATCTTTCAATTTAGAACAGACTCCAACAAACCAACAGCTAGTTAGTGCCCTCTAATTACGCAGTGCAAGTTTAATCCTGCACCTTTCCCATAGAAATGATCGATGTAATGCAGAAAAAATAAATCTAATCACAGATGTATCAGTCACTAACAAGAAAACTGAATAATTAGCAACTATAGGAGAAAAAGTAATCACTGTGTGGCATTAAAACAACTTCCAACACATGCATGAAGTCACGCTTTGGATGACTTCCTGTGAATTTTGTTTTGGCACAATTACCTAGCAACAAGACTGTGTAGGTGTAACTATATGGTGTTGTGTGAATGATAAGCAATTTATCCTAAAGCACAGGTGAAGCGCCTTTGTTAGAGATGATTGACAACAGACTATATTCATTCAGATGTAGATTCCATGGAGGACGAGCCAGGGTTTAACTGGGAGGAGTACCTGGAGGAGACGGGGGCTACCGCAGCCCCTCACACCGCCTTCAAACATGTAAGTGACTGCATATGATGTTCACCTCACACCGTAATCCCATCCCGTGCTGATCCTTTAAATACAGCTTCATAGATAAGTACCATATGCAGAAATCCGTTAACAGCATATTGGAAAGAGCCGAGCTTTGGCAGTGCTGAGCTAATGCAGTTAAACAGGCTCTCATTGGCTTTGTTCTCATGACGCACAAGTTGTTAGACAACCTTTACTAGTTTAAAAAAAAACACAATTGTGTGTCATTACCGACGCACAAAAGAAAACAATATATGACAGGCACCAGTCTGACATGATCAATTTCCATTTTTTCCCCCACGGGCTCTTAATGGTTAGTGTCAGCACAATGTGAATAATCTGTTTTTTTCTGAGGCAATTTTAATAATATTTTGGGGGGGTTTCTTATTCAGGTTCCTTTTTTTTTTAGATTTCAAAAATATGAAATGTTTTAGAATAAAAAAAAAATATTGTAACAAAATAACAGTTTCTGATATTTACTTTACGTGATAATAAATGTTTGCTACACTACTACAAGTAAAGTGGCTACTAATTACTGTTTTATTCCCCAAAAATATTACCCTTTTAGAAAAATGTCAAAATGGATAAACACTAGTGCCATACAAAAATACAAATTGGTAATGGAGTTTTCAGAAAACAGGAGACAATACTGAATTAGTTTGGGACTATTGTCAGCACTGGATTAATCCACATTTGTTGTTTCAGTGAGAATCTGTGGCAGCAGGATGCTGTGTGTGATATTAAGTTAAATGTGTGTTCATGTTGATGAAGGAACATGTCATCCAGAACAACCGTTTGGATCACTGTGATGGTTTTAATAGTTTTTGGGTAACAATGGAGGACAAACATACTAGAAGTACCATGCACAGTACTCATTATTAGAGTTTTTAAAGATTGCCATATATGTGTGCGTGTGTGTGTAATGTATCACCAACATATGTTGTTGTCTTGAAAGCTGATGAGACAAAAGCGGAAACATTTTTAAAATGAATAGGTTTTAGACCCAAACCCACTAAAGTCTGTGTTATGAAGTGGTGAGTGAGTTAACGGACTGTTGTACAGCTTGATAGATTGTCTTTGAAAATGACTCGTTAAATAAGAAAGAGCCCACATTGGGGGGGGCTGTTTTTGGCAAGGACTCTTTGTTTCACTGTGATTCACTGGGATGAAAGTCATATCTGGTAGTGTAGTGAGCTGAAGCGCAGTGTGCAGTTGTTTCAGACAGACAGACGTAGTGCAGGTCAGCTGAGCTGTATGTTGCCATCATTAACCAGGCGATGTCAGACTCACCTGCTTAGTCTCTGCTGCCTCTACTCTGGATTATCTCTGACCAAATCCAATATATTACATTTACTTCCGCTTCAAGTATTCCTGTTGTGCTCAGGTTTTATTAAACACTTTGCACAACACATTGGGTCATGGAATTAGGTTTTTTTTCCCCCCAAATATACCCCTACTACTAACCTCCAGTAGTACTACTAACCTACTACTAACTGTGTATTTGTGTTTATATTTGTGTGAATGTTATGTGTAAATTGGCAGAATTAGAGTTTTCTTCATATTTATTTTTTGCAAAGTTCTGTATAATCTGACATGAGCATATAGAGAAGCTCTTGCTCTATCACCAGACTAGGAGGAAAGGAAAAGATAAATGCAGCTCAGTTGTCTTTCTGACATGTAAGTAAACAGGTGAACGTCAGTGTCAGGTTGGACAAAAATGATGCACAGAGGTAGCGTGTTTTGCTTCTTTGTAGTGTTAGGATGCAGTTGGACTGAAAGGTCCCGAGTGGATCAAAACAGTGGAGCTGTAGTGCTGGGGGTGTTTTTTCCTTGGGATACCTGTGAGATGAACGCATCTGTGTTCTCTGTAAGAAGACTGTTTTACTTAAAGACAGGATTTAACAGCTGTTGAACATTATTGCAGTAATGATTATCATCATGATTATTATTAACTGACTATATAATATTTGAAGTTCAACATCAATAATGTGTATATTAATGTACTAGGAATGTGCATTGTGACAAAAGTTGAGCTACACTAACCACATTTTTATTTTTTTGAAGGGG
>JAPSES010000120.1:12099111-12111958 GCA_029822895.1 Maxillicosta whitleyi | reverse complement strand
CAGCTCTGCAGAAGCCTGATAATGATGTAATGGCTTCCAGGTGTGATGGAAGAGGGAGCGATCTGAAACATGCAGGACACTGGGAACGAGGACTGGAGTTGAGAACCACTGCTTTATAGTATTGTAGTGGAGTCACCAGAACAAAATGTTGCTATCGTACTTTTTTTTTTAGAACTTCTCTGAACCAAACAAACATTTTATTATTCTAACAATTATGTGTGTATCAAATGTACACTATAAAAATGTAACAAATTTTATATTTATATGTAGACACTGAAAGATACCAGAGCTTGGTTAAATTTAGAAAATGATGTGATTTTAGAAAAAACAACTTGCATTGTGTGATTTTATTGCCTAAACCAAAAAACAGCTATAGTAGTCAGGATATAAACTACATGCTTTAGTGGTGAATTCCTGGATTCTATAAATCCATCGTCTGATCTGAACGCCTCTTGCTCTTTGAAGCAAGTGGTTGGGGTTGAATTTCAGACTCCACAAAAAAGTTGTGGATACTTAAGTGACAAAATGCTTTGACATAATTTGCATCCATGCAAATGTTGGAATGTGTTACTCAGCCCTCAGACTGGGCCTCACTGGTCTGCTCAGACTAAAGAAGCACAAATGGAATCAGTTCCCAGGTTAAATATAGAAGATGATGTTCCACTTTTTTTTTACATTAACAACCCATGTAGAGCTTCAGTCCACTAATACAGAAACACATGGTTTTTGTAATTCAGTGGACAAGTCAGTCCATTTTTGAAGTGTCTCCCAGAATCTGATCTATGCAGTGCCTACTTAATTAGACGGTGACGGTATTATTAGACCACCAGACAGATCTGAAAGTATTTAAGGTTTTTACCTCCAAAACATAATTTCATTTCATAATGTTCATACATAGAAGGTTGGTCTGAGGACAACAAATACCAGATGAAGTGAGTCCTACTGTTTTTGTGCACTTTTAACTTTTATATTTACTTTATAATAGGATAGGTCTTGTACATGCTATAGAATCCCACAGGTGTGTCTTCAGACTTTACATCATCATCATCACACAAGGAACTTGATTGTGGGAAAGTGACAATGAAATGGACTGTTTTTTTGTAAAGAAAATGACCTAAATCTCCACATGATAGCTCTATTTTATGGTAAACTTTGCACGTCATTCATTTATTTAAAGAGGTATTTTAATGGCCAATTTAAAAACAAATGCACACACAAAAACACTGATGAATCCTTTTTGTTATGCCAGGTGTTCTAATAATTTGGCCATCATTGTATCTGTACACATCTCAGCGTAAAGCTACACTGTCATGTAAACAATTCATAGTCTAAATTCTTAGCCTTCGTCACTGACCTTGCTGGTCCATGTGACTTATGGTGACTTGTTATCACTTGCACATCAGTGGTTAAATGGGCCAAAACTGGTGGCACCTGCATCGCTCCTCCACTTGATGTCTCAAACTCCTCTGAGTGTGTTTATCCAGCAGTTTTTATGTTTTAATTGTTGTGGAGCCACCAACGTACAGTGTATGTTCAAGTGCGTGCATTTTGGATATTTCTGGACTCAAAATCCTTGAGCTTGTAAAAACAAAAAACAATTTAAAACAATGTGTGCACTGGTTTGTGGCCAGTTTTGAATACTTTCCACATCTCATTTTTGGCACTAAATGAGGAAAATGTGAATCTGAATTCACCTTGTTTCATTTGCAGCTGTGGCATGCCTCAGTGCATTTCACTTTCGCTTTAGCTTGATGCTAATCAGTGCTGCAGGGAACATCAGTTTCCATCTTGTGTTGTAGTCATTCTGCAACTGTGACTCATTTGGCAACGTTTCAGTGATTCCAACAAGTGTCTGAGATTATGGAGGTTTTTCTGTGTAAATCGCTGACTAACAGGAAAAACATGCAGCGCAGTAAAGGCCACTCAGCACCTTCCTCTGCCTCAGAATAGAAGCTCTGCATTTTTGAATAGGAGGAGGGCGGGTAAAGGAGAGGGGCTGATATTAGGAAGCAAATGTAAAGCTCCAGCAATACAGGGACAGTCAAATTATACAAGGCTTCAGTACTGTGGGAAACAGGAAGTTGACAAAAACCACATGTCCCTGTGCAAGTTCACTGGAATTTGCATCCTAGCATGATTTTGGAGCTCTGGTCCTCCTGCTGTTCACTGTATGTGTTTATATTGATGTGGATTAAATCCTTGGGCATCTGCTAAGACTTGATAAGTGACCATAAACCTAATTCTTAACAGTGCATTGAATCAAATGTCTATGAATACTTTAAATCTCATCATATGTAAACAATAAATTTAACTAAATTAAACATCAGCAAATTAATTGCAGCTAAAGCAGCTGTGTTGATAATCCAAAACATTGATAATATAAAGCTCCCAAATATGAATGTTTTTTGAACGTATGTGTTAGTGAATTGGATATTGTAGGGGTTTAGACAATTGGCAAGACGAAAAATCTTTTCATTGTTTTGTGTGGGGTTTTTAAAAAAATTTTTATGGACTTTCATTCAATTGAGAAAAGAGGTGGGAGATAAATCACCAATAAAATGTTAATTAGGTGCAGCCTTAGAGTTTAACTTTGTTGTTGTCCAGAATAACTGAAAATATATGCAAGCATTTATCTGTGGTGACCAAAACATCCTGATCTCTTAATATTAACATCATAAAATCAATAATTTCTGTCGCTGTCTGTGAACATACATGACATTCAGAGGATAAATTCCTAAATTCTTCTTTGTGAATCTGGCTACACTTTATTTTAGAGAAAAAAATATTAGGAATACATAAAGAATTAATTTAAATTTGGAAGTATATTTGTGTTTTCACAGTTTTATCACCATTCTCTGACATTTGACCAGTGATTTCTGAGTTGGATCCTTTTATTGCCATATTGAATTTGATGTTTTCTATGTTTGATATTTATCTACTTTCACAAATTGTGTCTGTACACTCATGGCCTTAATCTGAACAGTCAGTTTGATTTCATGTATCATTTACCGCTCAAAGGGGAAGTAGATGAGTAACCTTTGGTATCTAGAACTCCAGATGAAGCCAGTTTCTGTTTCTACTCATGATCTCATCGACAGGATCTGTAAATAAACAAACAAACAAAGCTCTCACTTTTATATTATAACTGAACCACAACATCAAACCGCATTAGACAGTCTTGTTATTTTAATCTATTATTTCTGTAGCTATAAAATCCCCTTATTAAATTAAAATTTGAGGATGTCAACCCCATCCTTCTATTTCAATGTAAATGTAAGGACTCTTATTTTTAATACAGTGGATGCATGCTCTTATGCATGCTTTTTCCTTTCACCTACCCTTAAACACCACCCACGATTAGTAATTTACAACAATGCTACTGAATTATGCGCCCACTCTATACTCTTCTGCATGCATGTGTTTTCAGTCTTTGTGTTTTGTTTTTGTTTCTTTACAGCCATCAAGGAGAAGTACAGCGACTGGACTGAGTTCCTGGTTCAGGATTTGACCGGCTCCAGGACGGCTCCAGCAAACCTGTTGGAGGGGGTCAGTTCATAAATCCTGGCATTACTAGTCTGGCTTCTTACCTCGCCATCTGCAGACAGGTTTTATCTGGTGTTAACATTCAAACTGATCAGTTGACTGTTGCAGCTTCACTTTTTATAACAAACCAAGACCTACGATCTGAGGGAATTCCCTCACTGCATGGTACTGTTATCAGTTCATTGTTTGTCTTTCCATCCATCGGTCCGTACGTTTGTCCGTATATGCAAAACTTTTGGTGTGGACTGAAGACAGAGGGTTTTCAAGTGTTGGCATGTTATGTTTCTTTCTTGACACGATGGATAAATCCACTTCACAAACTTGTAGAGTTGTTTGAAAACTGTAGCCAAAATGTGTCAGTTGTCTGTAATAGAATAGAATAGAATTTTAATGTCATCGTACAGTGGCTATACAGCGAAACTGGGTAGAGCTCTCTTCAGTGCAACAGAATAAAAAAGGAAGAATGGCAATAAATGAGACATCCAATAAAATCAAACATCTAATAAAATCAAACATCCAATAAAATCAAACATCCAATAAAATCAAACATCTAATAAAATCAAACATCCAATAAAATCAAACATCTAATAAAAGTGGTGAGTCAATAAAACATTCATCAAAAATAGTTGGTTCCAGGACATTTTCACACATTAAAACAGAACAGGTTTTTTATTTTGTTTTTTTTTTCTTTGCAGGGACCAGAAAAATCCCACACATAATATTTCACTGGATCCCTCTCAGCTTTGATGATAGTGGTGTCCTTTATGCCACACAATGCTTATGTAATGCCACAATAAATGGCACATTTACTTCCATCCAGGTTTGCACTTATTAATCACCAAGATCATGTAGTGATGATGAGAGGTTCTGACCTTGGTGTTAAGTCCTATATTTGGTCACACTATAAATAAAGTCAACTGTGAAGCTGAGACCACCTCTTCTGGTTGAACCGATAGCACCTGCAAATCTGGTTTGGTTAAAAAAAAAAACCCAAAAAAAACCCCTGCTTTTCCAAACAAGATTGGTGGGAAAACTCCTGAAGTCATAAACAGTTATTTTTATTCTGTTGGACTTCAGCTTAGATTAAAATTCAAAGTGCACATTCAGTCCATTTTTCCTGTGTTTTTTGTGTCTTTGTCAGTTGACGTCATCAGACTCATTTTACTTATGAAAAGTTTATTTTAATAAAATAGTTCTGGATAAACCAGGTTATTGACAGCTATAATAACAATCAAAATCCCTTCAGATACGTGTGAGGAGGGTTTGGCAGCTGGCTTGTTGGGACCTGTGACGTCAACGTATCTGTGATGCAGAACTCAGCTATTTATCATTTAGTCGGTCATATCTTCAGATCATCAGTTTATTGTTGTAGGACAAAAGGTTATGAAAGGGAAGCTCTTGTGCCCTTTGTTTTATCTGAAAACTTACGGACACTGAAGAACCTATTTTCATCTAAAGTAAATCTTTGGATGTGTTTTGCATCTGAAATGAGTCACATACCTTTTATTATTCTTTTTTGTAATTCAGTGTCCTGCAAGAAAATTGAAGTTTATTGAACTGCAAATGTTTTCTTTTCATTTTGATGTCCACCTAATATTAAGATTACCCCAAAAATCATAAAATCCCCCCAAATATTCCTAAAATACACATGAAAAAATGTTATTTGCAGTTAACTGAAATGAAAATTTCAGTCCTAGGCCTTTCCACCACTGTTGTAGCTAAAAATACCATCTGAAGCAGTATTTTGCAATCATCATTCAGCCCAGTTAATTTACTTTTTGGCATTAAATTTTGTTCAACATTACAACAGAGGCAGTTTTCCAGTGAACCCACACTCAGATTATACATTATCTGGTGTGAAAAGTGCATCATAAACACCAGAATCTTTAATGATATAAAACAGAGAACATGTTCTTATGCAAAGTAAGGAAGTAAGTGACGTCATATCAGATAAAAAAAAAAACCACTTTGTGCCGGTTTTTTGTTTCTCAGAAATGTCATAACCCTCTGACAGCTTCTTGTCTGGAGTTTTGTGCAAGAACTCTTCTGTGTGTGGTTCTAGCTGTTTACACTAGTTCTTTCATCTACTGAAGATTAAGGTGTTAAAGTTTCTGTTGTGCAGATTGTCGACATAAGCTCTTGAAGGTCGAAGTGTTTATTAATACCGTTTAAGCACCGAGATGTTCCTATAGTTAAGTGTTTTCTTTTTCAGTCCTGTAAACACAGCTTGAGTAAATGCAGACATTTGCAAATGCAGTCTTCTTTATGTTAAGAAATTTGTGATTAATGTTACAAATTTGTAAAACAGAATTGTACACCAAGGATACTGTATATATTTCACTATATATATTTGAACAGGAGAAAAATCCTCAAACATCAGTAAGTACAAGTGCAATTTTCTTCAATAAATGAAAAACAAACTAAGTAACAGATTAAATAAACTAGCACTTTGTAACACATTGTTAATATTGTGACAGGTTTTGTTATATATTATATCCCAAAGGATGATCTTTAAATGCTAACTCTAAATTTTTTGCATTTGTGCACTAGTTTTGGAACCTAAACCAAACCTTGTAGTTTTCAACTATAAAATAAAATAAAAGACTAAAAATATCATACAAGACACCACTAACATGAAATATTTTGTGTGTATGTGTAAAGTATATTAGTTTGTGTATGATGGTAATGGTGCCCATGGTAACTGTGTTCTTTATTAACATGAATATACATGATGATCATTAATTAAATACACATGAAGTGAAGTATTGATTTTTTGTTGTTGTTGCACATTGTATTTTATATTACAAGTCCTTTCTAGTCAGCCAATCTTATCATTTCAGTGACTATAAATGTAACACCACTTTTAATCAAGTAATGAGTATTAGTCATGAAATCACTGTTTTTGTTAATTTATTGCAGTTGTTGGTGATTTATGTTACTTTAAGGAATTTTTTAGTTGGGTGATAAGAGTGTGTTTTGATTTGATGAATTATTCAGACGGGATGAGTTTAACGTTACAAACTGTTGGAATGTGCATTTGAGTTACAGTGCAAATACAGAATCATGTTGGACAGGTGTTATTTATTGGTGAACTGAATAGATTCTTATTAACAAATGCACCATCAGACTCCTACCATCAAATGTTAATTATCCTGCAGCTCATGACACAAAAACATTGACATGACCCAGTTTACAGGTTTCTTGGTATAACGCCACGTCTGTTCGAAGTTACTTTTAGCCTTCAGTAAATGTCTCCTTCATTATCAGTGTTGGTATTACTAATTTAACAGTGACTTTCTCACATTGTCTTGTGTTGTGCTGCTGTGATATTTGATTTCCCCCCTTTGAGGATCAATAAAGTACATTTTATCCTACATTGTAGCTACAGTATTCTGTATTATCTGTAAAACTTTAGTTTCAAATAGTGTTTTAAAGTGATGCCATGCTGGCTGTTGATTTAGCTTTTGTCAGTTAGTCTTGTTATTTCTGCAGTTTTAGCCTATGATCGTAGTCTAAATACGGAACAAAAATGCAGCTCAAGGCAAGATAAAATGTATGTCTTTGCGTGACGCACTTTGGAAAAAAAAACCTCCAACTCTTGTCTGTGTGTCCTTCAGCCGCTCCGAGGGAAAAACACAGTGGATCTGATCACCGAAGGCTCGGTTTTAGAGCTTCAGGACATCTCTGATCCATTCCTTTACTGGCCGGTTCACGTCATCCAGAACGTTGGAGGCAGGCTCCGCCTTCGCTATGCAGGAATCTCTGATGACCACGAGGCCCAGGACATCTGGCTGTTCTACCTGGATGTTAGGCTCCGCCCTCTGGGTTGGGCCCTTGAGAATCACCTCAGTTTAGAGCCACCAACAGGTGAGAACTAAAAAAAAAAAAAAACTGTTACCTACGTGGTTAAACATAATGTTTTTCCTTATGATTTGGGATTGAATTTTAACATTGTAAATGTGAGGACAGAATTTGAGGTTTCAAAGGCTTTTGTACCTGATGGTGCAGTTTGTGCCATTTATTAAACTGATTTTTAATCTTGAGAACTAGAACTTTTAGGAACAATTATTATACCATGAAATGACCATTCCTGAAGGGTTTTATGTTTGAAAGGCATTCATACCCTGCTTCTGCTCCTCAGAGTTCAGGTCTTTGAAGAGCAGCTCTGATTGGCAGAAGGCTCAGGAGGATGCTCAGAGTGATGGACAGACCAGACCGCTGCCTCTCGAAGTGTTCAAGGTGAAACTTCACATTAATATCTACTCTTTACAAAGTGTGTATGTGTTTTCAAACAACGATGAAGGACTCCACCACAGACATTATTGTATTACCATTGCCGCAGGTTAAAGATAACTGCTGCGTTCTAGATGTGGTAGATAATACATTTATCGCTGATACAGTTCATTCCTTTACTTTCTTGGTAAATTCCACTGGCAGTTTCAGGTGAATAATCTCTCAGCTGGCATGTCTGTTTCTGCACAGGAAAACTGACACCATGGCAATGTAGCCCTATTGTTTATCTGTTGCTAGGTAACCTACTTCAATTGTATCATTCTATGTTTCTGGGCAAGGCCATTGGGAGGCTATTGTATTCCAAAGTTATTAATATCTCCCAAAATATTGGTTCTATCAACTTGCTGTTTTCACTAGTCTCTTTCTTGACTTGAAATGCATAAATATGCCAAACTGCAGCAGTCAGCCCTTTCTGGATTTTGTGTGATGCTTGAGACACACACTTCCCTTTCAGAATATAGGATGTGATTATTATTTATGTTTGTAATATAAACAATGAAATCTGACATAAGGTATATATAAAATACAATTTATTTAATTAGGTGGTGCGCTTTTGACAGTGACAGCCATATTAAAACTGGGTTAAAGGTCGAATGCATCCAAGCAAATAGTTTCTCCTGAAGCATGTGTGTCTGAAGACTAAAATCAAAAAGAAGTTGAGAGAAATGAGATAACCCACAGCAATGACAAGAAAAGAAACACAAAAAAATGTTTTTATTGTGTGTGTGTGTTTCCTAATGATCTTAATGAGATAAAACATCTTCCACCTTTTCCTTAAACGCTAAAGTGGGAATAACATTCTACCGTACTTCATTCATTACATGCCCACCCAGCAGGCTGTGCATGACCTACATTGTTTTACGTGTGTGCGTTATTGGAATGGGAGCACATTTGTCTATAAGTCTTGACTTTACTGTGTCAGGACCATGTAGACCTGCCCAAGCACTCCTTCAAGGCGGGAATGAAGCTGGAGATGGTTCCTCAGTGGGAGGAGCTCCATATCTGCCCTGTTTCTGTCACCAAGGTGAGTCAGACTCTGAAAACAATGTCTCATCTGAAAAACCATTAAGCAGCCTCCTCCCATGAGTATTCTTCAGCTGCTTTTATTAAAGCACTCTAACCATGTGGTTTTCTAAGGAAGTGACATGTTCCTTTGGGTTTTAGGCTTCCACTGAGACGGCAATGAACTTTTCAGTTTGTTTATGAGAATTTTACTTCTGTTTGGTTCTCAGTAGTGCCAACAACTTTAATTTCATTTTGGCTTTCTTCTAGTTCTTTTTTTCTTTCGTCTACCTTCTGTTTAGTATTTCCAGTGGTTAATCCTTGAAATCATGTGTTGAAATCCTGCTTGTTGTCTTACAAAAATATTTGGTGTTTTACATGTGACAGTAAATAAACAAAGCCAACCTCAATGTGTGGGAGAAATCATCCATTGTTTTGAAAATATCAAAACAGCAGTTTTACCACAAACATTTGAATTGTGGATCTCTAAACAAAAGTACAAAGTTCAGTTTTGTTTTTGTTTGTTTTTTAATCATTTGTAGGGCTTTAACATGCCCAAATTAATAAGTATTTTCTAAAGTTTAAAATAAACAAATAAATGTAAAATATTTTCTATTGTCAAAACTTAGATTTTCTTAAAAATAATTGTTCTGTTTATGTCTGAAGATGCCATGAAGCAGATTAACACACATTAAACCAAAAGTTTTAAGGATGTCCCACTGTTGCCTCTTTTTTGCAGGTCTATAATGAGATCTACTTCCAGGTCACAATGGATGATCTGTCCGCTGATACAAAGCCACTCTCTGTGGTGTGTCACTCCAACTCAGTGGGCATCCTGCCCGTCCAGTGGTGTCTAAAGAACGGTGTAAGTCTGGAGCGACCCAGGGGCTACGAGGCCCAGGACTTTGACTGGGCTGACTACCTGAAGAAGACAGCAACCGAAGCTGCTCCTGACACCTGCTTCCCTGATGTAAGACCAACTTTAATCCTGTTTACGTGGGGTTCATTTTGGATTAATCACAAAAAAAGAGACTGAAAGTTAGTTAATGTTTGTAGCCAAAGCCAGTGTCTGTTACAAGGACCGCTGTGGAAGTCCATTGAACAAAGGGTTGGTGGTTCAAACCCTAGCTCCGACTGTCCACATGTTAAAGTGTCCTTGGGCAAGACACTGAACCCAGTAGGGTCCGTGCAGTGCCTTGCATGGCAGGAGCCGTCCACTGGTGTATGAGTATGTATGGATGAGGTGAATGTGAGGCTTTGTAAAGCGCTTTGGGCACCATGGAGGTAGAGAACATGTGCTATATATAAGTGCAGTCCATTTATAGAAATACTCAAGGATTTTTATTGCACAAACTGCAGATATTTTTTGCAGTAGTCAAGCTTTTCTGTTTGCTGACGCAACCACTAGTTTCTTTTGTTTACATTTATTAATGTCAGTTATTAAATGCCTATGTTATAAAATATCTACTTCTTTATAAATGGCTCCAGGTCTTAAAGTAATCTTCTTATCTATGATTGTTTTAGAAATATATTATTAGAATATTGTCAATATTCCAAACCAAACAACAGAGCTGTCGTACACAGATTGTAACCAGAGGTAGATATCTGTATCAACCTTTTGTCTTTAAGGGTTAAATACCCAACTGTTCCTTATAGTGTATTATACACAGGTACATATACACACTTTAAACACAGAGTACATTCATGATCCTAGGTTTGATTTTGATTTTAGATGTTAAAATATGTCTCATGCTGTTGTCTTTCTCCTCTACCCTGCTCCAAATGTGTGTGTTCAGACTTGGCAGCACAGAGACTTTGCCAAGGACATGTGGCTAGAGGCGGTGAACCCTCGTCGTCCGGCCGAGGTGTGTGTGGCTCAGATCACACAGGTTAGAGGACGCCTGCTGTGGCTGCGACTGGAAGGTACAGACCTGTGTGTGTGTGGAGGATTAAGTGTCAGAGGCCTCCTGCTGTGGCTCAGTTTGACTATAAACGCCAGTGTGTGTGTGTGTGTGTGTGTGTGTGTGTGTGTGTGTGTGACAGCCCCCTCACCCCTCCCTCTCTCTGCTGTCTACCTGTCTCCAGGTGTGCCGAAGCCCCTGTCAGAGTGCATCGTTGATGTTGAGTCAATGGACATCTTCCCTGTCGGATGGTGCGAGGCAAACACTTACCCTCTGACCACTCCTCTCAAACCTGTCTGTATGTACACACGCACACACACAAATACACACACCCATTCTGTTTAAGGACTGACAGCTTGATGCAGAGTCTTCTAAATCTGTCTCTTCCTCAGGCCAGAAGCAGAAGAAGATAGCAGTGGTCCAGCCAGAAAAACAGTAAGAAACACAAACATGTAATGGATGTGTCTAAAAGGTCCAGTTCTTTTCCATAGTGATGGAAGAAAATCAAGTCAAAATAATGAGTCTGTACTTCAAAATGATGTCCTCATACTGGATCTCAGAACCAAGTCATCAAGAGATATGTTTCATTCTTATTGTTATTTATATCCTCCTGAGAACCAGCAAGGCAATTTTGTCCTCAATAAAAGATGACAGTTTCATGGCTTTATTTAAAAAAAACATTGTCCACTGCAAAGGCCATTCCATAAAAACAGAGTACATTAAAAAAAATGTTGCATGATACTGTTTCCAATACAATAAAAACAACAATTTAATGTAAAAACAAACACACTTTAAATTTCCTTGGTCTCAGAAGGATATAACTAAATATTTCTCCTATACTACATGAAAGAATTACAACCAAATTGCAAATAATCACAGAATATGACAAGTTTTAACAGTCATATATTGTTTTATGTGGCTTTTTTTTTTTTTTTTTTTTTTTAATGGTTGTAATCATTTTAATGTCACAACAGTTCCTTATGCTAACAAGTCTGACCAAAACTATTTGGCTTCAAAAACTATGTTGCAAAGACTTTTAATTCATCCTGCACTCAGCACCAACAAACATAAGTGTGATGTGTCTACAAAACTACACAAACAATTCAGAGAACGTTTTTTTTCAGAATCAAAGTGGATGTTGCCAGACCTGTCTAACAATATCTGGTTATGTGACAGAAGTCCAATGTCACAAATCACACATCTGTCTCAATGTATAATTTACAGTCTGTAGAATGTACCTCAGACACACCCACCCCACACAGAAAAACACCCCCCAAAAATACAACATTATTTTTGTTTATTGTTTTTTTAATTTTTTCTCAGAAAACTAACACATGAATATGAGAGACTATATCACTAGTTAGACAGTTTCTAGGTTGATTCTCAGATTTGACTGTAACTTTGACATTCTACATATTCACATTATTATTTTAAATTCTTAACTCATTAAACTGCAGTCTGTTTTTTTCTATCAGTGTTGGACATGGGCTTCTATTTTTTTTTTTTTTTTTTTTTTGTTAGCAATATATTTCATTACAGCATCAAAACATTCATCATCTTGTATATCCTTAAAAATAAAATTAAAACATTTCACTAGTCAAAGCTTTCACATGTGATGCCATTAGATATAATCAGAAACCACTTTTTGCTCTGAACTACTTACTGAAACTTTATTGTATGGTGCCAGTGGGACCAAACATCTTATTTATCTTTTATTAATGTTCGGTGACTTGATCAGAGATACAGTATTACTTGGTTTCTATTCATACATGTACATAACACAGATGACAAAGGGCTCATGTTTGATAATCATTAAATGGTCCATTGAAAATTAGACTGAAATATTGGTCACATGTTCCATGTGAGTGGCTGTGGCTTAGTTGGTAGAGCAGGTTGTTCACTGACCAAAGGGTTGGCAGTTCAAAATCCTGGCTCCCACTGTTCACATGTTAAAGTGTCCTTGAGCAAGACACTGAACCCTAAATTGCTCCCAGTAGTGCCTTGTATGGTACAGTAGCATAGTAGCTGCCTTCTGGTGCGTGTGTGTGTGTGAGGCTATGTAAAGCGCTTACCAAGTTGTAGAAAAGCACTATATAAATGCAATTCAT
>JAPSES010000120.1:12081439-12098080 GCA_029822895.1 Maxillicosta whitleyi | reverse complement strand
TATATATACATACACACACACGAAGCTGGTCAGAAAAAACAATGTCATTCACAAATATTTTCGTTTTCTATATTCCACCTGTTAGCAGAAAAACTTACAAAGGTTTCTTTAGAATACCCTCCAGGCCTGTCTGTCACTCTGTGTAACTTCAAGGCATTCATTGAAACAGTAGCTTTTTAAGACTGAAATGACCTCCTCAGGGCACTGGCCGACTACGTTGACAAACGGCGTGTTGCAGTGTAGACTGTTGAACGCGGCCCCAAGAGCTTCAAACAGCGCCCTGAGAGAGGAAACTCAGGGTTTTAGCTGCACTTTGTCACCACTCATCTAACCTCTAATTCAATTTCTCACCTTCAGGGGAGTCTTTTCATCAATAGCTCATCAGTTTGCTTTCTTTTGTACTTCACCTACTTCTGTATGTGAGTCAAACTGTAGTAGCTGTTCCTAAACTGATCGGTTCAGTGTGTGTTCCTGTGGTTGCCGTGTGGCTTTGTACTCTGATTAGATCAGTTGTATGATTTCTATTGTTGAGTAACTGGACTGGTTGCTTCTTACTGCAGGTTTGTTCAGTCGCAGCCGATGGAGACGAATCCTGTCAACCACTGCCAGCCTGTCGCCATGGAAACAGGTAATCAAAAGCCACATTACTGATGATTTATGTGCAGTAATTAATGCTAATGAGACGCTCGGCACTTTGTGATGTTCAGCTTTCACTTTGTTTCAACTCTCAGTTTCTTTTAAGATTCTTTTTGAAGACAATGAAAACATAACACTGTAATGCTGTCAGTAGTTTTCCTTTTAATGGGTTTTTGTCATGTATTGTGTTTTAATGAACACAAGAAGGAAAACGCAAATGAGTCAATTTATAATTTTCCAATTCCCATCATTGTGACAGCGGATCCTTTTTAGTAATTTCTCAAACAATAAGGCTACATTTTGCAGGTTCAACATTCTCAGATCTAATCATTTAAAGCGTTTTCTATGTATGAATGATTATAGTAATTTAGACTACTTAGCAGCTGAAATGATTAATATAAACCCCTCAATTTCCACATGCCCCTTCTATCTAAGAAAACAAAAGAAAATCAGGCATATTCCCTTTTATTTTTTCAATTTTTTTATTTATTTATTTGATGAAATGATTGTTTGTAATAAAGACACAACTGGGTGTATTTCCTCTATTAAAGGTAGAGTAGGAGATGTTTTTCTGGAGCCTTTTTCTTTTTACTATATTGCTTAAAATCCCCCTGGCACCCCGATTTCAACACAAAAATAAACATTTTTAGTCACCTGTGGAATGGACAGGACTGAAAAAACACCATCCAATCATTTTAACCAACCCATCAAAATGATTGAACAATGATATGTCCATCAAACTCAACTGCCATCTGTCCCTCCCCCCTCTGTGAATAGAATCAGTATAATGAAGGTGTGGCTTTAGGAGGAAGTCTGAAGAAAGCGGTTTGGGCTTTTGAATTGTATATTTCCAAACTGTAGATTAATCAGCCATTTTTCCAGGATCTTCAACCCTACTTTTAAGACGACCTATTACGTGTCAGGTTAAGAACAAACCTGGTTTCTGTTTGCAGCGTGGGGGGGTTGAGAAACTTAAATTCTCCAGTCAGGTTCCTCCAGGAGAATTCACATTTACCATGAATGTACATAATTGGATTTCCCAGTTTGATAGAGTTTACAGTATCAGAACAGAGTATAAACAGTGAAACAAATTAAACCTGCTCTCGTTCACATTTTGAGGATGAGCATGTCCATTGTTACTTCTCTAGTGCTGTTTGTACAGAGAACACCATGTTAAATCTGAATATTTATATTTGTTATGATTGACACTGTACAGAAGTAGCTTACTAATCACACATTGATTTCACTTTTAATAAAAACACTTTCTGTTGGTATTGGTGACTCTGTGGACAATGTGTTTCAACCACATTTAACATTAGTATTAAAAACAGAATAGGATTTTACCATTTATTATAAAGGGCTGCAGATTGTTGAAGAACAAACTTCAAAAATTTGTGTACTTTGTAATTTAGATGTAGTTGAAGTGGTAAAAGTGAAACAATCAGCATAGTATGTCATTCCACTGGAAAAAACAGCATTGGAGACAGTGATCATTTTTGTGTCTGGTTTAATTATAAGATAACTAAAGAACACATGAAGTGGCTTTAACAAGATGTAACTTGCGATTTTGTTTGCATTTCAGTTGACTGCATCTTTTCTTCTTTGTGATTCTTTTCTTTGTGTTTGTTAAATGTTGCTGCAAAAACAAGGTCTTGTTAGATAAGGCTGGATTAATTAGGTGAAAATGCTTCTGCAATCCAATCCGATCACAGCAGAAGAAATACATTATATGAGTAATTATTTTTAAAAAAAAAAAAAAAAAAAAAAAAAAAAGAAGAGTGCTCCAACAAAACAAAACCCTTTATGTAATATCCACTTTTTTTTCTTTTTTTTTTTTTTCCTTTTCATTACACTGATATAATTGCTAGCTCATCTATAGTGTTGGATGAATTTAGTGTCTTCTTGTGATGCTAAAGATGTAATTAATGCAAATTTATTTACCTCAGAACATAGACAACAACCAAATTCCTTTTTATTTCATAAGGAAAATGTAACAAAATGAGGATTCTTTTGAAATCCTGATTTTATTACAAAGGTGTTTTTTGTACATCATATTACTTGTAAAAGATCATCATAGCTGAATTAATAAGTATCACATTTTTAATTAGTTCTTGTGGTTTGGTTGTAGATCTTCTAAACTACCACAGCCTCCTTCCATTCTTTACTGGGTTTTATTTGAGAGGATGTGTATGTACACAAAACCTATGTTCAATCACAAAGAGAGTGGAGGTCTAACCATTGTTTCCATAAGACCCTTGTCCTCTTTTCCAAGTTCCTTGTTTAAAAACCACCCACTTGCTCATGAATATTCACTGCTTTACCTAATTGCTATTCACCCCTAGCGGTGTGGTTCCAGGTGCTGGTGGTAGTCAGGGGCTGTAACAAGGGCGAAGTGCAGCGTGCACTGCATCATTCTGTCGACCCTTAATTTATCTCTAAGGGGGAAATTCACATAAACAGGACTTAGATCAGATTGACTCTGCAATCACCTACATGCTAAATGTCTGCAGTCACATACATACTCAGTGTATTCATAACAATAATGTATCTTTATTTAGTTACAGTCTGAAATTGCTTTAAAATATAAGGAAAACCTGTAACTTCTTTAAGCTGTAAAAGAGGTCATTGATATATGAGGCAAGTGAATTTAAAAATGGAAACTGGTTATGATGACATGACCTGATATAACATAGGAGTAAACACCATTGTTTTGTTTTTCAATCAGGTTCAGCCAATGGAAGATACTCCTGTTCAAAGATTTTCGTCAACCACCGCTGTTTCTCAGGACCCTACCTCAATAAGGGACGAATTGCAGAGCTTCCACAGGCTGTTGGACCTGGAAAGTGCACACTGGTCCTGAAAGAGGTGGGCCAATGTTAAAAAACACTGGGGAGATGGAGAGGAGCAGTTTAATCAAAGACCTGCACACTTTCAAAGGGGGAGGAGGAGGGCTGACAGACACTGAAAGAGGGAGGAGGTGAAAGATGGAGGGTAAGACAGCGATGTCTTGTTAACCACCTGCAGTTTCCCAGCAGTGTCTTCATCTTAATGTGAGGAGCTGTCAGTCAAGTGTGTTTACACATTACACAGTACACACCACCTCCACTGCTCAGCAAAACAGCCTGTTAATTTCTCTAGAGACTGTGTGAGTGTAGTTTGGTAACAGCTCATTTTTGTAAAGAAGAATGTGATGCACATTTGTCCTTTTGTTTTTGTTTCGTGTTTTGTGCTGCGTTTAGTCTTTTAGAGCAGTTACTGTGAATCTTCATGGGAATTTTTCAGTTGATCCACAGGTTTATTTTTTTTTAATCTGAGCTCTGCTTTTGCCTCCAGCTGCTGAGCATGCTGATCAACGCTGCGTACAAGCCTGGACGAGTCCTGAAGGAGCTGCAGGAGTTGGAGGATCAGAGCTGGGACTGCCAAGAGGAGACCCTCAAAGCCAAGTGAGCAGACCAAAACACACAAAGTATAGGGGAACCTGCATCAGAAGAACAGACTAAGATTTAATCTGGTATTTTCTGGAGAAACTTTCTTCGACTTGGGAGTTGTAAAATTATAGTCCCTCAGGCCTTTATGCTCACTGTTCCCTAAATCATAACAGTTCAGGAAATCATCAGATCTTTTCCACTCAAAAATCGCTGGCAGGTTTTTCTGTTCTCTGGCCTTATGAATCTATTTTGCACCCTTCTATTGAATTTGTTCCTGCAGTGTTTTTTGTGAAGTCTGCATTTTCTTCTACTGCTGGCTGCACTAAGTCAAATTATTCCACAGCTTCGGGCTGCATGCACCATTGTTTTCTAATCAAAAAGTGTCCTATTTCTTCTGGCTAAAAGTCATAAGTTGGAGTGAGTCACCTGCAGGAGCCCACAAAGCACAAAGATCACATTCATGCATCAGTGTTTTCACTGCTCAGTCAAGAGGCTACTTTTAATTTACTGCATTAGTTTTTGTTTAATGAACTGGTTACTTTTTTATATAATAATCTGTTTAGTATATTTATAGCACCCCACCAGTCTGTCCTGTATATTTATGCACATAATGTATATCTACTGATGGGACTTCAGGTTTTTATGCCAGACTGCATTTCATTATCATGTACATGTACATGTGTAATGACAAAGTTTAAGATGATGTAATTTGTACAATTTTCCATTCATTTATCTCTAGGATGTTTTGAGAGTTTACCTTTATATCAGTGTTTTTCTAGATTATTGGAATAAAACTAAAACTAGCAATGGGGAAAAAACTCACAGAAGAAGGTTTTGTGTTTCAACAGCACTAAATCCAACCAAAATTGCAAGCATTTTTTTAATTTATTTTTTTCAGTTTTGGGATGTAAAAGCCTTAGTACTGTACTTTCTTTCATTGTTCCCTTTTCTGCTTCTATAAATCAAAGCTTTCCTCATAATAGCTTAAAAAAAAAAAAAAACGCTGAAATTACTCAAACCAGTCAATTCCTCAGAAAACTAAATCTACTTTTATACTCAAAAACAACAATACAATAATAAATTTGTACAAACATAAATGCTCTATTTCTCAGTGTACACACACAAGTTGGGAAGAAAGATAACTTTTTTTAATGGTTTCCAAAACAAACTCTTCAGTTACATTTTGAGAGGTCATGTGACTTTGCAGGCCAGACTTCCCTTTTCTAACCTTGGCCATTAAAGAAGAGTTTGCAAAATTGACTAGAGCGTGTCTTCAATGTCCCTCATCAGTTCAGTGATCTGAATTCATGGCAACTCTGAGTAACAGCCCACTTTAATATCATTACCGTGCTGGCAATCATCATTCATTGTCAGGTACTTTGATGGATTACAGATTGTTTAATTATCCATTGTTCTCATAAATAAAAGTGTAATCGCTGGCTCACAGTGTCACATGATGCCCTCCCTTCTCCATTGTCCCTTCTGTTTCAGATATAAAGGGAAAACCTATCGTTCCACCATCCACATAGTCCGCCTTGCAGATCAGATCCCAGACTTCTGCCGTAAGGTGTGTTTGAAGCTCCAGTGCTGCCCGAACCTCTTCAGCCCCATCCTCGTTACCGACAAGTGCCCGGAGAAGTGCTTCGTACAGACAAAAACCAAATACAGTGAGTCTGTGTAATTATACGCATCACTTCCTTCGCCACAGTTATGAAGAAGACCCAAATCAAAGCTTGTGTCGCTGCCGAGTGTATAATTGCCTTTGATGACTAGTTAAGTTTTGTTTTGGGTGCATTGTTTGCAACATCTGCTGTGCGTCCTCAGCCCACTACTATGGGAAGAAGAGGAAGCTGTCCAAGCCAGCAGGAGGAGAGGAGACGGCAGAGGGGGAGCTGGCCAAGCCGACGCGCCGCAGGAAGAAGAGGAAAGCTATCTTTGTGCAGAAGAAAAGGCGCTCATCCACTGTGGACTACACTCCTGCTGGCTCACCACAGGTTAGATGACACTCCTCTTCTCCACTTGACGCCTTTTTTCTCTGTCTGTCTTCCTCCGTTTCGCTGTGTCCGACAGAAGATACTTATTGAACCACCAGAATGAAAACAGACTCATCCCTAAAAATATGCTGGAGCCGGGAGGAAAAGGAGCCTCACTGACAGGAAACGCAGCTCAAAAGAAATTTTAAATTTACTGTGGACTCGCTTATAATTTACATGTTGCTCATACCAATTACAGGCCTTTGAATTTAAATGCATGCTTTGGTTTTACGTGTGATGTTCCAAAAAGGAAAAAAAAAAAAAAAAACATTAGACTCTTGTGTAACTGCTTTGTTTTTTTTGTTTTTTTTTACAAGTGAAACATGGACTCTGTACTGGTCAAACTGGTCTGCAACTGGTTTTGGTCATGAAGACAGGTGTTAGAGGATGAAGCTAAATAAACAATGGGATTTTATTGAATCTGAAATGACTATTAATGTATCCGACTCCTCCAAAACTTTATGGTAACTACAGTATTTCTGTTGTATATATTAGTGAAGGCGTCAGCTGAATCTTAGATACAGAGACAGACGATCATTTAAGAGTTGATTCACAGTGTTTCATTTGTGCTTTGAAACAACAGTCCCATCAGTGACGTCTTTTAGTGAAGAAGGGCTTTTTGTCTGGGAAAAAAATAAAGAGCTTAAGAATCCACTAAATAGTAGTAGTTTTAATGGCAAATGGAAACACTTTGGTAAAAGCTCTACTGCTTTTCCATGTCATTGCAAAATCCAGCTAAATGTCCTTAGTATGCAAGTATTCACTGGACATCAGGTGGGGTTTTTTCTTCTCTTTTTGGCACATGTGTTCTTAAAACATTAAAAAAAAAAGGTTCTTGTTTGTCCATCTGAGTCCATTGGCGTCTCATAACCATGTCATATACATTTTTCAATTGTTTTTGTGCAGGAAGAGGCCTCTGTACATTATTTCTGCCCATCATTTACACTGAAAGAGTATTAGAACTGGATTTTTAAACAGAATGCATCACTACAGCTAATAATGCGAAGCTATTAAGGAATCTAGGTGTTTCTCCCAGTTTGATATCCTTTAATGTGAAATGGATAAGTCACTCCAGTCTCATAGAGGTAACCTAAACCTCTGCAGACAACATGAGCCGTTGGTTGTGTCAGTTACAGGGAACTTCCTTTGCCTCTGTCTCACAGCTACAGCTCACATATCTCTTACTTTGGGACATTTTAGGATGGTTAAGACAGCAGCATTTTCCCTTGGGGGCATGGTAGAGCCCAAAAAACAGAGTTAAAGCTGAATTTCAACAAAAGCATTTTTTCAGAGTTGTGTTTTTGGGGCATTTGTCAAATGACTAAAAACACAAATCTGAAAAAATACATTTGTTGATCTGTATTTGAACAATGGATGGAATCTAAACAGTACAGTTGTAATCTGTTTATTTTGAACAGGACATATCATCTCCATTTTAATTCTAAATACGTTTGATTCCTAATAAAGAAGCAGGCGTTAAATAAAACAGGAAGTTAGTGAATCTTACGTGCTATTCACTTAATTCAAAGTTATCTCTATCTTAGTGTCATGGAGGATTATGTGTGGAGAGTGAGAAAATGAAGTAGGGGCCAAACATGGATACGTGAGCCTCACCTCATCTGACTCTGACACTCTTTCTCTCCTCAGGACAGTGATGAGGAGCAGGAGGATGAAGAGATGGCATTGCAGTCAGGCAGTGAAGGCACCAGCTCAGAGCCTCGTGAGGACCACACAGATGCGTCCTCCGTGGAGGTGACCAGCAGTCGTCCACGGCGTGCTGTCACGCTCCGCAGGGCAATCAGTATGGCCAACTCCATGACCAACCTTGAGGCTGCTGAAGGTCGCAGGAGGTCAACCCGCTCACTGTCGGCCTACAACCAGAACAACAACAAGTACCAGCCACCCAAAGGACAAGACATCCAGGTCAGAAGGACCACACATCAGTCATGAAACGTTGTCATAGAACACTTACTGTACTGTACAGAAGTTTTAGGCTACCTCCAGGTTTGTTTTGTTTTTGTTTTTTGGAAGGATGAAATTAGCACATATATTTATTTCTCATTCTCTTTTCTCCAGATTCAAGAAAAGAAAGAGAATGTGTACAAATTTTAAACTTATTTTTTACATACCTACCAGTTTTTTTTCTTTTCCTCTTTAACGACAAGTTTGTTTGACCTGCACAAAATAGTGTTAAATAAAAGAAAATTTTAATGAATATGACATTGACATTTCACAGACTACGTCATGGGAGGATGGGAACTTGCATTAACTCATTAAAACAGTACAATATGTCCCCTTTTATGAACCAGCATAAAACAGCCCACAGTGCTGCCAGTGGTCCAGAACTGAACAGTACACCTTTAATGCTGGTCTGTGTGTTTCAGGTGGAGGAGGAGGAAGGTCAGCTGGTTCTGGACAGGAACCCTCTGGAGTGGAGCGTAGATGAAGTCGTACAGTTCATCAACTCCACAGACTGTGCATCTCTGGCCAACATTTTTCAAGAGCAGGTACATACATAAATATGTTTGTTACAAATATCTTTGTCTGGTTCTAGTTTTTTTTCGCACTTGTGAGCCTGTTTAAAACATTGTCACTGATTTCCATCTCTACATGATAAAGTTGATGATCACTGATCATGCTGCTATATTTATTTGTTATATGTAACTGTAAAACCTGACGTGTCATCGTTGACACACCCTACACATGCAGTTTGGAAGGCTGTAACTCTTTCACTGTTTGTGCAATTGGAAAAATTCCAACGCTTTCTGGAGCCTGCGCTTTATAGACTGTATTATATTAGGTTATTGTGGTAATTTCACCCACCTTTGTACTAGAAGCTGGTGAAGAAGTCATTTTTGCAGCATTATAATGTACACTAAATTATAAATGATTGCCTGATTTTGAAAGATCTGGGGGGAAAAGTGCTCTGGATGTTCAAAATGAAATAAAAGTCCAGGCCACCATTTTAGGCTTAGGGTTTAAATTAGAATTATCCTGTATTTTCTGAACAGACAAAGCTCTGTAATGTAATTGTTGTTTTAAAATGTAAGAAACTATATGGTACAATCCACATGAATATATGAATTTAAAAACACAACAAAACAAAAACACCATATGCAGCTCACAAACTCCCACTGTGGAGTAAAATGTTTTATTCAGTGGAGCTGGATCTTTATGTTAATGTGTGTGTGTGTGTGTGTGTGTGTGTGTAGGACATTGATGGCCAGGCCCTGCTGCTGCTCACCCTGCCCACGGTACAGGAGTGTATGGACCTGAAGCTCGGTCCAGCCATCAAACTATGCCACCAAATCGAGCGTGTCAAGGTTGCCTTCTACAGACAGTATGCAAACTGACCAGGACGCATGTCTGTGAGGACGCTACGGTTGTACACGTCTGGAGAATCATTGGATTTAGTTCCCTGTTTATGGAAAAAATAAAACTGGGAATCTGACAATATGGATTTTTTTGGTGAAGAATTCCAGATTGCTAGAAGAGATTGTTTTCAGTGGAGTTGCATGGGAAAAGCACAAACTCAGTGACAGTGGAGTGAACTGTGGAGGATTTACTGCTATGATGAGCTGAAGGAATAACTTCTGGGATACTGTATGAAGATGTGATTTAGTACCCACTAAGACTTTCCCAGTGCTGCCGCCAGCAGAACAAAACACATTGGAGATGGCCCATTTGCTTTACTGATCTGTGAAGAGGTTATTTTCAGGAGTGGATGAGTCGTTTCTGAAGACACTTTTGTTTATTTCTTACTTTATTTGTGATAGAGAAGCGTTTGAGTTAAAATTATAACCATAACCACTTTTCAGTGTTTCCCCCTTTTTGTGTGACATAATTGGTTCTGAAAAATAAAATGAAAAAGTATTTAACATTAAAAATTAATATATTTGGAATATTTATTGTTATCTTAATTTATGAGGAGTAATCTATTTGGATGTAAAGAAAACAAATGAACATTTATGACATTACTTCAACAGTTTCCACTGAAACAAGCCTCTAAATCAGGTTGTAAGTTGTTCACAAACCTGCTATTTTTTTCCTAGATTTTATTTTGTGGGGAAAAAGGCATAAATAGTGTTTGAGAAATTGACATCCTAAACTAATCTGAACTCAGTCATGCTCTCTCCTTATTGTTACAATCATGTGAAATAATCCTGTAAGCTATTTTGTGTCCATCTATGCAAATGTGTTGCAGATATTTTTGATAAGTAAGAAAATAAATTTCTATTGATTTTTATATGTTGGTCTTGAAATTTCTTTAATCACAACAAAATCACTGAAACCTCAAGAACTTCCCACAGATGAGATTTTTGATCTGGTAAGTATGAAATCATTTTACTGTCACTGATATTAAAGAAAAAACTGTCAAAATGAAAAGCTTCTTAAATGAATGACTATCATTTTTAAATGACTAATTTTTTTAATCATTGTTTTGGAAATGGGCTTCCACCGTGAGTAAAATGATGACCTGTGTTTCAAATAATGAAAAGAGTCACAACTGACTCGACTCCAGCTACAGACTGAATGGTATTAAGACAATTTACTGTCAGTGTTCGGGTTCAATTAAGTAAAAACACTGAAACTGGGAGTAAAAAAGGCAGTTGTATAGAATGTGGCTTGGCCTGTCATGGAGCTTCATATATTTATTGAGTTGTTTAATGCCACTAACACAGCGTCAGCATCAGATACTTCAGGTCTTGAGGATCTTGGCTTCATGTGCAAGACACATAATGTGCATGGAAATGTCCCCACCTGGATTTAACTCTACAAATAGTTCAGATCTTTCTGTTGGAAAATGACTGCAGTGATAAATGTTTCATATCCTACATGTTATTCAACCCAAACTGATGCAGAGATCAGTTTGATGGAGAGCATCTGCCTTTCAATGGATAATAGTCATGTTTTCTGATGGGTCAGACTGACCCTGTTCCAGAGTAATGGACATATCAGGGTAAGAAGAGAAGCAGATGAAGTGATTACCCATCATCCCTAGTGCATGTTCATGGAGTATGTTGTATTGATTGCTAATCCATGCAGATGGTAACTGGTTTCACAGTTTCCCCTATTAAATGTAAACTTGTTACTCTGTGCAAACCATTCATTTTGAGAGTGTACTGTATTATTATTTACAGACAGTATTTTGAGAAACAAGGTTATCAAAATGTACTAATGGCATAGTAGGTTATTATTTGAAAGTATTATGATGGTTTTGAAAAAGATTCTCATCGTTATTGGATACTAAATTGTTATTGTGACTTACACATTTTTTCCTCATGACTGTTGAACTAATTGGCTTCTGGTCATAAGGAAAAAAGTTATTATTCCTATGGAAATACCAATGTTTACATGACAACTTGACACTGCTAATGAGCCGTATATTACTATTAATCCAACATAAACTCATAAGTTTTTAATTTTAAGTGAAATAAATGTATAAAACCCTGTTTATGTAAATAAAAAGTAGATCTCTGCTCAGTGTGTTACACTTACACCGAGGAGATTAAGGGTTAACAGATGCTCCCTCCTATGTGAAGAGATATGGGAAGTCAGACTTGACAGAACAACCTCAGTTGTAGAGGAACCACAGTCCTCTGCTTCTCTTCAAACAGCTGTTCACTTGTTTTACATCATTTATTTACTGTTGAATAAATATTCTGTCCAGAATCTGTTTCTTGATTTCTGACATCAGATATAAAAATGCAAAACAAAAACAAAAAAGAAACAACACACTGTTGGTGACTGATAGCACATACATTAATAATATAAGTTAGTATTAATAAATTAAGATAGGCACATGGTACTGTCACATTTAACTGGGTACCCTGATCCTGGCTAAATATTCTGATTACCCTTCAAATAAATAAAAGGTATACAGTAAATCAGTTGGGACACAGTTAATGTTTAAAAGTAAATAACAGTATTAGGTTTATGGCATGTGTCACATACTATCATGCATAATTACTAATGGAAATCATGGACATCAGTTAAAACCTTGAAAAAGAACAGTTTCATCTATCACTTGTCTTCGAAATAAATGTGACCACCAGCATTTTAATAACAGGGTATCAAATATGTTTCGATGGTTTTAAAAGTCACTTTTCCAACTGGGTAGGCAAAGACAGTCTTGACAGACACTAATGTATTCCACAAAAGCCAAATGACACAATTACACATGAAATGAAACTGACTGTTTCCAAAACAAAACCAAGCCAAGTGCCGCTGAGCAGGAAAAAACAAAAATTCAGAAATTATAAACAATAGCAGCAAGTTCCCTCTTTTCTATCAAATTAAAGCATCTCCACCACACAAAGGGAAACCCCTCCTTTCTCCACAGACAGACAATAAATCCTTTGTAGTCTTCAGTTATTTAGCCATTATTTATATTGGACATGTTGGCTGAACAGGTATCATGTGGTTAAACACACAGTAGAACTCAATAAGACCAGACACACATTCAACGGCAAGTAAAACAAAAGCAACAGATGGAAGGTGATAGCTGAGAAGTTCTATAAGTACTTGTTTTGATAAGTAAGTCATTATTTTTCAGGTTTTTAGATTAGCATGTTGAATCCTTGTAGAAGACAAATACTCATGTCTACTAAGAACACTATAAAATAGAATCCTGTTATACAGGGTTAAACCACAAGAAGAAGAGCAAAGTGTAAAGGAAGCATAAACCACATTAACGGTTTTCAACATCTGACACATTTAACGGCTAAAATGACACATTTCTAGACCTCAGACAGCGAATAGCGGATGTTTTCTTTAAGTCAACACTAACAAATTTTTTTAAAAAAAAGTAATAATAATGATCTCTTACAACCAGGGATGTGGGGCCCTGTGAAAAAAAACAGATTTTGGGCCCCATCACTTCAATAGTGCAGGCATGAATCAATATTATGCTTACAATAGATTTTATGATTTTGTGCAAGATCGATGAGAAAAGGACACATAACGTTTAATATTTTGTATGCTGAAAGTATTAAAAAAAAAAATTATATGGATATACATATACAAATAAAATATAGTTTCATTTTTGGATGGAAGTATATTAACTAGTATCAGGAGCTCTGGAACCTGGATCAAACCATATCTGAAATATGGAGGAGGAGACAGCTTTTTGCCAAAAACAAAACAAAAATGATGCAAAAAACCCCCCAAAAACTAATATGTTTATTGTTTATATATGATATACTCATTGTGCCTTGTGAAGCAACGATTCTTTGTGGTGATGAGTTAAAAAAAAAAAAAAAAAACATTACAAAACTGTATCAAATCAAATGAAATGTATTTATATAGCTCCAAATCATAACAAAAGGTATCTCATGACACTTTATATATGGAGCTGGTTGAAACCAGACTCTGAAGCCAATTTACAAAAACTCAACAGAATCTTCTAGGGGCAAGGATGGAATGGCATGGATGCAATAGATGCATAGATAACTAAACTAGAACTGTCAAAAGTAGATCAGCTAGTGTTCGTATCTAATAACTAAAAACCAGACCAAAAGGTCATGACTGTTAATACTAGAACTACATAAGAAGTATAACAGTGGGTGTACTACTACTACTACAACAGTTAGTACAAGTAATCGAAGCCTGATGATGATGATGATGATGATGATGATGATGATGAAGAAGGTAGGAGAGGGGCAGGACCACAGCAGCAGGTCCAGAAAAACCTGTGAGACGACAAAACACCGAGATTCCGGGGAAGAAGTCGTGTCAGTAACATGTATTTGCTGGAGCGTAAAAAGAAGAGGAAATTAGGAGAGAAAAGGTCAGAGAAGACTGACTAATGTTCTATTTTCTGGGAATCACCCTCACTTTTTCCATTATACAACTATTAGTCATGTCAATTCAATTTTATTTATAAAGCACATTTAAAGACAAAAAAAACAAAAAAAAAAAACAGACATTGACCAAAGTGCTGCACAGATTCAAAGCAGGGATAGAAAAAAGATGTTAAAATCTACACAAGTAAAATAAAATGAAGTAAAATAAATCAAATGTCAAACTGTCAATTCTAAGTCTACTTTCAAAACCAAAGATCAAAAATGTTTTTTTCAGCTGTTGGTGAGGTCCTGATATGGAGGGGTAGGGTGTTCCATAGTTCAGGGGCAGTAACAGAAAAGGCCCACCCTCCCCTGTGCTTCAGTCTGGACCTGGAAACAACCAGGAGTAAATGATCAGCTGACCTCAGTCAACAAAAAGAACAGAGTGTGCACAATTAAAAGATCAGAAATATAAGAAGGCGCCAACCCATAAATAGTAAAATCATAAAATAAATTATAAAACAAACTTGGAGCCAGGGTAGAGAGGCTAAACCGGGCATAACATGCTCGCTTGCATGTGCCAGTTCAGAGGCAGGCATGAGCACGTTGGACCAACTGAAGGTGAGACAGCAGAGACTGAGAGACACCTAGAGGCTGTTACAGTAGTCAAAGCAGGAATCACCTCAAAGGTTTTTAGGGACAGAAAAGGCTTGACTTTTGTAAGGATCCTTAGCTGAAAAAAAAAAAAACAGCTCCCACAACTGCATTTATTTGCTTATTAAATGTGAAGGTGTTTTCAAACACCACCTCCAAATCTTTAGCAGCAGGTTTGTTGTCGGAACCCAGGGGACCAAGGTCAGAAAACTATGTGCCATCCAACTTTTATCATCCTCTAGACATTCCACAAGATACCTAAGAGGGGTAGTGGAGTTATGTTTTAACAGCAGATAGATTTGTGTTTCATCCACATAACAATGTAAAGAGATACCATATTTTTTGAAGAATGAAATGAAAAAAGGATTGGGCCAAGGCTGGGCCCCTGAGGGACGCCATATGTCAGGGGAGTAGAGGAGGAGGAAAACTCCCCCAGCTCAACAGAGAAACTTCTCTCCCCTAGTCAGGACCTAAACCATTCTGAGGCTGAATCCTGTATCAGAGGCGTTGGTAAGATCTAAAAGTACTAGAATTACCAGGTCCACAGAATCAGGAAATAATAAAACATCATTAAGAATCTTTAAAAACGCAGAGATGCCACACTTGGCCCAACACAAGGAAAGACATATTTCAAAAGAACAGAGGGCAAAATGTCAATGGGACAAGCTGTTGGCTGTTGGGTTTGTTTGTTTGTTTGTTTGTTTTACTTCTTTTTATTACAATTTTTTAAACAGTTTTGAAAACAAACAAACAAACAAAACCAGTCATCAAAAATCTGAATTACAATGATGCTACAAGACTGGTTCACGCATATGTTTGTTCAACATCCCCAGCACATTGGGGCAGTGCACAGCGTTTACACAACAGCTCATATTGTACAGCAAAGTAAAACAAAACTGGGTTTTAAGTGACCAGTCACCTTAGTTTAAAAAAAAAAGACAGGGTGTAACTTATGACCTAATACCAGAAATCTTGTCAACAAAAACTATATTCTAATTATACTACATTTTACTCCATTACCACCTCATGTATTCTGTATACTATATTATACTCTATTAGTTATAAACAACCAATAATTTCATCTGGACAACTTAATATCTTAATATATGCTCATGTTATGTTCAAGGACTATTCTGCCTGCTCTCAAGTGCAAAAAAAACCCTCAAAACTGCTAAAAGTAATTCATAAGATCAAAAACAAAGATTAAAGTCCACTTTAGGTTGAATGTTTTGGAGTATTTTTCCATCCTCTTAATCATTTCACAGATGTCCACATTTATCTGCATTCCCCTTAGGGGATCTGCTGTGAGGTCAAAAGGTGCAATCTGATGAATTAATCTTCCATTAAATCCACACAGTTCTAAGAAATCGTTTTTGTTGGATTTTACAGGAAACATCTGGTGCAGATGTAGGACGGCACCTAATGTTTTTCACTATATCTGATAATTAAGCAGCTTTCAATCCAGATATAGCTCACATTTATGGAGGATGCTGTTTATTTATAGTGTCTGTTTTTACCTATTTATGTCATTTTGGTACAACTCACAAAAAACTAAATATTTTTAACCACATTTTCAGAAAAAAAAGATAAAATGTATGCACATTTGTATCCACTGGCGTCACACTACTATTAAAAACTTTGCCAGTTACATGTAATATTTCCTACACTGTAGGAATAATAATAAAAAAAAAAATGTCAGGTGTAATGACCAGACTATCATTACAAATCCAACTTTAGTGTATTCAGGCTTTTTGAACACATGTGTAAAACATGTGGCTCGGGGGCCAAATCTGACCCCCAAATGGTCCAATCCGGCCTGTGGGATGAATTTGTGAAATGCAAATATTACACTCAGTATATTATCAATCAAGGACATTAAAATCATTTTAGTTTTCGTTCCACTTTTAGTCCAATTCAATTTCATGTGGATCAGAACCAGTAAAATACTATCTGTCATGGTTTTGGGTTATTTTGTCTTTTATTTTCTTATTTTTCTTTGTCTCAGCCTGTCCTCTGTCTGCCCTGTTTCCCCTTAGTCACGCCCCATGACCTGATTACTAGATTGCAGCCACCTGATTGGGACAGGTGTTCCCAATCAGGTGGCCT
>JAPSES010000120.1:12068010-12081339 GCA_029822895.1 Maxillicosta whitleyi | reverse complement strand
CCTCTGCCCCTTTTCCGCGATTATTTATTTTCTCATTAATATGAGGGCTGAGGTGAAGGCCCAGCTGTAGTGCTCACTGTTCGCCAGTCAGTCGAGTCAGTTACATTTCCATCTATCCATGACTTACATTTAAGTATCTAAAGTTCACCTGAACCCTTCAAACTATGAAGGTGAAGGTGCTTCCACTCACTCATCTGTTATCATAAAATCCTACTCACATGTTGTATATCCCATAATCACATATTTGACACATTCTTCAAATACATTTCCAAATGTATATTGTTGATTGTGACTGGAATTTTTAAGACACATTAAAGGATTAATTATCAGTTTTTAGGATAAATAAGGCCTTTCGGTATTTTCTAAGGATCCACAAATGCATAGAAAAAACAGAATGCATTGAGTGACAAATGTCATGAAGCCATTTTTATTCACAAAAGAACATAGAAAATAAGTCAAATGTGTAAATGTAATAAGGTCATTTTGAATTCAAAGTTTTAAGAACCAAGTGACAGAAACCGCATATATTCTCATACTGCAGAGCCTTGAACTACACAACTGGTTATCAAATACTCCAAGCTATAAATCAGTTCCTTTTCTCTTGATTTAAATGATGTATTTGCTCTTTGCTCTAGTATTTAATTTAAGAAATAAAAATAAATAAATATCCTTGATGCTAGAAAGTTATAAAAGAAAGTAATTTAATCTTGTTTTACAGAGCTATCAGATGTGTCGCAGCAGGTTGAGTTGGATTTAATGAATTCAGTCACAGTGTTGATGTATCTGTTTGAAGAGTCGAAGAGTCAAAAGCTGTGGAAAAACCCCAGGATGCAGCGGAAAGTTCTGGAAAAAAGACGGAAAGTTCATCCTGAGTTGATTTTTTTTTTTTTTTAAACAAGATCAGTGTTTCAGAAGCATCTTTATTATTATTATCTCATACTATGATGTGTGTGATGATGTGTTGATGTATGTACAGTAACATCATATAGATTCATTTTTCTGCCTTGACATTTGAGATTTGTATGAGGGTGTTTCTATGAGAGGATAGAGGAGCTAAAGCTTCAAGCAGGATGTAGACTAATGTTATAAAGCAAGTTTGGAAACACTTCTATTGTAAATCTATTATTATGTTTCCTGAGATAAAAGAGAAACTATTTGTCCTTTAAAATACATTTTTATATTATTTTTTTTATGCCTCTCACCTGTTTCTTGTTGTCTCTCCTCCTCCTCCTCATGTATATAAACCCTGTCTTGTCTTTGTCTCAGTGCTGTTTCGTCTCGTCTGTTCCCATCAGCTTGTGCTTTCTGAGTAAGTGTTTTCCTAGTCTGTGTTTCTGTCTGTCTCAAAACTTTTTCTGTACCTGGGTCCTGTCGCTGCCTGCCCCCCGTCTGTACCTCTGTTTCCTGGACTGTTTACGTGGTATTGATCCCTGTTTGGAAGGTGGATTCTGCCTCAGCATTTTCCAAACTAGTACCACTGCCCATGAAAAAAAAATATATTTTTTTTATTATTGGACCTTTTTTTTTTTTTTTTTTTGATTTGGACCCCAGTTACTGCCTGCTCCAGTTGTACCTCTGCCACTTTGTTTAATAAACATTTTTTGTTTGATATCTATCTGCTGTTTCCGTCCTACTCTGCATTTGGCTTCATGCTCTAGTACAAGTCGTTACAACTAATAATGTTGTATTTAGTTAATAATAATTGAATTTTACTTTTTCTGTTCTTTTCTCATTATTTTATCTTACAATTTAGTGCTGTATGTTGAAGAGCCTGGTAGATAATAAAAATATATTCTATTTTCTTGTATTTTATGAAAATTGTTTTTTATGTAGTGTGTATATATGTCAAGCATTATGTCATTTATCATACCTTAAAGTCCTACCCCCCTTTTGTGTTAGTTTGCTCATAGAACCAGAGTTATACTCGGTACAGTCCAACTGAGCTCTACTGCTTGACTACAGCTTCACAATGAAGTTAGTAGAGACTCAACCTCCTCCTCAAATGTGTGAAAAAATGTGATATACTCACATTTCAGCAAAATAGGCGAAGTCTGTTGAGCAAGATAGTTGGTCTATATTAGCTACAATCAGTATGGATTGTTTTTTTCTTTGCTGGTCATCACTTGTGATACCAGTTTAATATTAACAGCCACTGGAGACACAAACCATCTACAGATATATACTATTTAACACCTGTTGATCCACTAATCCTATCAATACATGAAAGTAATTAGTGTAAAATACAGTATGTCATCTTTTCATGGTCATCAAATATGACCCAGTTGAAGGTTCAGAGGCTCTGTAGTTACCGTGGAAACACTGTCATCTTCTACCACATTGATTCACCAGTAAAACCCATGGAGTTGGATCAGTTACAGAGGATGGAAACAGTTGTTTTATATTCAGTTAATGATATATATATTTTTGATGAAAAAGTAACTTCTTAATTTCTTTCTTTTGATATGATTAACTTTGAATTTACTCTGAGTTTTCATGAACATCTATGTGATCTGTAAATTAACAATAGGAAAATGCATGATTCACACACACACACACACACACACACAAATGCAATACAGATAATGATATTAAAAAATGATGATAAATCAGTTAAGAAAGGTAGAAGTAGAGGTCAAGATGTAAAAGAAAATTTGCTTTTCAATTAAAATGACAGAAAGCCCAGACCTTGTCTTAAGTCTTATTCACAGTCAGACTCATGTCAGCTTGTAGTAGTAAAGGGACATTTTCACATATGAATATGTGCAGATTTAAGTGGAAGATTTGTGACCCATTTTGTATCATTTCAGATCATCAGATACTTTGACCCATAAAGACCCAGCGCTACTTTTGTGGCAGATCCCAAATAATTTTTTTTCTCTCTGATCTACCTATCTTACATGATTTATCACCATTTATTATAATATCATACTCTCTATTTCGCTTTTTTAATTTTTTTTTTTTTTTACTGTAAATCATGTATTTTGTTACACACACACTTTGCATTTTTCACTGTAAATCATGTATTTTCACACACACACACACACACTTTGCATTTTTCACTGTAGATCATGGATTTTCCGACACACACACACACACACATATAATTTACCAATTTAATTTACCATATTTAATTTAGTTGTTCATGAACTAACCTTCACTATGATGTTTCTGAACCTCCAAATGAGTTGTATCTGATGACTATGAAAAATAGACAAACTGCATTTTACACCAATTATTTACATGGATTGACAGAATTGATGGATCAGTGGGTATTAAACAGTTCAGTTCAGTAGATACCTTTGCTCACTGGTGAAGGTTGTAGTCTTTATGGGTTAAGTTGGTCTGTTTGAAGCAGTTAAGACACAGCAAGTTCATAATATTTTAATAGTTGTAACATTTACATTTTGCCCCTTTTTCAAGACGATGTTGAAGCTGGTATAGAAGTGAAAAAAGACAGTTTCATTTACAATGAAATGCAAATCTCTTATCCTCATTAATATGCAGTATGTAAGGATGTATCTTGCTATGGAGTGGAAAAAGCTGGCTTAGTGGTATTTTAAAGAAGCCCCTGAAGTAGGCTACATAAAACTGCATCACCACTCGTCGTCTGATCTACGGGGTTTTGACATGCATGACATGTGTATGTATATCTTTGTGGTATGTATAAGACTTTACTTTTTCTCAACTGGAAAAACATCTCTTTGGTTTCCTCCCACATACTGAACCCAAAGCTGAATGGAAAAGTCTTGTGCCCCCTCTCTCTGTGGGCTGTCAGAGTCATTCTGGGAAATATAAGAAATCACAGGCTGAAGCTGAAACACGGTGAAGTGCTTTTACTACTGAGTCCAGAAGAGGTAAAATGGTTGTTAACTCTGGATAAAGCTGTGTTTAACTCTGCTGATTTGAATCTCATTCCTCACCGTCTGTTGTTTTAAAGTCACTGTTTCCTGTGGACATTCTTCAAGCTGAGGCGTGTTTGCTCAGAGGCACTAACTGCTTCACGCTACACAGCGGAGCAACCATCGGGTCATTATCCTGCAGCAGCTCAGTGAGGAGCTTCAATGAGCTGAACTGTGTGTGAGTCTAGAGGGTGGGAGGCAGGTTCACGAAGAGGAGGAGGAGGCGGAGGTGCACAGGGGGACGAGTGAGGGGGAGGAGAACGAGCAACCTGAGGTCTTGTGGTTGGAAAAGTAGAGCGAGAGCTTCCACTTCAGTTGTTAGACACTGAATATGAAGCTGAAATTAGATCTAGCACCAGAAAAGCAAAGGAAATTATTGTGCAAATTCACTGATTAGATTGAAAAAGTAGTAGATTTGTTAGTAGAAAATATTATATTATTATTCTTATTCAAGACTTTTAGGACTTATTTTAAATATTCAACTTTTGGAGCTCACAATCTCTTATCCTAATTATTACATTGTATATTAATTACAGTAAGAGGTTTTCATATCTGATATTTATGGTTTTATACTGAAAATGAAACTCATTTACTTCGTTCTACAAAAGCTTCTACATTGCTCTCTTATTTTCTAGGAAACATAAATTCACTTTGAGGTCCTTGCTATAAGTCTTATGTCTTGCTGCTACAGACAGATCGACTTTAATCATTTGGTGATCCTCATCATGCACTTATTGGTCTGAAATAGTCCGATGAAAGAGGAAACAGTGTTAGGACTGTATTAAAAAGCAGATCTGTGGGAGATCACTGTTAGGGCACAAGCTGAGGCCTGATCAACCTCAGCTCAGTTGCCGGAGGGAGAAAGTCTGATGTTAGAAAGACCCAGTGATCTCAAAAATATCACTGATGATGTTCCCTAGCTTAGCATCTGATGATATTTCATTTAACAGCTATCAAACAGAATTCAGTGTTTTTCTAAATATGACCTTTGATAGTAAAGTTAAAAACTACCAGCTCACTGCCTTTAAGATGCACAGTGCTCTACTTGACCAATATTAAACAGGATTCTATGTTATCACTGTTTATGATCATTGACTAGTTCTCTCAAATGTGTGTATAAGAGTTTATTTTCCACACGTTTCAGAAGAGGGTTGGAACTCTACCAACCACATCTGCAGGGCTTTGTGACCACCATGACTGTAACGCTGCTTCACTGAGGATCATAAAGACATGAAGCCTTAGAAGAAACTAGCAGCACAGAAAAGGCATGTGTGACTTTGACAGATCTATGATATAATTATATGAATACATGAAATTTGAAACATAATATTTGCACAGTGAATGTGTATGTGAGGATAAGTGAAGTTAAGCATCTTTGAGTACATAGAAAAGCATTATATAAAACTGATTTATTATTATTATTATTATTAGTAGTACTAGTAGTAATAATAATAATTACTTACAAAAGATCCAGGGGACTTGATTTTTCAGATATTATACTGATAGGAAGCTAAAGGATAGACTGTTGTGTGGAGCAGGGGTGGGATTAAATAAGTTATACTTCCTTCCACTCCTTTTTGAATGTGCAAATGAAGTCATACTTTTGTTTTGATTTCTCCATGATTTCTTACTATCTGTTTTATTTCTGAGGATGAAGTAAGATTACTTTTGTTTTGATGCATATTTAAAATATACTAAACTAAAAAACTAACAAAAAAGAAACAATTAGAACTATATAAAACAATAAATAACAAAAATAAAGAAAATTCCAAATATGAAAAGCCTAGATGTCAAAATAAATGCACATGACATCCCTTTTTCAGTAGATATTTAGTATGTGAGTTGTGTTTGTGATGTTTTGAGAGGTGGATATTTGTGACGCTAGCTGTGGTATGTTGTGCACTGTGGTGACTGTAGAAGAGCACAAAGCCAATGAAACATTTTGTGGCTGTTATCACATATTGCAAGTGCTTCTATTTTCTATTGCTCTGTTGCTTTCTTTGACTCAGAAAGTTGTTCTTAATGGTTCATATCCTGAAATTTGTTTAGTTTCCTCACTGTGGGAGTCCAACAGTGACTCACTACTCCCTCTAGTGGTCAAGTCAGTTCATATCTGTAACCTGGTTTTGTTATCTGAAACATCAAATAACAGCATCTTACCTTTTCATTCTAAAGCAAACAAAAAAAAAGACACTTTGGTGATACTTTTAGTTTTATTTTTTTTAGAAATACCAACTATAATTGTTTTTCTTGAGGACATTGTGCTTCAATAGATGTTATTCTGTTTCCTTGTTCATTTGTGTATCTTGTACATGTTGATTTTGTATGGCTCTACCTCAGCTACAGATTTGTGGTCTCGACAGGACATCCTGATTACTGTAACTAATTGTTCTCATAGTTTTTGCAACTGTGTGATGTAACATGGTCAATATTGAACTCAAAGTGTGTTGTTTATTGTTGTAGAACATTCTGACTAAAATACTTTTTCCAGTGGTATGTCTGATTTTAGAAGAGGACTGACTGATTCAACCTCTTTGAATCATCAAAAGTACAAGAATAAAAGTAAAAATAACTGAGAATTTCTAGTTTATTGTGTAAAGTAGCTCAAATTGATGTCATACAATGAAACCGCTTCCACCCTTTTAATGAGGAATATAAAACCATATCCTAAATATAATCAGCTTTTCTTTTGTCTGTAAGGTAAGGTGCTGCATTCAGCTTACAATGCCCCCTCAAGGCATGTGTTCACATACCACTGCATGTCCCCACCCCCCCAACTATCATTAATACACTTGGATGGCCAAGTGGTTAATGTGTTGGACTTAAGATCCAATGGACAATAGTCCTCATGGGTTCAAACCCCACTCCTGGTAATAAACATTTATTTAGAGGCTTGATGCTGAATTGATTGATGTTTCATACGCAGCCAGTGAGGGTTTATGTAGAAGCTCAATTTCAGCGTGTGTTGCATATGAAACACATGCAGACAAATAAATATTCTAAATTCTTTCAATCTTGAGATAATTTTGATAAAAAGGAACCAAGTAAAATCATAAACTACACCCAAAGTAAAGACACCTGAAAACACTGCTGAAATACAGTACTTTACAGTCTGTAAATAACCAAAGTACAATTACTCAAAGTGAAACTACCACCTGAACACCTAACACGACAGCATATTTGTCGACAGCTTAGTTCTCATTTTCAGCCTTTTTCTTTGGAAAAAATGATGTCTAACACTCCAGACCTTGTACCACTGTATTTTAAAGTGTATATTTCACATGTAATGATGCTTGGTTCACTTTAGAGCTAAATGATGTTCCATTGAATCACCCATGTTCCTGTTCCTGTTCATTTACATTTAGATTCATTTCTTCGGTATAACTGTGTGTTACCATGGCAACAGTAGTGTGAGTTTCACACTACTGGGTAACTTAACAAAGTACACAACACAGCTAGTGTGTCCGAAATCACCCTCACCCCCATTTGCTACTCCATTAAAAAAAAAAAAAAAAACACTCAATAGTTCAGTCAGTATTTGTAGTAAACAGAGATTTCAGACCCTTCTAGTTTGGAGTCATAACTAACGGTTGTGGAATCAAAGAGAGATACTTATTTAGGATCACGTAGCAGATATCTGTGGAATATAACGTGGTGTTCTGTGGGACTGTTAATAGAGACTACAGCACATGCAGTCCAATTTAAACTATACCTTGTAACGATTACTTTATATTTGAATGATTTATCATGATTTTCACAAAGCAATGAAACTCATTTAATTTAATTATTGAATTATTTAATTTAATTTAAGTCCTCCCTTACAGTCCTCCCACATTTCAGACAGATGGCAGTATGCTGAATTTGGTAAAATAGATGTGGTTTGAGGAATGAGTAATTTCAGACACTGCCAGGAATTCTAACAATGCTCATCTGAAACAAACACTCCCTGCTTCAGTTTCATCATGTGAGGACTATTGTCTGGGTTATATTTTTGGAAACTCATCCATTGGTTGTTTGAGTGTTGGACATCAAATTGTGGTTGATGTCTGACATTGTATAATCTAAACAAATGTGAAAAGGCACATTTTCTTTGTATTTAATATAATATTGTATAGTACAGTTAAAATGAAAGTATAACTGCACACACAATATTTAACTGGACTGACACATTCACCATCATTCATGGCTCACAATACTCATGTAATGTCACAAATGCCACAACATTTATTTCCAACCATAGTTACATTAATTTTTCCCAGAGTTTTTGTATTGTTGATGGGAGTTGGATCAGTGTGTGAAGTTTTCTCCATCACATCCATATTCTCAAAGTGGTTCAGGTCTGGACTCTGTGGAGACCAATCTGTGTGTGAAAAAAGATGTGTTTTGCTCCAAGATCTACACTGTCACAATCAAATCCTGATGAATCCTGGTTTTGTCATCTTGGAATGTCTGTGTCATTAGAGAAAAAGAAAAAAATCCACTGACGAAAAAACAAACAAAAACTGATTATTTAAGATATTTTGGTATTTTATGGTCACAGAACACTGTACTGTAGGGACTAAGCATGATGGGTAATCGCGTCATCTGCCTCTCTTCTCACCCTGATGGACCATGACTCTGGAACAGGGTCAGTCTGAACTCATCAGATCACATGACCTCTTTACACTGAAACACAGTCCAATCTTTATGTTCTCTATCGAGCTATGGTTGATAGTGGTTAATAAATGAGAAGCTTCTTACGTGTCAGATTAAAAAAAAAACAAACTTGTTTTCAGCTGAAATATATGACGTCACAGTTAGCCTTATTGTTAGTTTTGACCTATATACAGCACACAGAAATTAAAAAACTCTAAGGCCCCTCAGTACAAAATGAATGCAGTAGAAAATAGAATAGAATAGAACTATGGACATACATAGGATATAGCTATAAACAGCTGTAATTATCCAATGGAAGAATCTGTTATATGAGTGACATCCAGGTGGGCTAGTTTTATCAGTGAAGTAAAAGTTTTGTAGAATATCTGTTGAATTGTTTACTTCTTTAAGTCTTGTTTGTGGCTTTTTTTTTATTGTCAGTGTGTTGAATACATTCTTCCTCAGTAAAGAATTACATAAAGCCATAAATTTTATTTGAAACCCATGATATCGACTAAACTCAGTTCAATAGTGAGACCCACTATGACATTTTCAACTTTAGTCAACTTTAGACAACAGCAGCTCTATACATCAATAAGAGGACCTCAGTTTTTGAACATTGATTCATCATTTTTCCATTGTAGCCTCTCATTCATCATTGAAGTGTCAAATTAGTATATTTGGTTTACAGTTTTGATAAAAAATTGTAGGTGATTTAAATATATAATCATGGCCTGAGGGACACTATAATGTCTGTGTTTTGTAATGGCAAATTAACTGATAATGGAAATAAAATTTCTGCTCAACGCAAAAGACAAGAACAACCTACAAATCTGGAAAAAAAATATCCATAATGTATGGCCAAGCACAGAGAAAAACACAGTTATGTGTGGAAAAAAGGAAACAATGGCTAATGCTTAATGAAGGTAAGGACCAAATGTCAACGTCATTATCACAAATCAGCAGGTTTCAATCAACACTATGGTCTAGTAGTGATCAATACAAGTTGGAAAATGAAGTTAAAGCACAGTTCATTAATACGTAAAACAAGGCACAACAGAGGAGAACAATTTACACAGAAAGGCTGGAGCGTGAGCAGGACACAGCTGTAGGGGTGTGTGTGTGTGTGTGTGTGTAGATATGAGTGGATGCAGTTCAGGCTGAGGTGTATGGTGTTAACCATACACTGAGCTCTCTGTCTCTTTCACACACAAACCATCACTTGCATCGCTCTGCACACTTGAAAACTAGGTCACAGTAACACACACACACATATAGTTTTAAAGACACGACTGAGAGGGAGCGAGAGACAGAGAGAACAATCAGATGTGATACAGACGAGGCTGGATCTGTGTGAAAGCCTGTCAGCTCAACCCAGAACTCCTTCAGATTGTTCGCTAAAGCCTCACAGGAGAACCTCACACTGTCCAAACACAGATTTCATCATTGTTTCACGGATGATAATGATTTGGGGTTTTTTTGATGATGGGTCGATTGTAACCAGTTTCTCTCGACCTGCTTGTTTAGGAGACTGAAATGTGTGAACTTGTTGCAGTTATCTGTAGGTTAAAAATGTGAGAAAACACATGAACTGCTTTACAGCTGAGAAAAAGACAAGAATAAAAAGGAAAAATCAGTGATGAAATCTTTGTAAGACCATGTCAGAATCAATGTGAGGGAAAGATGAAGTCATGTATTATATGTGAAGTTTTCAGCATGAGTTGTTTTTGCATCAGGATAAAAAAAAAAAAAAAAAAAAAAAATCCTTTTCCCCCTGATAAGACATAGTGAATATTTCATTATATACAGAAAAGCCAGTGTGACAATGTGACACCAGTGAAACTGAAGGAACAACAACTTTGATGCCAAGTTAAAGATACAAAGAAAAGGAATTATATCAATAAGGACTTGAAATGAACAGAAATAGTTTTAATTGACTACTTTTTGCAGGATTCCCCTAATGGTTGTATTATAAAATAAATACAATAAATGAAAATTTAAAAAGGAACATCATATGTACAAGTGTGATGGTTTTAATGCACATTTTCAGTTTGTGACTAAATCAAGAAAAAATCAAGCTGAAAAGGGCTAAAATATCATTAACAAAAAGAGGAATTTATTATAAAAGATGGACATGTTCCAGTTTTATAAAAATAACCTCCAAAAAATAGGAATGATGACAAGTCATTATTGTGCTTCAAGGATTATGCTTTTTATCATTTAAGTGAGATCACGTGAACCAGAGACAATGTCATACATTTCAAATGATTTTTTTCCCTCTATTTAACCTTTCTTAAGTGACTTATTGCCATTTATTAAAATATTATACTCTGTATTTTATGCATTTTTAGTGAAAAATAGATATTTTCTTGTATTTGATATACTGATTATGTAGTTGTTCATAAAAACTCAAATTAAGGTTGATGGTTATTAGGCCTATATCAGAAATAGGAAAAAAAACTGAAGAAAATGTTACTTTTTAAAAAATTTTTTTTAATTTTTTTAGCAAATCTATCATTAACGGAACATAAACCCAGTGTCTCCATCCACTGTCATTGATCCAACTCTATGGGTTTTACTGGTGAATCAATGTTGTTGAAGATGACAGTGTTCCAAGGTAACTGGGTCATATCTGATGACCATGAAAAGAAGAGAAACTGTATTTTACACCAATTATTCCCATGTATTGATAGGATTAATGGATCAACACGTATTAAACAGCTTAGGTCAGCAGGTGGTTATAGTCGACAGTGGCTGTTTGGGTCTTTATGGGTTAAATTGATTACAATAAAATATTTTAATACACATAACACACACAAAAAATACATTTAAAAAGAAGACTGAATCATATTGTTTTGAATAGAGTTCTTTACTAAGAGTTATCCCAAACCTGCAGAGTAAATAATCAGGGCTTTACAGTCTAAAGGGTCACTGATTTGTCAGTTCAGTCAATGGTTTTTGTTTGCCCACCTCCTACAAACTACAGTAGCCCATTAGTCTGCTTCCTTTTTCTCTTTTGCTCACTTTCAGGATTTTCCTACAGAACGAAGCAAAAGTCTGTCTCTCTTTTTCTTTTGTTTAATTTTTTAAAAATATATTTTCATTTCATTGAACATCTATACTTTAGTTAATATCATCGTGATATTGTTAAGTTAATATTGTACGTTTGTACTGCACCACATTTATCTTTAGTCAGTAGTAGATCTATACAGATCATATATTTAATAGAACATAACAATCAACTAATAAGTAATGCTGTGTTATTACAAGGTAAGCTGCCCAACTGAATATACAGGCCTAATATACAAAGTAAAATGAGCTCAAACACAACCGGGTTCAGTATTAAAGGTAAACACGTCAGTGCATTAAAATTTATCACGCATTGTTATCGATTATTCAGAAACATCCTATTCTGCACTGCTGCAAATTACACTTGAAGAATGTTTTAACGGTGAATATTTGTGTTTTACTGACGTGTGTTTTTAGATGCAGAATATTGATTATAAAACAGTATATTTATATATTTTTGTGGTATTAATAAGTATGTCATAGAGTACGTTTGTTATTATTTTGCAGCTGTGGTGATCTAGAACAGTAAGCCACATGTGTAGGTGTTGGTAGTTAATATAGACACCTGGTCATGTGCACAAAAACCCAGTGGGAGAGAGGGTGAGTGGGTCACCATCATTTTTTGTCTGGTGGCTTTATTTTTTCTCATCTGTTCATCTACCTAATTTGAAGGCACATTTTTGTAAGACACGTGTTGGATCTCAGCAAGTTTCCCTATTTAGTGCATCATCAGACAAACAACAACCTTAGAGCTAAGCTTAGTCCTTTATTCTCAATAGTATTTTACTTTTAATTGGATTCTTTCTCTGTAGCACTTTGAGAATCTGCTGAATGAAAAGCACTTTATAAATGCCATTCCTTCTTCTTCTTCATCTTCTTCTTCTTCGTATTATTATTATTATTATTATTATTGTTATTGTTATCATCATGTCATTCTCTCCGGTCCTTTGATGTTCTTCTGGGTCCTTTTTGTCTTGTCTCAGCTACTTCCTGCAGCTTAGAAACATAGAACTTATTATTAATTATTATTATTATTATTATTAATAATAATAATATAACCTCAGCCTTTGCTATGCCTTTCAGTTTGCCAATCAAAGTCACTAAGCTGTAGTATTAATACTTCTATTCAAGTAAAATGTCTGAGGACTTCTTTCATCTCTTGTGTGAGTTTAATCTTCACGTCAACAGTAAACTGGTGAAAATGGGCATCTACAGAGGCAGGATCCCTGTCTACTTTATCTGTACATTGTGAACAATTTCATTATTCATTAGATATGGTAGAAATCTCTCAACAGTCAGTGTTTTAACTGTCTGTGTCTGCTCTGGAAGGCCAGTTCGATCCCAAATTTCCCCACATTCCCCCCATTAGGAATAATCTGTCTTTATTTTTAATGACTTGCACTGAGAAGCACGTACTGTATCCTCTGCATCAACAGATCGCAATCGGAATCCAGCAAGGCGTGCCTCATAAATTATGCGCTCCCTGAGCTTTTGATAAGCTAATAGACATGTGAGTGGAGGCAAATTGATGCAGCAGCTCATGTGAGTCAGACACTGGGACACGACTCACTATTAATTTTTTGCAGGGGCTGAATGCTACTCTATCTTCAACATCACACTTGTGTTTATATACGACAGAGCAGTTTCCTCTCTATTGTTCATTATTCATTAGTCATCTGGACTGCCTGTGGGACTCCCTCCCATCTGCTCCGACTCCATTTCCATA
>JAPSES010000120.1:12006188-12059305 GCA_029822895.1 Maxillicosta whitleyi | reverse complement strand
CCACCTTCTCTCATTACTGTAGTCTGTACCGTACATGAATCGGTGAGGTAAAGTCCCACATGTCATGAACGCACCATACGTTATAGGTCGTGGTGTGTTCGAATCCGCGACAGATCCACTCGGATGGGGAGCACCTCCTGTCTGTGGACACCGGTCTGTCTTCAGGTACGTGTCTCACCGTGTCTCCGTGTTCAGATTGTTGGAAACTTTCCTGATGTTTTTCTTTAAGTGGCTGATGTTTGATTCATTTGTCATATTGGTTACGGGCTAATCCATTTGTATGGACAGGGTTTGGGGACTGCTAAAAACTGCTAAAAATGAAACGTCATTAAAAATATTATAAACTAAACTAAAAGTGTTTTATGCAGGAATTAACAACAGAATGTGTGCAATGTTAGTTAAATATTCAAAAAGTATTAATTCTCATGCAACTGAATAACTTCTCTCAATGTAAACCTATTTAGTTTAATTTCTAAATACTACAACTTCCCTCGTTTGAGTATTTATAGGCTATAAATATGACTAATATCATTAGCAGTAAATGCAATCTTAAAATAATAGTTTGTTACTAAATATTAATAAATACTAATGTAAAGTGAAACCAACCTTTTTAGGTTGAAGCAGGTACCGTAAGAACTACCTTTAAGTAATTTATACACATTTGTATATTTTAATATATATCCTATATATTTACTTTTAATATCCTGTATATTTGACAACCGTATCATCTTTGAGTCTGTAAATTGTTATGTAATAATCATTTTGTGATAAACTTGAAGTAAAATGGAAAAACTTGCCTTAAATTTGACTTGAAGTATAAGTCCAAAGTGGCAAAAAAAAAAAAATCAAGGAGGAAGAATCTTTTTATGTCTGTATATATTATGTTATGTTTCACATGCAGACATGCAACACTCATCCAGAGGTGTTACTTCAAGTAACGAAGTACAAATACCTTAAGTAGAAATATTGGTTATCTGTACTTTACTGGACTAATTCTTTTTTAAGTGACTGTTTGCTTCTACTTACATTTTAAAAATAGCCTTAAAAAATGACAAGCTGGAATGTGATAGAAGAGTACTATGCCATTCCAGCTTGTCATTGTTCAAATAAATAACAACAACAAAAAACCAATGAATTTAATTGTGGTTGGGTGAGAAATATAAACATACACCATTCTGACATCCTATTGGTTTGTATGTGATCCATCCCACCTGACATTTTACACCATTCCAATACTTATATTCAACTAGTCATCATATGTTCTGCTCCATAAACACATGTGCGTCTGCATTGGACTAAAATGCCTTCATTTTCAATGTTTATATATGCAGAAACAGATAGACTAGTGCATCCCAAATGTTTCAGCATTAACATTTTAATGTAACATTATAGTCATTATGGCCTTTAGAAACATGTTTTTGGGGAGGTGGGTAGTGCACTATAGACCCCTGTGGTACCACATGAGCTTTTGTCCTAATGACATTTTCCCCTTACATTTACTTTTATACTTTAAGTAGTTTGGAAACCTGTACTTTCACAATTTTACTGGAGTAAAAGCTTGAGTTGATACTTTTACTTCTACAGAAGTCTGTTTTAACCCTACTTTCTAAACTTATGCCTGAGTAATGAATGGGAATACTTTTGACACCTCTTTTCACTGATATTGACCCTCTATCATTAAACCATTAGTAGCTCAACATGCAGGAGCATGTCAGGCACCCACAGAGCAAACAGGAGGGTTAGGTGCCTTGCCTAAGGGCACATTAACCAGTAATATCCATCAATACAAATGCATAAAAGACACACTTTTTAAGTGGTCAGCAGCTACTCCAGTTACAGATGGACATATTTGTACCATCTGTGGTACGTTTTATTAGGTGTGGTACTTGTTTGAAGTCTTTGTCTATGTTCTATCTTTGAATGAGTGACCACTTCAGGGACACTTGGGAGTGTTGGGCTCTCAGGACAGCAGCATTAGTGAAAAGCTTCTGTCACACACATGGACCTTATGTCAGTAACAAGAAAGACCCCCCACCACAACCCCCACCCCCTCACCTCTCTCTTTGTCCCCTGCCTCCACCACCGGTTACTTCAAAAACACGGCTTTGATGGCGCCTGGTGCAGAGGGTCAGGTGGGGGCCTCGTTGACTTCGCCCTCTCTCATGAAAGGTTTCTGAAAGGTCGTTGGCATTGCACGCTCACTTGACCTTCCTTGTATCACAGTGTGTGTGTCGGTGGATGGGATGGGGGTGGCATTTGAGTACCCATGGGTGGTTGCAGCAAAGTAAATCCACCGCCTCAGATGGCACCCTGATGCCTGTGCATATAAAAGTGTGTGTGCTCTGCGTCAACACACAGATAAGGTGTTTATTCTTCCTCTTGGTTGATACATAAACATTAACTGAAAGAGCTTAGAAACAGATTTGGCTGCCTTTGTTTACCTCTATATTCAAGTCTCACTCAATATAGAAACAAAAGAATGATGTAGAGAGGCTTTTTTTCTTTTTTTTTTATACAAGGGATTAAACAACTATTCTCTTATTAATTGATCAGTTTGGGCTAAAAAAAAATGTCAGAAATTGTCAATTAGTCAAGATCACATGTCCTGATCAGTCAGTAAAACCATCATGGACCAAAAAAAAAGCAGAAACCACATATTTTTTTCTTTTAAAAAGAGAAGAAAAAAAAGACTCATTGTAATTAATTGATCATTAGAAAACTTGCAGAGTAATTTAACAGCTGAGAAGTTGACTTATTACAATTTAAAGTAAGTCCACAATTTTCTGTATATGGTTTGTGTTGTCAACTAAAGATCTGTCATAGTTTAGTCTGAAATGTGGATCAACAAACAGTGAACAGAGCAAAAATAACACATAACATCACACATACATTATACTGTCATAAGCCTCATCATAAAAGTCATCCATGCAGAAGAAACAACACCATTTCATTATTAAACTGTTCTTTTAAGTTAGAGTTGTGTCCAAACAACAGTGTTTCTACACCACACAATTAATCAATCATCAAAAAACGTGCAGAGCATTCGACTTCTTAGCATTAGCACCTGATTGAAATAGTTTAAGCCGTTGTTTGGTTTCAACATGTAAAAAGATCAACAGCTTGTTTCACAAGGACCTTGTGTTTGGCTTAATCCACTTATATTTAAAGTATGGCTGCTTTATTATAAAAAAAGAGGGCACAGAGTAGCGTAAAATCTTATTAAGACATCACAGCAGGCGTGATACTCTGTATTCTGAATTCCCATGATGCATTATTTGGTGCTTTCGGAACATCTCATTAAAATTTTCACTTCATATCTGCATTTAACTATCCATGAGAGTAGTCAAACGCTTTACTGATATAGATTCTTTGACAATTTTTGTCGGAATTCCTGCGTAACCTCTGATATTCAATATTAAAGAAAAAGGTACTGAGGCGGTAGTGACTGTCTCTACAGTTCTCTGTCCTACTGTTCATGTTTCCATGCTTGTCTTTAAGGCTGTTTTTCAATCTCTGGTTTGTAAAATAACAGCCCCACCTGTGCTGCTTCAAAACGACAAATAAAAACAACCTCAGCCTTTGAGACAGGAAGTGTGGTTACATCGTTGTAACTTGGTATGAGAAGTTTAACTCCTCCTGCTTAAGCACAGCCTTATGCAACAGGTTCAAACTGCACAAAAGGCTGCAGGGAGGGCGACCCAGGGTGGAAGAAACACTCAAATCCTTGTGTGTTATGAGTTCAAAAGCTTACCTCATTATGTACTTAATGTATGAAAAGTTAGTCATTCTGCAGAATAATGGCCCAGTCAGTGTTTTTACTATAAACTGTGGTGTTTCTTTAATATTTGATATTTACATTTACAGCTGTACATGTTTGAGTTAGTTTAAAGGGGTCATATATAGTATTAATATTAACTATAATTAAAACTATCAACCACATGGGGAAATCCTGTACCACTACACATTACCAGCTACTAAAACCCACCAGTGAACTAATGCTGCATTACCACACATTGCATCACTCACTGAATACAGTATAAAGCTGTTTAATGCTACACATATCTGCATTATGGTCAAAATCACTTTGTGTCTCATACTCTTCATATGTGTTGCTACATCAGCTGCTAGTTTACATGATAGCTCTGTTAGCTTAGCGCTGTTTTTTTGTTTGTTTTTTCATTTCCACTATGTGGTACCGGCTCAACTTGACTCAGCTTGGTTCTGCCTTTTTGTGTTTCCATTACGAAATAGGACATGGAATCTGGTACCCAATACTAGTTTTTTGGTTTCACCTCTGCTGAGTTTCCCGGCGATACTAAACTAAGACATATAAACACTGCCGACCACTGATTGGTCAGACATTTTTCTCTTTATAAAAAATAGATGTGGAAGTTGACAGTAAATAAAGTGATACATTAATCCACATGATGAAAGCCCAAAACTACACCATGGTCAGTCAAGGAGATTTGGTCTTTGGTGGCTGATGTAAAAACATAAAAATGATCAATGACAGTGCATAGTGGATACTTGTTTTATGTTCAGTTAACGATATATTTTACTGAAAAATAACTTTTTCTTCAGTTTTTATATAATAATCATTGAATTTACTCTGAGTTTTTGTGAACAACTACCTGATCAGCCAATAAAACATAGGAAAAGAGATTATTTTTATTGGGGGAAAAAAATGCAAAATTCAGAGGACAATATTCTAATAAATAATAATAAATCAATTAAGAAGGGTTAAATACACAGGAAAAAATAATTTGGGAACTGCCACAAAAGTCACACTGGGTCTTTATGGGTTAAAGTACTTCAAGAGCACTAAACTGATGAAGTACTTTCCATTACATTAGTCACTGTCATGCACATGATGACATACAATGCTTTAGTTTCTTATGTGTATTTTTAGAAAATTCCGTATCATTTGTGCTTTTCGTAATATCCAGTTTATTTTATTTTGCTATAAAAATCAACATTGATTAAAAAAAAAAACATCACATCTACAACACAACATAAATGTGATTAATACAATTCATCCAAATATTGTAATCCTGTACATTAATACTTCACAGGTCTATTTGTGTCGTCTCCCCGGATGACACGGAACTCACTGATTCAGGCGTTAACAGTAAAGAACGTGATTCGTGCCCTGGTCCTGATAGTGGCGACTGTGACGAGCACTGCAGACTCAGGCACTTGTGGTCATATATTCCAGATCTGAGTTTAGGATTTCAGCTCTATTAATAGTCACTCCCAACCTCTACCTCAGGGGCACACACACACACTCACACACACAAATGCATGCAGACACACACAGCTCTCCGGCAGGCCTCAAATATCACATCGACCGTCACTAAGTCGAAGAAAACTGCTGCAGTGGAGGTAGTTTGGTGTGATCGTACAAAGCAGGGCTGGAGAAAATGTTTCCAAAAGGTGCTCAAAAGCTCAACAGAGGCTGGTGTTTACGAGTCCTGAAGGTATGGGTGGTGTTAATCTACTTGTGCTGAGGTTTACATAACTGATCTGTTATCTTGTTTTTGGTTTTTAGGTATAAAAAAAAAGTGCCAGGCGTCTTCCTTTCCAGTCCTCCAAATGATAATTACTTTTGATTGAATTTTCCTCACACAGTCTTGATGTGAGGCGGTGTTTGGTTATTGGTTTAGTTTTAAGCTCTGCCAGTTGGTGTCGAATGAGTGTGGGGTTCACTCGCTCTCCTGTGGTGGCAATATGATGAAGTCTCTCTCTCTCTTTTTTTTTTCTTTTTCTTTGTCTGTGCCTCTTCCTCTCAGGTTGTTTAAGGCGTCAAAGGCGCAAAACATCAAACCTCCCCCTCTGCCTCCTCCGCTCTCCTCCCCTGCGAGCCTATCTTTTTCCTCTGGAGGAAAAGGGGTGTGTGTCAAGTGTTTGCTGCAGTAGAGAAAAGGTGACGGCCACAGCAAACCTTTTTCTCCAAAACTGAGGAAATCTCATCTCTGAAAACAAGCTCTGTGAAGGAGGCATCATTTAAAGGTTTCTTCAAGGTCTTTTGGATATTTGCGGCCATGTCGCCTTTCCTCCGGATTGGCTTCTCCAACTTTGAGATTGATCCTGGTCTGGCCTACCATGAAGAGGTGCTGAACCCGTACTGTGCTGTGTACATGAAGGAGGCCATCGACACAGGTAGGACCCTCTGGATTTGTCTATACAGGTCAAATATATGCACAGAAAGAGACAGTAAAGAGGAGGAAATATAATGACTGCTTAGAAGTAACTTTTTTTAGTCTGTTTGTAAACTGCTCAAGTATCTAAGACTCACAAAAATTCATTAGAAATCAATGAAAACTGAAAAAAGCTGGAGCAGGAGAATGAAATCATTTGAAGTTGAGTTTTTTTTAATCAAAATTGACAAATCTGATGTAAAGTTTTCTAACGTTTTAATGCTTTGTCATGTGGTGTTAGGGTGAATATGATGTTCTTTCATTGTATCAACTGTCAAATAAGAATAAAATGATTCAATGAGGAGGTGTCGAGCAGAATCACATTAGTTAATTTAGATCCTGCGCTTGTAATCGTTCATCGTGGATCCGTAAAAGCTCAGATTTGTTCATATTCGTCATTTAGTATTTTCAAGAAAAAACTGCAGCTGTCACCCAGGACATGGTGTGTGTAGGTGTGTAGTGTCTCTACTTGTTTATGTTAGTGTAAAAAAAGAAAAAGCCAGAGTTGCATCAAAATGTGTACAAACAGGGATCACAGTGGTAATACAAAATACACAATAATTGTCACTGTAATATGTGATAAAAGTGAATAAAATGTGGCTTATTGTCAAAAACATCGCCTAGAGCATAACAAAGGCTTGACATACAGGAAGCCAGGCTCCATACAGCTAAATTAAAGCTTGAAATAATACGCCTTGGTGTCATTTACTCTTTTCAGAAGCTCTCGTGGTTGTGCAGTATAATAAATTTGGGAAACGTCCTAATTAGTGATAAGAGACAGACCCATATATCTTTGTTCTGCATCTGTCTGTCTTCAACCACTGGTGAATATGAGTTCAGGGTAAGGCTAAAAACTGTTTGTCACTGAGAGGAAAGAGGAGGGGTTCTGATGTGTCTTTTCCTCCTCCGTAAAACCACAAGACTGGTCATGCAGTGTGTATTTTATTTAGACAACTGACTCACTGAGAGGACAAAGTCATTCAGTTTCATTTCACTTCAGCTCATAAAAGGCTTCAATGACTCTGAAGTGACGCCCCAGAGAACAGATATATAAGGATGTTAATGCTTCATATACACACACTGCACCACAATGGAGTCTTTTATGGTTCATATAATGTCTTCTGTCAGTATAAACAAACAATGATTTAACGTTGATTGTCATACTTATTAAAATGGATGTTTTGGACATGCAGTTCTGTGATAAAACTCTTAGTCCAACATCAATTAGATTTGTTGGTTTAATAAAGTTCTGATGACCACTTATTAACATACAATCTGAATATATGTGAAGTGTGTCCAGCAGTAAAAACAAAACTTCAAAGGTAAAAAGAGCTTCTATAAGCCAAAGTGGTAAAATTTAGTGTGACCTCTCTTTGTATTTTACATGTCTTTAACCCATTTGTCCAAACATTATAAGATTTATTGTATTCATTTCCTGATGTTTATGCTACGTTTCATTCAACACATCAGACGTTTCTGTTTGTGTTGCTTCTTGTCATGGGTTCAGGGGTCACGACAAATACCGACTTTAACATTTATAACTCATTTAGCTGGTTTTTTTGTGTCTGTATTCTATTTTCTTTTTGTATCTGAAGAAAAAATAATAAGAAATAAATATACTCATTTTGACGCTGCAAAAACAACAAAGCTTAAGTCTTTAGTTTTGTCGTAGATAACCTAAAGGTGGCCAAAGACTGTTTCATAGTACTGTAGTTCTTAGCTTTATCATGAGACATACTGGGATATATGCATGATTTATTTATTTATTTGGCTTCGTAAAATGGTAAAATATATCAAATTGAAGAATTTAAGGAGGTTTTAATTTACAAAATGAAACAGAAATAGATATACAACAAGTATGACATCATTCCCTCTTTAAAACTAACTACGTGCGCAGTGATCTTTGGCAAGTTTCCTGTTACTGCCTTTGCACTGTTGCAAAAATGTGTAATTAAAGACTGTATTCTAAAGTTATTGTTAACAGGCTCCACACACTTCATACACTTCATACACACTGCTCTGTATGAATCACTCCAGGACAGATTATTTACTCTGTTTCGTAGTAAAACATTGCAGCTGTTGTAACTATGCTGCAATATGACAGCACCTAAAGAATTCATGTGGCTATGATAAAAGAAAACTGGTTCACAGGTTCATCTGATGTATCATATACCACTACTATAAGATTCATGTAAGTCTTATGGATAATTTACTATCCTTTGCAAACCCTTGAGACAAAAATGTACACACACACACAAACAAAGAACTGCTATAAAATCATTATATGTTAATATTATTTCTCTATTAATTTCTCAAACAACTTCAGATCTGCTTAAACTCCCAAAAGTTCAGACAATTTCAGAAGTTTAACCACTTAAATGGCAGTTTGAATATAAGATAAGATATGCATTTATTGGTCCCACCGTGGGGAAATTACAGCGTTTGCAGCAGAAAAAAACAAGTGCAAAATAACAGGCAGATACATTCAAGAGCACACAGGACATATGAAAGGAAAGCTTTTATTTATTATTTATTTTATTTAACTTATTATTTTTTTGTACATATAAACCTATTATTTTTAAACACTATACAAATTTAGATATCTTTTATGTAGTGAATAGTGGGGGCAGCTCCATTGCTGGTGATTGGATATGTCAAAAAAAAAAAAAAAAAATAGAAATACCACTGATTTCATTGATTTACTATTTTTTATGTGAACTTCCAAAATGTGGTTTCAGTGTAAGTCCATTAAGTATTTTTTTTGTCAAGAGGTTCCTGCACTGCACAAAACCTGGTGAAATCAGTGTTATTGTTAATCTCTGACATGTCTAAGACTCTGTTATAAAATAATGCCACATCTCTCCACCATTTATTATATGAAAAATATCTTTTTTTATATATATATATATATAAAACAGGTAGCATGATGTGTTCAAATGTCTTTTGAAGGGATAAAATCCTGGAAAAAATCTCAAATATTTTGTAGTTTTGAGTAGAGCTGAAGTAATTTTAACAGATTTTTGCAGGAAAGAAAACAAAAAAAAAAACAACCATTTATTATACATTTTATAGCAGTTTTATTGCATGTACATTTTTGGTTGGAGGGTCCCCAGAGGGTGCAAAAAGTGTCTGTAGAGTATCATAGATTGTATAATAGATCGACGTGTAATAGCATATAATAGATCTATAAGAGTAACTGACATTAGATTAAAAGATGTGTTGTCTATTCTAAACAGAAATCGTTGTTTCCTGTAGATCATATTTGAAGAATAATTTTATTGTCTATTTTAGATGTGTATTATATAACAATGGCTACTATTCAACTCCAACACATTTAAGCATGACCAACTTCCAAGTTTTGAGGTTAAAAATTACAGGCTTGGTTTTCCCCTGGTATCTGTTCTTAGCCGTCAGTGGCTCATTAGTGACATGTTCTGTAACTGCGCATCACATGAGCCTTAGTAGTTTGAGTCTTTATGACTGACATGTCACTCACTGGCACCACGCTGATTTTGTAAAATTAGGAGCTGCTGATGAGACTGAAAAACTGTACAAAATAAAAAAAAAATAATGACAGATCCCGCCAGGCGTTTTGGCTCACTGCAGCCGGTTTGATCTTCAAAGCTGAGGCTGTGTAACGAGGCCTCCCCTGCGTTTATCTGAAGTCCTCGACAAACTGGACGGTCTACAGAATTTTTCTTTGGGGTAGTATGCCAAGCACGCATCCTCTATAACAGCAAATGAGAATTATTTACATTTTCTGATCAATCTGTAACCCCTAATAGGTATTAATTTCATAGAGGTTTGTATATTCTTTGAAAACATAAAATGCGAAGGTGATAGCAGTGATTTTTAAAAGGTGGTGACCAGATAATAATTTAACAGAAGTGTTTTGTCAAATGTTTGAACACTTTCATCATATCAAATTATTGCAGACATATTATTATTGTATGAATGAAAAAGTATCATAAATAAAAGGTAAGGTTTTTCAACAGGCAGCTTAACAGAACTGTGAAATGAGTTACTCAATATATCTTTATTATACTTGTGGTAAACTGTTGTATATTAATATACACTTGTTATTAAACATTATAATGGTAAACACCTTTTATAATCAGGATTAAGAAGAGGAAACATTAACAGAAAAACATATATAATTGCAGTTATGTGATTTTATAAATAATATTGGTTAACGCAATACAGTCTGTTTATCAGGTACAGTAACTGCACAAACATTTTGTTGAGAATTGTTCCTCAAAGTTACAACTGCTGCTGCACAGTTTCCTTTTTTCTGCCACTATGTATTTGTGGAAAAGGTCAGTCTCAGGTAACTTCCACCTTTGGATTTCTATTTAAGTGACAATAACGTGCTGAGTTGAGGCTCAGACTGTAAATGCTACAGGTAGAATCGATTTAGTGCTTGTGATTTGTTTAGTGGCTGTTGACAGTATGGAGCTGTAAAGGTTTTACCACTAAATGAAAGGGTTGAACATCAGTAACTGTAACCGTCATTAAGCATCGTGCATAACATAAAAGAGAGTAAATGTCGACTCCTTCAAAGCAGCAGAGGCAGGAGAACAGAGCTGAGTGTAAATGCCACCATACTTCTTTTTCAAAGAATAACACAGGAACTGACTGCTTGACACCTCATCATTACTCACTGTGCAGAACGCAGCACAGAAACTCTCCTGAACACACAGTCTGACATTGCTATGTTAGTATTTCTTTGTGTGATGACTGTTTTTAGAGTTTTTATTAAGGCCGTATACTGCTGGTCCTGAGCACAAATTTCATTTCATACATGTGGAATGACAAATCTGAATCTGAATCTTGTGTATCTGAGCAGAAACAGAAATATTTTCCTCTCTGGGTGTTTTAATCGGTACACACCAGCTGGCAGGACAGACAGGCGATGAGCCGATGATGGAGAAGGCCACAGATCACTCTAGGAGTAAAAAGCTTAGCGGTTTTATTGTTGAAGCAGGATGGCATGTGGCTGTTATGTAAGTGGATATATGGGATGTTACCGCAGAGAGAAACCAACAGATGGATGTGCAATATGGAGGCCAAGAGGGGCTGGGTGATATGACCAAAAATCCCCAAATATCATGAAATGTTAATCATAAAAGTCTGCTAGACAGGTGGTCAAACTTTCAAATAGTTTAGTCCACTAAAAATGACACTCAACACCACGAGTGCTTGACCTAGAGTCCTATAAATGATTCCTGTTTAAAGCTGATTTCTTCCAGGAATAAGAGCTTTGGGCTGTGTAAGAGCATCTAATCCGTGGTGAGTGTTACACTAAAAATTTAACCTATCTGCCCAGATTAAGTACTAGTGTCAGGTTTCATCAACAAGAGGAAATCTTTTCCATCATCCGGACGTTAATCAGGATATAATCATTATGGGAAAAAGCTGGTGATATCCTATATTTGTCATAGTATCAACTGTCATGTACAGACTAAAACTGTCTCTGCATTATTCCATGTCTTATAGTCTCAGTCCTGGGTTCACGGGTTCATTCACTCAGTAGTTTATAGCAAATATGATTGAAAGGCTCTGGTGTTTGTGGGATCTTGTGGCTGTTTAGAGTATTAACAGTACTGAGTGAGACAGTACTTCACCAAAAATAGTGTAAAGTTTTCCATGAGAATTTGTTGTGTGACTTTATTAGATATCTTGTTTTACTCTGACATCTTCCTCCTTATCTTTGACTTACCGTACTGCTGCCTCCTCATTAAAATATCCATTACTACAAATAATACTGAGATGATAGATCCAAACAAACAGCAGTGTACGTGTCCATGACAGCCTGAACTTTAATGAGTCTTCAGTTATTGCACTGTTATCCATAAAGTTTGAATAAAATATTTTCAACTCTTGTCATGAAATGATTCTGACGATGTGATTTATTCTTGATAAAGTGTAATGGGGACTCAGTATGTATTCATCATATCTGGTTAAAGGTGATTACTGATGCGTATAAACAGGCATAAAAAAGGAAACTCTGTTTTCACTGCATGTGTCACTTGGTTCTTTTTGATCTATAATAAAATTAAATGATGTTTTATTTTACCTGAAATGTATAAAGCTAAATAATACAGGCAAAATTATGAGTTTTTCTATGATCGCTTAAAATCACTAGACACTCAACAAGAAGATAATAATTTTGTACAAGTATTGAAGTGAAACTCAATGAGGAAAATTTATCTAAGTTTCATATTGTTTCCTGTACTTTGCTAAGATTAAGCCACAATGACAGTGATTTTTTTTTTTTTTTTTAAATCTCCTCAGAAAAGGGCCAGGTTTATAAACAGAAGAAGCCCACCATGTACCCACCATGGAGCACAACGTTCGATGCTCACGTCCATCGCGGGCGCATCATGCACGTGATGGTGAAAGACCGGACAGCTGAGCTCAAGTCTGAGGCCACAGTGGCCCTCGACTCTCTGGCAACACGCTGCAAGAAAGAAAATGGAAAACTGGAGATTTGGGTTAGTACTTTGTCTGTAGTATGTTCTCTTGGACCAGCTGTTTGGTTATGTCAATGAAATCTAAATGGACCCACTCTTTTTGGGGTAAAAAAACAACAACAAATATTCAAAAAGGGAAATCCTCCTTTTAGAAAAAAAATAAAAATAAACATGTGTTACCTTCATTAAAATACACAGCAAGAGGACATTAGTTCCATTTTATCCAGCTGGTATAACTAGTATGTCATTAAGCAAGTAAATACTAATGTAATTAACTAAGCCTGTTTTCTAAGTACATCAAAAATATCAACAGTGAAAGAGTCTATTTTTAAAAACACAAATTGTCTTTATAACTGACCTGGTGTGTTTTGATCATTTTAATGCTATGAAACAGTTTGTGGTATTGTGTTCGTGAGAAAACGAGGCCTATTATGATTAAAGTAATTACCGCTCACACACTGTAATCATGTCACCACAACACATCTACCTCAGTGAGATCAAGATAACAAATGAGTTTAGTACCAGCTCTCAAGAGATTAAGAGATGTTCACACGTGTTTCCTAATGGGCACAATGGATCAATTTTTCTAAAATAAAACATGTCAACTATTAAACTATCATTACAGTTTACTATTCTACTTCTTAGTGTACCCGCTCTGCTTCTTTTACCAGCTGCTCTTTAACTATGAAATACATCAGAATCAAACAAAGAATCATATCACATTCATAATATAAACGATATTACATTAAGTCCTGACTTTTCTATACAGTCTGATCATAGACACACACTGTTTCAATCCACACACAGTTAACAGAGCATCTCTCTTGAATCAACATTCTTCCACTTTCATTCTGTCTGTATTTTTCACATGAATTTCTTTCCCAAAATGCTGCTTTTGTTTCTATTTCCCCCCCTCTCATTCCTTCCTTGTAATTTTTGTGTCTCAGCTGGAGCTGAAGCCACAGGGCCGCCTGCTGATGGAGGCCAGATATTATCTGGAGAAAAGCGGTGAGTGGTTCAACCCTTCTGGCTCAAACTACTGCTGCCACATCAGTTTCAATATGTGCACTTTACTGTAACACGCAGGGATTATTTGCAGCTTTGTAAATCAGGACCAAATGAAAGCAATAGATCCAAGGAAATCTGTCAAACTCAAAGTGGATGTGACAGATTAATTCAGCTCTCTTAAGTTGCATATTTCACTTAAAAGGCTTTTGTTTTCTCTGTCTTTGAAACAAGTGCTCTGTGCTGTATAATTCCTGTAAATGACTTGTCAACATTAAAGTTCCTTTTTTCATTTCATTGGAATAGTTTCTGCTGCCAGAACCAGGCCATGTCATTATAGCGTGTCACCAGAAACTTGCATCTCAGTTCCTTCATAGCTGTCTTTACACGCTCAGTAAAACATCACTTTTCCTCATTTTGTTATATTTTTTTATGTTGAGCAGATGATCTAACACACTTTTGGACATTAACAAAGATTATATAGCTTGGAAAAAAAACCCTGCTGCATTAACACAATGAATGAGTGCAAACTGTTTGTAATTATCCAGACTATATTTGCAGCCACAAATGCCAGTATCCTCATGTGTTTTAATGAGGTTTAATCGTCCAAGCCTAATTACATTTTCCAAAACTAAATATAGGACTTTGGATGGTTTGCCCCCTGCTGGTTCAGCACACTGCCGTCAGTCCTTTGTGTTATATCACTCTCACTGGTATTTTCCTGACATTAACAACATGCCAACTTCTGAGAACTTAGTGCGAACTAAATGGAAGAAGTCGTCTCATGTTTCTCAATAGACTTTACCGATAAGAAATCAGAGAATGAGAAGAACAACAGGTGTCAGAAAGGCGGGGACACTGTCACACTGAACTTCTTCCCATCAACACCCTCACACACAGTCAACATGCACCTCACCAATTTAATAACTAATATGTGCTGTGGCTGGTGATATAATTCATTTGAGTAGTGTACAAATAAGCTTAATTCGTTTTATTTTATGAACTGATATTTTTGTTCACAAGAGTAAAATGAAAAAGAACATTTTAGGGAAAATCACCATTGATTTTGTACCTAATCACTGTTTTCTGTCACCACTTTGATATCATTGTTCTGTAAAAGAGAAATAACAAAAGCAAAACTGCAGCTGAAGATGTTGCATCAAGTGTTTGGAAAATAAATTTACTGATGTTTGTGATTTAAGGGAAAAGGGCTGGAACTGATTATTGTCAAACAGTTTACATTCAGCCCAACTTTTAATCGATTCATCAACTAGTGAGATATTTTATGAAAAAAAAAGATTTTCTGGTTTCAGGTTTCTATTTTTCTGTGTGTGTATTATTAAAATATGCTACAGCTAAAACAAGATATTTAACAAGATATTATTTTGTCATTGTGGAGCTGGATATTTCACAATTTCTTTCAACCCAATTTAACAAAAGACCTTACCTATAAATCATGAAAGAAGTGAATTTATGTACATGTTCTTTGTCATTTAATTTCCATTTCTGTTTCACCTTGTAATATTATTCTGGGTAGGTGAATCATTTTGACATATAAGACATAAATTCTTCAAATCACAACTTCAATTTTAGGTCTGTGTAATTAGAAAAACATTGACAAGTACTAACAAGAAAATGTCTTCCCAAAACTAAAAAATTAAAAACACTCTGTGACCCAGCTGAGGCAACCCAGTCTTTAGCGGTCGATGCTCTAAAACTGCCTGAACCAAAATGGTTCACAAAGCTGTTTTTAGTAGGTCACCAAATGTCAGTAAAATAGAACAAAGAGTAGAGCAAAAAATGATGTGTGAATTCATGTTCCTTATCAAAATAAAAGACGACAATAGAAATGGTGACTAAAATGATGTACAAGACAAAAATAATCAAACAACATGAAAACAAACAAGATTAAAACACATTAAAAAAATACAAAAAAAAAGGAACAGTGAAAAGTCACATATATGTGTTTAATGTGTCTGTTACAAATGCTACAAGATGGTGTGTGACGTGTTTTAAGGGGCGGAGTCTACCTGTCAAATCTGACAGATTGGCTCCACCCCAATGACCATCAGTCTTCTTAAAACACGTCACACACCACCTCTGACGAAGACGGAAGTTTACCACCAAAACATGTCAGGTATGATTAACTGATTATGTGTCTGATACAGAAGAAAACTAAATAAACTAAACTAGTTGATGTTACAGTCAGGACACTGAAAATAATATGGCATCAGCAACACCATCTTCATGACTAAGACCGGAATATTTTTTTTTTTTACCTTTATTACCCGTTGTCGCAAATATGAAACATACTGAAAACTGTCCATTTTATGTGCTATCTGCAAATGAACAATCTCTGATTTAATTTAGCATCTCATTAAAAGCAAAACCCCAAATAATTATTTAAATATACTTGTATTTTAATATACTTGTATATAAATGTGGGCATTAAGGGGTTAATGTTGAAATGATCTTCTGTTTGTGTTTCGGTCATGACTGTAATCAAATCTGTTGGGTTTTTCAGACGCTGCGGGTCAGACTGATGGAGAACCAGACACTGAACGGGAAAGAGAAGGTCTGTTCGCCCTCCATCACAGACGAGGGGCCATTAAACAGGCCAAAGTTCACGTTGTCAAGTGTCATGAGTTTAGCGCCACCTTCTTCCCTCAGCCGACCTTCTGCTCCGTCTGTAAAGAGTTTGTGTGGTATGCAAAGCAACTCTGATAATAATTCAAACCAAGTGAATCATTTTCCTCTTGTGCATTAGTCATTTAATTTGCTTTTCTCCACTGCAGGGGTCTTAACAAGCAGGGTTATCAGTGCAGACGTAAGTGTGAGATTATTTTCCACTGCCGTTGAGTATAGTAAAGCTTCCCCATACATCTAACCCACTCATTTCCATCTTTTAGAATGCAATGCAGCTATCCACAAGAAGTGCATTGACAAAGTTATCGCCAAATGCACGGGTTCAGCAATCAACAGCAAAGAAACAATGGTAAGTTCAGCAAACACGGGCTCTTTCACATGCTCATAGTCACCATTTCACATGTGAACTATATATGGAGATGATTAATATGTGTAAGAGATTCATTCATTTGTGGTGGTAATACCTTCTAAACATCAGCTGTGGCTTTTTCTTTCCTTCTCCTATTTCACTTCCTCCTCAGTCACATGTGTCCTCAATATTAACCCATAAAGACCCAAACATCTACCATCGACCAAAAACTCTAATCTGTTTAACGGGGCGGCTGTGGATCACTTGGTAGAGCAGGTTGTCCAATGACCAAAGGGTTGGCGGTTCAAATCCTGGCTCCCACTGTACATGTCGAAGTCTCCCTGAGCAAGACACTGAACCCTAAATTGCTCCCAGTAGGGTCTGGCATGGTAGTACCTTATATGGTAGATTAGCATAGTAGCTGTCTCGTGGTGTGTGAATGTGAGGCCTATGTACAGTGCTTTGAGTACCAAAAAGGTAGATATAGCGCTATATAAGAACAGTGCATTTAATACCTGTTGATCCATTAATCCTATCAATCCATGTCAATAATTGATGTAAAATGCACTTCATCTTTTCATGGTCATCAGATATGATCCATTCAGAGGCTCCACAGTGAACATGGAAACACTGTCATCTTCTACAACAATGATTCACCAGTAAAACCCATGGCGTTGGATCAATGACAATGGATGGAGATACTTGGTTTATGTTCAATTATTGATAGATTTGACTGAAAATGTGACTTTTTCTTCAATTTTCTATGTTTCTGATATAATATCTGATCTGAGCTTTTATGAACACCTACATGATTCGTCAATTAAATGTAGGAAAATACAAGATTGCCACTGAAAAAAAATAAAATAAAGATAATAATATTACAGTAAATGGCGATAAATCACTTCAGAAAGGTTAAATATAGAAACATTTTCATTCGGGTATTTATGGGTTAATAGTCCAGTTTATAAAATGACCCGACCGTGTTTTTTTTTTTTTTTTTACTGAATAATGATCCTAATCTGAGTATTTTTGTTTTGTTGCAGATACATAAGGAGAGATTTAAGATTGACATGCCCCACAGGTTTAAAGTCTACAACTACAAAAGCCCCACCTTCTGTGAACACTGCGGCACTCTGCTGTGGGGGCTGGCCAAGCAGGGGCTCAAATGTGAGGGTGAGAGGGGAAACTTTTGTGATTTTTGTAATAAAACCACTGAAACCTGAAAGAAGTCTTTATTTTGTTACCAGTAGGACTCATAGTTATTGGTAGATTGTCCATCAAGAATTGAATTACGTTAAGTTTGCATAAAATACATTAAATAGATGCACAAAACATGTCACATTTAATTACACATTTTCATGTCTGTTTAATAACCTCTATTTACATAAACTTGATTAATAAAACAATATTTTTATGTACTGACAATAGATGTAATGGAATGTTTCATTTAAATGCAAGTCTATGATAATGTCCTGGGCTTTAAGGTTACGACTTATTGATCAACAAAATTTATTAAATTTAATTATGGGATTTTTTGCTACACGGCCCAGCTGTAGATACATGTTAATGAAATGTTTCATTCTTCAGAGTGTTGGTTATGTTATTATTACTTTAGTACTTTATATACATGACAACTTCTGATTGCATACTGTTTCATTTGGTAAATTGTGATAATTCCCGGTTTTCTGTGCAGAATGTAGCATGAACGTCCACCATAAATGCCAGAAGAAAGTAGCCAACCTCTGTGGAGTCAACCAGAAACTGATGGCTGAAGCCTTGGCCATCATTGGGAGCAAACAGCAGGTCAGACACTGTGTTTAAGAAAATATATTCCTTAAAGTGACTGAAGAATGTTTTAAATGCAATCAACAAAATGCATCTTGTGACATTATTTCTATCGTTGGTCGTACAGGCCAGATGCAGCAGAGACTCTGACATTATCAGTCGAGAAGGTCCAGTTGGCATAGGACAGTCAGGAGTGGTTCGAGCACCATCAGGGATAATAATGGGTTTACCAGCCACAGCTATACCTGCAAACAAAGGTACACATTCTCTATTGTCTAAAATATCTATTTCCTTTTATCCTATTTGTTTCCTCAATCCTTCTTCTGACCTGCCTCTTCACCCAGAGATGCAGGGTGTTTCATGGGAGGGACCATCAGACACCAGCAGGCCGCTCACTGAGGAGCTGGAAAGGGAAGAGCCTCTGTACGCTGTTCCCAGGAAGGACCACCAATCCAAGTTCACCGTTGACGACTTTGTCCTGCACAAGATGCTCGGGAAGGGCAGCTTTGGCAAGGTATGTGAGAAGACACGATGGAAGGCAACGCAAACTTAGGAAGTACATCAGAACTGTCCTAGTAAAGCAGGGTGTTTTACCTACCCTCCAACAGAATCCAGCAAAGTCATTTGTGACAGCAGATTTGGAAAAAAAAATAATACAAGCTGGAGCACACCAATCAGTTCAGAGTGTTTTAATGATGCAACCAAACAGATGGATGTGTCAACACTACTGCGTCCTCTTCACAGTCTTTGTCAAATGATGCACGTTTGACTTCAGACTATAATGTGCATCATTGGACAACTCCAGATGGATATTTTTTCAGTGTAACCACAGCACGCTGGTGATCCAATGTTCATACAGACAGTTTCCAGAGAAAAAAGCGCTAACATGATACTGCTTTGATATCAGCAGTAGGAAAGTCTCTGAGTTAGAAATGGGTGATTTTTCAAAGCTGGTGCTCTTGCTGTGTTTACAGGTGTTTCTAGCAGAACTGAAGAAGAGTGAGCAGTTCTTTGCAGTGAAGGCTCTGAAGAAAGATGTGGTTCTGATGGATGATGATGTCGAGTGCACCATGGTGGAGAGGAGGGTCCTGTCTTTAGCCTGGGAAAACCCCTTCCTCACACATCTTTACTGTACCTTCCAGACAAAGGTTATAACCATGTAGATTTAGATGTACAACGACCATGTCACTACACACGTAATCATCCTCTCTGTTGACCTATTATGCCTGTTTTTGTTTTGCTTTGCAGGAGAACTTGTTCTTTGTGATGGAATATCTGAATGGAGGTGATCTCATGTTCCACATACAAGCCTGCCACAAGTTTGACTTGCACAGATCAATGTATGTACCCAAAAGTCACAACCAAAGAAAACCAACTATACAATTCCCTCTCTTTGAATTCTACAGTCTCAGCTATCAGGACATAATAAAAATATTACCAGGGTCAAAGTTTAGATTATTCCCATCTCAAATGTAAAAAACACAACAGATTTTATTCATTTAACAAAAATGAATCCAAAATGGAAGAAGCAGTTAGTGAAATATAAAGTACACCCATACTGCTTCCATAAGAATTAAGAAGGTAAGAACAGACAGATTCTGATAAGCAAATAAATTATCGACACCAACTGGTACCACCTCTGGGACTGGAGATAGTCTGCTCAGATATGTGTTAACAAAAAGCCAAAGAGGAAGGAAGAGTTTCTCTCTTAAAAGAACATCTCAGGTTTGCAAAGTTACATCTGAACAAACCACAAGACATATAGAACAATGATAGAATGCTTAGAACCCTTTGGACCATTGTGGAGAGGTTTGGCCATGATGCACAGCGTCACATTCAGCACAAACACCTTATACCCACTGCCAAGCACAGTGGTCAAAGGGTGATGGTTTGGGTTTGTTTTACAGCCACAGGAACTGATCAGCTTGGAGTCTGTGACCAGGGTATTCAGAGTCAGATGTAAAGCCATCTGTCAAGCTACTAAAGCTGGGATGAAACTGGGTCATACAACAGGACCATGATACCAATCACAGAGTGGCTGATAAAGTCACACAAAATGATTACCTGGAGTTAAAGGTTATTCTATGAACCATGAGTATACTTAGTTTTCATGCACTGCTTCTCAGTTTTGGTTTCTTTTTTTGTGTTAAATAAATAATGACAGTGGTATCTGCTGTGTGTTGTTTTACACTTGAGGTCAGATTTAAATTGGGTTAGAACCCAAAACAGGCCATCTGATTTTTTAAATAAAAGTCCCATTTGGTAAATCATTTAATTCAGACTTTGTTTTCCTCATGACATATGTGAAACCCAGTTCAGACCAAAGCTTATGAACCATCCAGTCTCAGCTTGACTCAAACCTGCTGCAACCAGGGTGTCAAATCTCTGACTTGTTTTAGAATATAGTGTTATATAGCAAATATAACAGTGATTAGATATTCAACTGCTGTAAATGGCTCATTGCATCATATTCAGAGGGTATAAATTATCAAGTTACAAAGGCCTGAAAAACAAGTAATTTGAAGCATCTTTTCAAAAACAGCAAACATTTATTGTCTTTGGTCCAAACTGGGTTTTAAATATGGGTCAATCTATTTATTGTTTTAATAATATTTTCCTGTCATGTCTAGTTAAAAAAAAAAAAAAAAAAAAAGGATTTCAGTGCAGTTGTCTCTGTCTGTACCATTTCTTGGTTTCATACAATACCCTGCCCACTATCTGACTGGTTATCACATTACTTTTAATAGAAATTATTAATGACACTAAAATCTTTTATTTTTATTTATTTTTTTAAAATACAAGATTAGCTCAAATTGTTTCCTGGACCATTTTCTATAAGCAGGAGGAGAAACAAATCTTAACAGCCAGTGCTCCTGTCTTTGTCTTGCAGTTTTTATGCAGCTGAAATCATCTGCGGGCTCCAGTTCCTGCACTCTAAAGGAATCATTTACAGGTACATTCTCAGTGCAAAACTAAAGCAGGACTGCAATTGATATAGCACAGAATATCGATACACACAAGGCCGAATGACTGCTCTCTAATTATATCTTTCCTGTTCGTCTTCCCGCTTCTCTGAAGGGACCTGAAGCTGGATAACGTCTTGTTGGACTCTGAAGGACATATAAAAATAGCAGACTTTGGCATGTGTAAGGAAAACATGCAAGAAGACTCCCGGACCTCCACCTTCTGTGGAACACCTGACTACATAGCTCCTGAGGTGACTACACACACTCAGAACAACCAAGAAATGCTGCAGTAATTAACTGAGTGATGAAAAAAGGGGTGATTATTTGGCCTGATTCATCGTTTTTTTTTGTTTTTTTTTAAGTTAAACGTGCACTAACAGAAGCTTCTTAAATGTGAAAACTGATACTTTTTTGTCACATTTTACAGTAATAAATTGAATATCTTTGAATGGAAACAGAAAAGTGTGTCAAACATTAGGCTGAGTAAATTACAGGGGGAAAATAAGTTTTCTGACAAGTGATTAGTGGTCAAACTAAACTAAATCTATAATAAAAATGAAATGTTAGTCAACACTAAATTCTACAATGTAGACATGTAGTTTTGTTTCATAACTATGAGGTGTTTTTCTTCTTACTTTTCCAGTTTAACTACTGTGTGTTGTGTCAAACCAACAGATGGAGTTGTAATCCCTCAACCCAGCTGTTATGAATTTAATATAACTACTCTGATGTTTTCCAAGGAGAAAAACACTTTTTACGTAACTCTATTTTCGATCAGAGAAACAGCCAAAAACATTTAACTGCAAATATCTGAAGCAAACTGCAAAGGCTTTGTTCACAGATTCACTGTGTGACTGAACAGAACCTGTGTGTTTGTGTGTCAGATCCTTCTGGGTCAGAAGTACAGCACCTCGGTGGACTGGTGGTCGTTTGGCGTGCTGCTGTACGAGATGCTGATTGGTCAATCTCCGTTTCATGGTCGTGATGAAGAGGAGCTGTTTCAGTCCATACGAACTGATGACCCTGTTTATCCACGCTGGTTAACCAGAGACGCCAAAGACATTCTGATCAAGGTCAGTGTGTGTGTGTGTCCATCTACGTGGCTGTGTAGGATTCTTACCTAATGATGTAGACAGCAGAAACATGCAATGATTTACTAATTACACCATCAGTTTATAAAGGAAATGCTTAATCTAACCTTTTACTCGCTATTGGATGAATGAGTAAAATAAGGTGTTAATTACTTTTAAAATTCTGGTGCTAACCTTCAGAGCTCTGCATGGTCAGGCTCCCCTATATATCACAGACCTGCTTTGTCCCTACACGCCCCCTCAGAGGCTGAGATCAGCAAATGTGAACTTACTGATGGTCCCTTGTACCCGGTTTAGGACTCGAGGATATTGCTCATTCCAGTACTTTGCACCAAAGCTCTGGAATGAGCTTCTACTGGCACTACGCACTTTGGACTCTGTTGATGCTTTTAAAAGTAATCTTAAACACACCTGTTCCTCCAAGCCTTTTAATCTGCGGTAGACCTGGCGTTGTTTTATGTCCATCATGTTATTTTTTATGTGTTCTTTTTATGACTGTATTTTATAGTACTTGTATTTATCTGTATTTTATTGATCCTTTTAAAGCACTTTGTGACCTCCCTTGTCTGTGAAAGGTGCTATATAAATAAACTTTACTTACTTACTTACAAATTAACACACTTTCCAGAACAATTGTAATGAATTGAAAGAACATGGACACACTCACGTGTCCTGCAGTTTATCAGACGCCCACTGATGATGAGAAACTGCAGACCAGTTTTAGAATGAATTAGGAATGAAGTCATCAATAACAACAACAAATATAGGATTCATGTCTTTAAACCTGACTCACAAGTAGGGGGGTGTATTGGCAAGAATCGGTCAATACGATACAAATCACAATACTAGGATCACGATACAATATATCACGATACTGTTAAAATTTTTGTGTGTTTCTTTTTTTTTTTTTTAAGTGATTATTTCCTTGACAAATTGAATTACACCCAAAGTATGCACAAATACTAAACACATTTTATTTGATCACAACAGGATCTGATGTTACATCACAAAATTTCCTTGTTACAGTCATTAGAGTTTAAGATCCTGCTCAAATGTTCATATTCTATTAGCTCATAACGAACATCATAACATTATTTTTGTGCAATCCCAATAAAGGGACTAATATCTGCCTCTCAGACAGTAAAAAGTTTATTTGTTTATTTGTTTACATGGGGTCCATTAATTAAAAATTACATATTCATACAAAATACAAAAGTGCTTTTAGGATGCTTCAAATAACCATTATTTAATAAAACACAGTTAAATAATAATAAATCAAATATAAACAAAGAAAAACAAAAATGAATCTCCGCCATATCTGCATTTGAATGAATACCTAAAAATATCGATACACTACTTTTTAATATCGATACAGTACCATGAAATGAAATGTCACAATATATTGCAGAACCGTTATTTTCTTACACCCCCACATAAGACCTATAAACACTTAACATAAAATCAAACTTCACAACAACAAATCATCTCAGTAGTCACATGATCTGTACATCAGCAGTGCAGAAAAATGACACCAGCTGAAATAAAGGTCAATAGAATTTGACTGTACCGGTGTGTGCTTTGGAATATATGTTTACATGTAGTATTGTTTGTGGTTGCTCATGCTACAGCTGTTTGTGCGGGAGCCCGAGGAGCGTCTGGGAGTGAAGGGTAACATCAGGCAGCACAGTTTCTTCAACAGCACCGACTGGAAAGCACTGGAACAGAGACAGGTGGCACCTCCCTTCAAGCCAACTTTGGTAAGTATACGTATAGCTGATACAGCAGACATACAGTGCAGTTTATTTATAACCATCTGGTATCTGAAAGAGATCCATGTTTAAATGTGCAGTGGTTCCAACCGTTACATTAACATACAGATTTGACCAAAAACAAGTGTTCTATCAAACGGAGAGTGATGGAAACAGAATATGGGACCTGCTTTTGACTCCTGTACATATTTGCTGCATAGTTTTATTCTAATCTTGACTAGAGATGGAATTTCAACTATCCAGGAGGTGCTTAAATGACAAATTAAGAGTCATTTTACCACATAATGTACAAAACAAAAAATATCTATATCCGTCTTCTGAGGATTTGATGCTTTTTGGGGATATTTTTGAGAGTAGATCAAATTATGCAGGTTAGATCAGTGGGATCAGTAGTGAGAACAGGTAGCGGGTGGAGGTATGCACTGGAAAGAAGAAGAACGACAGTCAGCTGCAGCAAAATAGAGTACGTGTACGTGAAAGGGGGGGAGGTGAAACAGTGAGGATGCAAGGGTTAAAGGTCAACTGTTCAGAGCAATTGGGAGGTGGATTGGAGGTGAGGAGGAGAGTCCAGGCAGGTGGAGTTGGTGGAGACAAGGGTCAGGAGTGAAGTGACAAAAGAGGATCTGCAAAGATTAAAGGAAAGGTGTAGATGATGGTGGTGAGACCAGCAATGTACAGTTTACAGACACTGATGAAAAACACAGGAGGAAGAGCTGCGGATGTGGAGACTTTCTTTGGAAGTGACAAAGATAGATGGGATTAGGAACACATACATCAGAGGGACAGATGAAGTAGGATGTTTTGGGGACAAAGCAAGGCAGGACTTATTGAGATGGTTGGGACATGTGTGGAGAAAGTCTAGTGAATATACTAGTGGAAGGATGATGAAGATGGAGCTACCAGGCAGGAGGAAAGAGGAGATTTATGGATGTGGTGAAGGAGGACATACAGGTAGATGGAGCAGGAGACAGGCTCACATGGAAGCTTATGATTTACTGTGGCGAGGCCTAAAAAGTTTTCAGACTTTTTTTATACAATCTCAAATATGATCATGAAATATTTTCAGAAAAGTCTTGTTTGCGTTTGTAAATGTGTGTTTGCATGAGATAGACACATGCAACATTTTTGTTTATTGTTAAGCAAGAAAAAAATAAAACTAAATTCTTGACAGTTTCAACTTGTCACGCCCTGGATGTGTTAGATTATTTTACTAAAATATTCAGTTTTGACCTTGGTGGAATAGAGCAGATGTACAGAAGGAAGCATTTGGGTTTGTAGAATGGGAACATACTTGGCCGCGTCCAATGACTTTAGAGGGAATTTTAATACGCTGTAGAATACATGTGATGAAGAAAACCTTTTTCCCACCACTGTAGTAATGGTAGTAATAGTAGTAGTAGTAATACGAGTAGTAATAGTAGTAGTAGTAATACAAGTAGTAATAGTAGTAGTAGTAGTAGTAGTAGTAGTAGTAGTAATGATAGTAGTAGTGGTGGTGGTAGTGGTAGTAGTAGTAGATCAGTGTAATTATTATGGTGTATAAATAAATATTCTCCCTTCCACCCCTGCAGACGTCACCCAGCGACTGCAGTAATTTTGACAAAGAGTTCATCAACGAGAAGCCGCGGCTGTCATGCGCTGATCGGACGCTCATCAACAGTGTTGACCAGACTATGTTCAAAAACTTCTCCTTCGTCAACCCGGGGATGGCACACGTTACAGGACGCTGACCAACAACCTCCTACCAACTACCTACACACAAGCCGCTTCAGTCACAACCAGCACTTAAACACAACCAGACTGGAAACAGCCAGTGTCACAGGATTCAAGTGCATCTAATAACAGGAAAATAACTACTGTGGGAGTGTGCAGGGTGAACGGCACAGACACATAACTGACAGGTGCGTTACTGCATTTTTTTTACACCTCTTTTTATGTAACATTCACACATAATTTAAAAAAAAAAAAAAAAAAAAGCAAAACAACAACAACAAAAAAAAACATTAAATCCAAATAAAACAGTAAAGATATTCAGATTCTTCTCAAAGAAAAGTGCGCAGTACAATGTCTCAACTATTCAAAGTACAGTATGTGATTAAAATGACTTGCTCCTTATAGTATTGATCTCCTCAACTTGCTTTTGTGCTCATCAGGATCTGCTGCCATTAGAAAACGTACTTGTAAATAATTTATGGTGCCTCGTAACACTTCAAGTAAATGAAACTAGGAATATTTAGTTATATCTGATGTGTCTTTAGGCCAAACTCTCCTGTTATTTCCGTTTTCCATCTCTGGTCACAGTAGCGTACCATCCATTACCTCAACTTTAGGTGCAAATGCATTTTAACGGTCTGCTGACATGTAAATAACTGTAATGTAATTCTGTTGATATAGTGTCAGGTGGAATTAATTTGTTCTTGTGTAGGTGAATATTAGGGTTTTGTTTATGTAATTTATCTGATTCATAGATCAAAGAAAAATGTTGTTTTTATTGTTCTCTACAGATTACTGAAAAACAGTTGTTTTTATGGTTGTCTTCATTGTGAATTCTGTATAATAAAATACGTTTGTTTGTTTTTTAACACTGCTGTCTTTTCAGGGCAAAATTTTAATTAAAACCACTTGTTTGTGTGTAGTGTAACACAAAATATACTGAGTGGAGCTGGAGGTGCAGACAGAGGAACATCTCACTTTTTCCATTAACTGACATCATCCTATAAGATTTATTTTTAGAGAAGTTACTAAGAAATGTAGAAAACTTGTGAAACTTTCTACTGGTGACAAAAAAAAAAAAAAAAACTTAATCCAACTTTACTGTTAGTTAGGGGTAGTGCACACAATGGTTGAGTAATTTTATTGTGCAATAAAACTGTAAGTTGAAAAGCATTTTTGTTAAATAATGATCACACTGAACCATTGTATTTTTTATATTGAAGGATGGATCAACGTGTTTGCAGAATAAGATAAACTGCAAAAATACCACATGACATGCAAAGCTTATCTTAACCAGTTTCTACTGAACTCAAACAAAAACTAAAACTATGACTTAAAAATTAAAAGTAAAATCCTATCAGCCACCAGTTAAAACAGGATTAATCACGACAAATCGTGGTACCGGCGGAGGTGGAAGACCTGGTGGACTGGTGCAGTGGAAACAATCTGGAGATGCATGTGGACACAAAGGAACACTGTTGTTTTTCGGAGGAAAAATCAGACCTAATCTCCGCTGCTCATTAGGAGAGTACAGGTGGAAATGGTCCACACTTGGAAGTATCTCGGACTCCACATTTCCAGATATCCGAAGTGGACCATTATTCTTAAAAAAGGCCCACCGATGACTATCTTTCCTCCGGAAACTGCAGCACGCTGGTGTTGGTGCCGCAGTGCTGGCGGCCTTCTACAGGTGTGTGGTGGAGGGCACGCGCACCTGCTTCTCCACCTGGGAACTGCTCTGCCGCTGACAGGAACACAGTGGAGAACTGCACAGAGGATCATGGACAGCAGCCTCCCAAATGTAGAGGACCTGCTCGTGAGCAGGTGCACAAGCACCGCCGCGCGCATTATGAAGGACTCCACCCACCCGGCCAGCGGACTGTTCCGTTCCGTATTCTTTAATTTTCGGCTTTTTTCGCCACAGATTCGCACATTTTAATTTGGCAAGTCGAATGCCCTTCCTGACTCAGTATTGGGACAGACAATGAAGATTGCGCCCCCTTGTGGCTTCATTGATGTAGCATGAAGGACCTTTCGGGTCTCGAACCGGTAATCTTTGGCACCAAAGCCAGTGGCGTAAACCACTATTCTTTAAATATTAGGTTTTTATTGTTAGTATTTTTTATGTGATCATTGTTTTTAGAGTTTTTATTTAAGGCTGTATACTACTGGTCCTGAGTATTAACTTCGTTTTATGTACTCATGTGAAATGACAATAAACCTGAACCTGAATCAGTTCCATAGGCTAGCTGTGATATGTCTTCCGGAAATAAAAGATCTGCGTCACTTCTTTTTGTAGCATTTCTTTATTTGGAGTGAGTTTGCACCCACAGCTGATATCACACCTCTTCAATGGAATCATGAGGCACACTTAAGTCATTTCCCTTCTGAATGTCTTCACTCGCAAACATCAACTGCTTATTTAAAACAACTGTCATTGACTCAGATGATACATGGTGCCAAAGCAACAACAAAGGAACCATGGGTCTGAAGTTTTGGTGGTGGAAATCAGGTAAAACTGAAAAAACAAAACACAGACTAAAGTTTTTCTCTACTATATGCCCAGTCCTCCAGTACAAAACTGAAGAAGTGAATGGACAAACCATGCTATGCATTAGACCTACTGAAGATCCAACATTTTAATAAGATTACTCTCAATACTGACAGCTGATGTGAGGTGAAAGTGTAATGAATACATTTCCTGAAGCAGACAGGTGTAAAACCAGAAAATATAAGATGACATCTGCTCCAACCATCTACCAATGCTTTCATAAGCATCAACAAACTGAGTCTCAACACAAATACAATCTACAATCAACAACATCAGCCTCTGGACTTTAAAGATCCTTCTTACAGCAGTCTAACCTAATCACATTATTTACATAAACACATTTTCTGTTGCTTAAACTAAAACTGAGGGAAAGTAATCATGAGCCAAGTCAAGTGACACATTTACTGTTTTTTTGTTTGTTTGGTTTTTTTTTAGAATTTGTCTACTTTTTCAAAGACTTTCCACACAGTAGAAAGAAAGAAAAGTGTAAAAGAGAGGTTGCAAGTCATTTTTTTCCATCACTGATATTCAACAGTCAGCCTGACTAAACTACTCCAAAGGAAACACTTTATTTTCTTGCCTTTAAATATCTTTGTCCTGACAGTTTGTCTCTTCCATGTACACTGTGTGCATATTTACTCTTACTTCTAGGCAGAGGCAAATTAATTAAATGCCAATTTCAACTGTCTCAATATTTCCAGCTCAAAAGTGAAAGGTCATATTAAAAAGTACTTTGACAATTTATGTAAAGTGGTAATTTTGTACATCCATCTTAGATTTACATTCCAAAACATACATTTATGAACTATCTAGTTTACGTAAAGGATTAATCAGTTTGTTTTTTTTACGTTTGCCAAATTCTCTACAAACCCCAAAACACAAAGCAGTCAAGCAGCTCTCACATCAGCATTTAATGACACCGTATTATCATATCTGACATATTACATTCCGTGGGTGCATAAAGACCAATAACATGTAACAGAAAAAAAAAAAGTTTAAGTGCTTTTGAACATCACAACAGCACATTTCGCTTTTACAATCTCTACTCATATTTTCTTAGGCATTTCTTCTTCAATGTGTGGTTTCCTATAAATACTTGGCATAGTAACAATTGGATGGCTATTGTGTAATCTCAAAGGGAAGTCAGTGTTTTTACACATTGTCCGTAAGTCCTGGAGGAAGAGATTGTCCAGACTGATCCATTTCATGTTTCAGTAAACAGAGAATCCTTCTATTAAGGATCGCAAACCACTGTGGTAGAGGTGCACGTCAAGTGTAAATGCTTTGGAATTCACATCTACGCATCTAATATGGTAATTGCTCTGCATAGGCCACTGCAAAATCGTATTCCTGGAATTCAACTCCTCAGGTATGAAGTAAAACAGTACCCATGCAGGTGAAACACTAAACAAGTGTAATTTCCTTTTACTAGAAACTTACACTTTAAAGTTACTCAGTTTATAAAGGTAAACGTGTGTAACAGTAAAGTTTATAGAAACTTCAGTCTACCTCAAAAATGGATAGTGATTTTGTGATACGTTGGAGGCAACTTGGTGTAATAGTAGGATGCTATTACAGGTTTTTAGCGCCTCCCAGTGGTGCCAGCTGCGCTACTGCGGTTGAGGTTGCGGCTGAGTTGAGGGAAATGTACTGTGGGTGTTCTGGATGTAGGACCATACAGACCGAGGTTTCTGGCTGCTACGGATTTCCGAGGCTGCTTCACACATGGAAAAGGGGAGAAAACCTGCTGTTTAGGAGTGGGGGAGACAGTGGATGAAAAAGCAGGAGTGGATGGAGAAGAGGATAAGTGTGATTTGGTGGATGAGGAGATGGAGGAGAGAGAAGGAGTAGAAGGGCAGGATGTCTTGTAAAAACCTGAGGATGGTGGGGTGAAGAGAGTGGAGAGACTGTTAGATGAAGAGGATGATGGGAAATGGGACGTAGAGGTCGGTGGAGGGGTGGAGGGTGGTGTGGGGGAGGAGGAGAGGGGCAGATCAACAGAAGTGGATGGAGCTGGGGAGGGGAATGTGTTTGAAGTGGAAGGTAAGGAAGGAGAGATGCAGGAGTTGGAGGACTGATGAGGTGGAGCAATGGTAGGAATCTGTCTGTCAGTACCAGTGTTTCCTTGTGACTCAGAGTCTGTTTGTGTGTTTGATGAAGGCAGAAGAGGAACTTCAGATGCAGTGTTAAGCTCTGGTATCATGGAGGGAGAAGTGGGTCGTGTGTTTGCATTGCTTTTCGACTTCACATTTGATTCATCTTCAAGGTCTAAGGAACTCAGCTGCACCACTACATCTCCCACATGGGCATTTTTTGTCACATCTTCACATGTGGACCCTGTAACAGACAGGTCAGGAGATGAAGGCTCCTCTTGGTCCTCAACATCTCTTTCCTCATCTTCATCTTCCCTAGTTTCTTCACTCTCTATTCTCACGGATCCTTCAGTTTCCTCCTCCTTTTCCTCTGAATCTCCAAAGCCCAACTGTGCTCTGGCCCGGGCTACATTCCTGCGGTGAGCCCTGACATGAGCTCGCCACGGTGACCCCATGCCCCCTGCTGAACTCCCTGGAGACCCAGTACTGTTGGAGGCCAGCGAGCTGCAGCGATGCCTGTTTGGTGAACCCTGGGCCAGAACAGCGGCTCGGGTGCCTTGTAGTATGGATGTACTAGTGGATGTGGGTCTGGAGTCCCGGGGACCTCCATGTGGTTTTCGACCCACAAGGAGGTGGTTGATCACTGTGCTTGAAGGGTTGAGCTGGGAGGCCAGGACACGGGTGGCGGGGCACTTCTCTGAAAGAGAAGATTGAAAATGAAGGGAGGAACTGAACTGCATGAACAAAAAAAACGGTTTAAGTGATGGACGGTGTTGAAGTGCGTGACAATGCAACATTCAAGATTGATCCTTGATCAACTGAAATTCACATCAATTTTATTATATACAGTACAGTAGCTCAGTATCACATGTCATAAATTTGAATTAAGGGGTAATGTAGTTGAACCTGTGTGCGTATTTTAAATAAAGACTAAATAGGCAGGACTTTAAGATGTCAACAGTGATTAAAGTCACAGTCAGTCATGATGTTCATAAAAAACCTCAGCTTTGGTTGTGGATAAAAGTAACCACCTGATAAATGTTATATTGCTAGCGTCTTCCTTTTCCTCTAATGACTGAAATATTGAGATACGCCTCTAATTAAATGACTATTTTTCCTCCTACAAAAGTGAAATTGTCTAAAGTAAATATTGATTCCTTGATCAGTTAATTGTGTTTTACAATAACTTATGCCTTAAAAACTCTAGAAAAATTGAACAAAACTTTACTCTAATATTCAACCAAGTAGTGAATACACAGTATAAAAGTTCTTTTTCTGTGAGATTAATTACAGATATGAATTACTAACCATGCAAATATACAACAGCTGAATCACAGCTGGAAATAGATTCTGCAGTTGTGAGCAGCTGTTACCAAAAGCACCTCCAGTAGTCAGGACTTTATATTCCAGAGATTCATTAGTCACAGAACAAAACCGAATCTGGATGGGAATAATGTCTCTTTCTAAATACACATGATTATATAATATGACTTCTGATCAGGGCTTAATTTGAGGGGGAGCAAGCCGGAACCTCTGACACACGCTCCAGAACGCTCCGGCAGCTTGATCTGGAGACTCGACTTGAATTGTTTTTATTTTCAAAAGCAAACACGCGAATATCGCTGGGGGGGGCGGCAGGCATTGTCCCTCGGGCTGGAGCTACTCGTCCCATGCGCTCCGGGACCTCCCACTTCACAAATTAAGCACTGCTTCTGATATAAGATATGGTAGTAACCCACATACACATGACTGTACAAATCTGGTTAAGGAGCTTTAGGATGTGTTCACATGTTCAGTGCTGACCTACTAGAGTGTGTATGCAAATGTATTCACAAATGTTTATATTGGAAGCAGAAACCAAATCTCACTTCAATACTGTTACACAAGCTGCACAAATCATGTGTTAGCATGAAAGAGGCACAATAACCAAGAATTAGTGGAGAAATGAGAGCCAACCACCAGCGTACAGTAAAAGAAATCAGAAAGAATGCTGTAAATTCCGGTTTAACAGAACTATGATTAGCAACACAATTTTCCAACATATTGCTTACACTGCATCAAATGAAATAAATCCCAGAAGAAACCACCAGTTCTTGCAGCTCCAGTGTTTTTTATGCCAAGCAAATAGTGCTGAAACGGTCCTAAAAAACTGGAAATTAGCTATGGGTTCCTTCACCAGATTTTCAAAGCATTATACCACAGTTTATCTTGTTAACAAAGGTAAAGCACAGGTGTTAGACAACAGTTAGTTGTCCTAGGAGGACATTCCAGTGATGTACATGTACAATACCTGAAGGCCTGAAAGTGATGCACCTGAACAGGATGTAACCATTTTAGATGAAACCAATTACACCTGTGTGTTTCCTACCTTATCAACTCAAAATGTCTGCTCAAGAAGGTGCATCACACAGGTTTTAGTTTATTTAGAGAATACCCTCTGTGGCTAAAATGTACAGGAGAGGAACAAGAGATGAGATACATCCATTTAAAGCTTGAGTTCAACTGAACAATATTAACAGTCTCTGAGACTTCTGCAGTTACAAATGGAAGCCATTAAAAAAAACAAAAACAGACTGGCTTCTTATTTATCCATTAAGAAATAGAAAGACGCTTGAAGATCTGCTTTGGGAACCCATGATGGAAAACACATATGTTGTTTGCAGGGTTACCATTTGATTAATGATTACTTTCATTCCGTCACAAACACAAAGGACTCAGTGAGAGGTCTATCCAACCCCAGAACACCCAGGCTCAAATGGCGGCTGTATTAAAACAAATACCGTCAGTGTGGTGTTCAGTGCCCCTGATGTGTTTGTTGGGATGGTCCTGGAGAATATCTGGATTTGTGGCCACTCCCGGTACAGGTCCTATAAGTCACACATCACTGTCAAACATTAAGCTTTCTCTTGTGTGTTTCTGTCACCAACTGAAATGTAACCTTTGTTTTATCCAACCTTACATGTGCTTCAGCATTTGTTGTCTGTTTGATCATATTCCCTGGGGAAAGTGTGTAATTGTGCATATACAGAGCAAAACAAAAACGTCTTTGTGTAAAAAGACATTTATCTTCTGGAAAGTAATATAAATCGTGTTATGCATACACGTCAGTATGTCCCCCACCTGTACGAATGTAGAGTTGCATAGCCTGTTGCTGTTGCCGTCTCTTGATGCGGGCATATTGCTTCTTCAGGGCATAGATGTCGGTGCTCATCCTTTCCATCATCATGCTGTTGATTGCGGCTTGATGCTCTGCCCGAGCGCCTCCTCCACCTCCACCAGCTCCTCCTGCTCCAGCTCCCACTGCTCCTGGGCTCAGCTCTGCAATATTACCCTGTTCTGTGCGCTGGTCTGGATGTACAAAACACAAAGAGACACAGAAAGGTTTCACTTCGTGTCCTGTAATGACACATTGAAATCTTTTCCCTCCAGTTCAGAGCCTTAGTTCAATCAGATTTCCTCCAGGCCAGACAGACAGATTGACTCTAATCCCTGAATCTCCTGATGTCTTATGTGTCAGAGGCTTTGGTCCAATATGATAAAGAAACATTTCTGCATAATACACAATTCAGACAAATCCAGTGTGTCTTTTTAGGTCTGTAAGCTTCTTTACTTATTTAATTTGCTTTCATCTCCTTTAATCAAGATTATCTGATCACTCATGGCACAAATCTACAAGCTTCTCAAGACCATCTGAAGCAAAAAGAGCTGCTCAAGTATTTATTTATTTTATATGCTCAACAACAGTTCCTAAAAACAACTCAGTATTTGATTGCATTTACTTTGGAGACCACAGAAATGTATTCAATCTCAGAATATTTGCCCTCTTTGTCTTCATCACAATTCATTGTCATTAACAATGCATTTACACATTTATACCTTTGAAGACTAAAACAGAACAAATTACAGAGTTTAAGAGGGTTTTGTTTCTATTATCTTTCACTAAGAATAGGTAAGTGGTTTTTCTATTGCTTTTTAAATTACTTTTCTCGCTTTTGTGCTGACAGTATTACATATAATGCATGATGTATAATCTACTCTGCAGGCCTGCAGCAGCAGGTGGTCCTGCTTGTTTTCTCTAATTACTTTGCTCTTTCCAGAGTGACTGTGGTAATGATTTATTCATGCTCATTTGCTCAAAAAGAATAAGCAACATTACCCCTTTGAACTGGGTCAGTTAATACAACCAATGTTTACATATGAGGTCAAAAAAGTTTCAGCTGAAATCCTTTTTCCCACTCCTCAACGGGGAAATGATTAACATCCCAGATCTTAAATGTTTAAAATAAATCCCTCAGCTAGTTTGTCTTTTTCATGACTCACAGAGCTGCTGTGAGGCAGGATTTATCTGGAAGACACGGATCAGAAAACTGCGTGTTCTTGGAGTCAAATCGGGGGCAGGACATAAGGATTCGAGGCCACAGTTCATTTGAAGCTCCTTGGCTGTGTTCCTTGTTCTGTGTTGACTGGCCACTGCCTTAGAAACTGTTTTTTTCTCTGTGCACTGACCCTTAAGATGTTTTTGGTATCTCTGAAGCTCAGGAGCCAGCAGGCCACCCAGAGGCCCTAGACAACCGAGGGCTGTGACCATAGCATCTTCATCATCCATATCTGCATCATCATCGCTCTCCCAACTGCCCAGACCACCACTGCAACACAGTTTTTGATAATTAATGAAGACTAAAACCAAAACCAGTAAGAAAAAGTAATAACATTCCTTAGAAATGTCATGAAGTGTTGTTGAACACAAAACTAAGTTAATAAAACTAGTGAACAATCCAACACTAACTAAACACTAAATAGTAGGTCATGTTAAATCAAAACAGTCCTCTGGTTAGAGATTTAAATTTATCTGTTATCTAATTACAGAGTTCTGCTGTACAAAATACTAAGTCATGGTATACAAGAATAAAAATGTTATTAATTAACAATTTATCCCTTTATCCTAATAGTTTCAACTTCTAGAAATCAAAACTTTCGTCATAGTACTTGAAAAAACGAAAGTAAGTAAAAACAAAACTAATATTGGTCAATTTATCAAAATTAACAGACTATTTCTGCAGGAAAAGAAAAAAAAAAAACAAAATAAAAATGTTGGAAAATCTCCAAACTATAATATCTCCATTACCACTTGCTGATAAACGTATATATTTTGACTTTAACTCATGCAGCCAACCAACCTTCCATTGGATTTGACTGAGGTGGGGAATGGTGTGATGTTGTAGGTGTATTTCTCTCTCAGTTCAGCCAGTTGAGGAAAGGGAAACACTGCCATGGAGTAAACTTCCTGAAAAACACAGAAAACACAACAAAATATTATGGTACACCGCTACAAAATGCTATGGATTTTAGAACTGTGTTAAAATAGCCGAATTATCTTTGTTTGCTCATTACCTGCATGAGTTCGGCAGGATCGATAAGGTTGTCCTCCAGCATTTCCTGAGTCAGACAACCCATTGTGCTGTAAAACTCATCTGCAGTCTGACAGTACTCTATTCTCCTGCAAAACAAGATAGGAGGAATAGCAGTTAGCTACATATATACATTTACAGGATATACAATTCTGCATTTAATGTTGAACATGTGAACAAAATACTGGCATTGTTCAACAAATCTGTCAAAATTCCACTGCTGTTAAATCCTGTTTTTTTATGGAATTTGTAAGTAATGCTTCACTCACTCTCCCAGTCTCTCCCAGATGGCGAGGGCAACTCGAAATAGCACCTCTGATCCCTCAAAGAAAACTGAGTCCCAGATCTTTAGCACAGTGGGAGCTGGCAGACAGGTGGCAAACATGGTCAGGAACCACTGCATAGTAAAGACGTTGGTCAGCGGGGGCTCATAGCTGCCTAAAAAAAACAAAAAAAACCCCAGAACTATGAGAACCATGATTAATTTTTCATGTATATGCATATGTTAACATTAGAAGCAGATTTATACAACTGAGAGTCTTTAAACACACACACACAGCTCTGTACCTCCAGCCTCCCTGTTAGCAGCTTTCTGCAGGTGGTGGAGATGTTGTGAAAGACGTGGCAGCTTCAGACGCAGCAGATCTCTGAACACCGCCATGTCCACTGACAGACGACAAGAGAATGGTTTCAACTTAGTGAACTAATTCCACTATGCCACAATTCAAAAACCAGAGTTTTGTTTTTTTTTTTAGTTCATAATTATTCCATTGCCTAATCATGCAATTGCCAAAACTGGAACAGTTCAGTCAGTTAAACCATATTTTATGACAGATTATATTTATTATAACTTTTTAAAATTAAAATATAGTTGAGATGTGGGCTGATCCAACCTGTTCAGACTTTCAATTTTCCAAAATATCTCATCTTGTGTATGTAACTGGATTTACCTGATAATGCACGCAGATTGTTGGCAAAATAACTCTCTGGCAAAACTTTGTCAATCAGATAGATCATCACCTGAACAGAGAAGAGAATAACACAAAGAAACTGAATCATCAAACAACATAAAGGAAGACAAAAACTCTACCTGGGTGTAAATGCATATAAATCAGTAAAGTATACATGTATTTTTATATAGTAGATTTGCATGTCAGCCTGTGTTGGTGTGTACCTTAAGTGCATCGCTCTCATTGCCTTCTGTAACTTCCAGTATGAGTGCAGCCAGTACATTGAATCCTTGGCAATAGCCCACAGTTTTATTCCAGCGAGCATAAGCCAGCAGCACTCTTTTCAGCACCACCCTGTCCTGCTCGCCCTCCTGACCACAGTATGAACTGCAGCCCGTCCTGTGCAAATCCTGCACAGGAAAAGGATAGATTACATAGTATGGATTATTTTAGCACCATTTAGGACTAGAACTGCATAAATGAGTTATCCTTTGATGCCTTTAGGACAGAAATGGAGACACTGGAAGATAAACACAGGGAAGTAGATGATTGGACTTTGGACTTGAAATGGCTGTTGAATCTCTTGAGTCAGATATCCACAGAGGAGTGTATCCATGATACAGTCATTCAGCACTCTGACACATTGGCAAACATCCTCTACAGAACACAGCACTTTGTATCATTTCAGCTTTTAAAAGAAGTATTATTTATAACTAGTATAAAATGGGTCCACTCATTATGAAGACAATGAACTATGTTCCATGCTGAAGGGATTCCTATATTTCTGCCTCTGAGGGAAATTACCACGTCAACTTGACCAGTAATATGTTTTAATAATATTGAAGAATGTTAACACCATAGTACAGGAGGCATATGTGCTGCTACTGCATGTTCCAACAATGAGCTGTGTGCAGCTGATGCACGACACACACTACACATTCAACACAAACACTAAAAACACTTTTATGTTACCTTGACAATCTGAATGCCGAGGGAGTCATCATCTGGGTTGCTGCGCTCATTAAAGGCAAAACGCAGAGTTTTCTCCCAGTCAATAGAGATGGAGTGGAGGTACTGGTCAGCGAGTGTTAGCCAGACCTACAAAAAGCAGCCATGGGAACATTAATGTGTATAATAATAATAAAAAACAGTATCTCAGTGTAGAGAAGACATGGTTGCATAAAAGGTCTCCAGTTTTCAATATACACTTTGTTACATGAGAAATTACATCAAATTTCTTATTTGACCTTAAAAATATTTGTGTTCTTCCTTCCAGGATTTGTGTAAGAAGCTCTTCTGTTCTCAGTGATTCAGTTTGTTTTACAAGTTCAGGAAAGTACAGGAGAGAAAGGTTTCATTGTTCATCTCCTCTGACAAGATAAAATTACTTCCATTTCCTTGCTCTCTCTTCCAATGAGATAAAGTTATGATGTACAATGAATAGAGTGCTGTGGTCAAAGTGTGTGTGTATTCTCATCTTTCAGGCTTTTAAGATAGTCAATACTGTGTAAGTGTGATTTCACATATAAAATATGCTAATATTGCTTTGTTTTACTGGGACCTCTGTGATGTTCACACAAAACTGAGACTCACACTCTTATTGATGAAAATGTATTTTTATATGGAAAAATATAAGGGGCTCAAGCTACACCAACATCCAAAGGTTGACTCTCCAGTTATGCAAAAAAGTGAATTTAATTAACAGTTCAGAATAGTCTGTGACCTACGTTTACATTCCCTGTGTATCAATGATCACACTGAAAACTTTGTCCAAATGAACCATATGAGTGCAGTTTCATACCCTTTTCCTCCATTCCTTGGGTATTCCAGTGGGGAGCCTCGCCACTGCTTTAAGGGCGTCATACCACTGTGATGGACAGATAACACATGGTGCTTTAAATATATGGGTGCGTATTGGCAAGAATCTGATATGATACAAATCACAACACTAGGATCACGATATAATATATCATGAAACTGTTAACAAGGGGATTGTTTGTTTCTTAATTTTTTTTTTTAAATACTGGAATTACACCACAAAGTTGCACTAATACTAAAGACATTATTATTTGATCAGCACAGGACCTATTGGTACATCACAAAATTTTCCACTGTCAAAACTTAAAACATGTTTTACAGACATTACTGTTTAAGATCCTGCACAAATGGTTAGTTCATAGTTAACATCATAAAATTATTTTTGTGCCAGAGGGTTAGGTTTATATGTCTGTCTAACCCTATCCAAACAAAGGAACTAACATCTGCCTCTCTCAAACAGTAAAAAGTGCCTTTATGATGCTTCAAATAACCATTGAAACCATGTTAAATAATAATAATTAAAAAATGAACCTCCACCATATCCACATTTGAATACCCACCTAAAAATATCAATACAGTGTTGTGAAATGGAAATATTGTGATATATTGCGGAACCAATATTTTCTTACACCCCTATTTAATTACTCAAAGAAAATCAAGAGGCCATGTTGGCTATAAAGCTGAAATCTGGTCATATAACAATATTACATTTACTGTAATTAAAGAAGAGAGTATCCCAGTGTACAGCGTTTGCATCTCCATTTCTCATAGTACACATACTGATATACTAACACAAACTCACATATAATATCAGAATAAGAGCCAAAACAACAGTTTAACAGTGTACCTGACAAACCGCTTTAAATAAAAAATTAGTGCTTTGATGTGGAGCAACAAATTATGAGTGTTTTTACCTGCAGAAATCCATTCTTGCCTAGGGACGGTTCAATTGTAAACTTCAGCCTTGTGTCAACTCCTGCGGAAGAGAGTATGTGTGTTTAGAAAGGTCTTGAACCACATCTGGGTTTGCTCTCTGTGACATCTCAAAGTGTGACAAACAAAAGATGGATGGATGAAAAGGTGTGCGTAATGTCATGCACAAAAATAGATGCAATACTTGATGTAACAGAAAAAGTATAAAAATGCAAATTGATAAATGCAACTTTACATATTTGTAAAAAGAAAAATACATAGATATTGTCGATGAATGTGAAAAATGCACCATCAAATATCAAATTAAACTAAAATTTCTCATCTAGCAGATTTAGCTGATCAAACGTTATGAACCAAGATCCAGATACAGCAGCTATACCATGGACTTTAAGACATTTATTTAAAGTATACTACTCCAAAGGGATTGTAGAGTTTTAGATATATTCTGCTTAAAACACTATAATTTGAGACAGTGAAATGTTGTGATATAACTGGGATGAGGTAAAATTTGTGAACAATAAAATCAACATATTAGAAATTAATAGTAATCTCTGAAATAAGCAACTGAACACGTTTTTCAAACACTTGAGCATGTGTGTGATAGTACAGTTAATAAATCTCTAAACAGCTGACAAAATCTTAAGAAAAATCAAACTAGCGGTGACGCAGGTTAAACAACAAAATGTAGAATGACAATAAGATGAAGAAAATGAACTTCATATTCCCATTTTAATTGGGATTTTTTAAAACTCATCCATACTCAGTTACAGCTAAAAAAACAAACAAAACAAAAAAAAAACAAAAAAACAAAAAAACACTGTTACACTAGTTAACTAAAAGTTTCATCGTGCAGATCGAAATACATATTTATGAGCCTCACACTGGCCAACAAAGCTGATCATGCCTGCTAAATAAATACCGGAAGTGTTTTAACCCATACGCAACACGTCTAACAGGTTATCTGCGTCCTGAGAGATATCAAAATACCTCACACAATCCAAACACTGTATGATACATTTTATGTTTGCACATATATTTTTTAAAACATTTTCTTGTTTGGAGTTTGTGAGTAAATGAACGGAAGAGTCGCTGTCCTCTTCCGCGTGGTGCTGAAATCTCTACTTCAGAAAATAATGTAAAATCTCTTTGGTACACACGCATGCGCACGCACGATATAGTCTAAAGTATATTCAGCAGTAAGCTAAACCCTTCCCAAAGACCAAACGGAAATTAAATTCTGATCTGAAGTTAAGGAGGGAAGGTCCTGACATGTCTGGGCTCCGGACCAAACGCGGCGGCCATGTCTCCCTCCCCTCCCCCTCCCTCTCTTCGGTGGTCTCTGGAGGACAGGTCAGTCAATCACACGACACCATTAAACCACACCGAGGAAGCTCAATGCTACAACGCGAAGAAGTGAAATGTGTTTAACCTGCACGGGCCGCCTCTGTCGGTTTGTCCTGCGCCATCCTGTACTGTTTTACTGTTCCGTTTCCTCTCAGAGCTGCATGTGGGAGAGGATTAACACTTAAAACCCTCCCACTTCCCTGTCACAGATTAGACTAGCACGACTGGCACAGAACATGTGTGTAGCCCGGGTCGACCAGTTTAGTCCAGAGGCTAGTGGTAATGAGGGATGTTTGGATGAGGGAGGGAAACGTGGAAATAAACAGAAGAGGAAGTGTGAAGAGAAGCAAGGACAGGGACACCGGAAGTAAAGGGAAGGATGAAGTTTCACCAAGTCATTCATAGAGTTCATAACATGGATAGGTGGATGAGGGAAGGCTACAGTACAATATTACACTGCTTAACTAAACTGAGTGGGTTTCCCTACATAACTCCACCTCTTATTTTAAAACTGCACAGAAATTGGCTGCACGTATACTATAAATGATAAAAATTGCATTTTTTTTTAGGTTTAACATTTGGACTGACTCATCATTTTAGCTGAAAAATATACTACATAGATGACAGACTATTGCTTGTTTTGTTCACTTCAGGGATAAGTGTCCATAAAGTCCTACAGCAAAACAAAGTAGAGCTTCATTTATTAAACAATAGTTGCAACAGACTGTCTGCATTTCCTGCATCATCAAAATGTTACTAAAATGGTGCAAATACACTGTTGCCCATAAAGTTGTAATAATTTTGTTTTGAGAATCTTTTTAATCCTATTTACACAAATCAGCAATCACTGTGCCCAGGTGCAAATACAGAGTCCCAGTTACATCAAATCTATCAAGAATAATCCATTGTTACAGCCATGTCATGTGGCATGTTGAGAACTGTAATTATAGCCCTTTTAATGCGTCTTTATTTTCACTCCATTCTTGCTGCTGTAAACCTGGAATTCCTCCTTGCGGGACTAATAAAAGAATACCTTATCTTATGTTACGAAAAGACGTGAAATAGCCTATTGTATTCCAACTTTATAGGCAATATACATCAGAACTGTTTAATATCATTATAGGATATTTGTTTGGACAATTTCAGTCATCCAGAACTTCTGTCTGCAATGGATCGTTTTCGTGAAAAAGACAAAGACATATTTTGATCATGCATACAACTGTGATGTGTTTTTATGAATGAAAACTTTATATTACAGGGATGTCGGCTCCTTGTGTTCCTAGACTACATAAAAGTATTCTCTTGGAAAGCAACAGACCAAACTACGGTGAAGAATAGCATTCATTGCCTTCTTCATACATAGGCTAATAAATAAATAAATTAATAAAACAGACATCTTCTGCCTTTGCCTTTCCAGATCTAGTCCTACTGCAGTGTCAGCTCCATCAGGACATGATACCGGATCACCTGGCTCTAAGGTGCAGAGCAGCCGGGGTGCGCTCCTGGATATCCCATTCCGTTTCTTCAAGACGTTGCTGATGATGTTCCCGACCCCTCCCGAACCCTGCTGCCGCTGCTTTGCGCCCACCCTCGGCCTCCTGCCGGCGCCGGAGAGCCGCTCCTGTCTCATCCTCGAATCTGATCAGTCCCGTTCAATCAATCAATCACCTCATTGTGAAGACCTGTGGTTATTCTGGCGTTAGGTCTTCCCATAGTGATTAGATACCATTCCGATGCTGATGCTCCACCAAATTAGCTCCTCCGAGACGTAAAAATGTCATCGATCAAACTGGAACTGCTGAAAATCTCTTCCGGTGATAACGTGTGTGTCCGACTGCAGCTGGAAGCAGTGCCGAGCCTTTCATCAGTCACGTATCCGGTGAAAATAGCGATCAGGAAGCCATGGAGAGCATTTAGGAAGCATAAAAACAGCCGCCCGGTGGAGGAGGAAATAGCGGTCCTGCTGCTGATACTGCACACCTCCTCATCCTCCGGTTTGGCGTCACCAGGAGGAGGTGCGAGCACGGAGGGATGCAGTAGGATGGTTGACACGTGGGGACACAGGGGAGGGGGATACAGAAAGATGAGGTAATGGTGGAGGAGCAGAGAGGCAGGGCTGGAGCCTTTTCCAAGACGGTCTTACACTGTTCATTCTTATTTTAAAGCATAAAAACCCGGCGCTACCTTTAAGTCAGATCCTAAATGACATTTTCTCTATATTAAACCTGTCTTAAGTGACTGATCAACATATATTTATAATATTATTCTCGGTATTTTGCATTTTTCACTATAAAATGAGGTATTTTCCTGTATTTAATTCACTGATCATGTAGATGTTCATACACAGTAAAAAAAAAAAAAAAAAAGGAAAAAAGAAAAAGGGTGTCATTGTAGCTCTTAGAGAGTTGAATTTAACTCTGTTTCAGATAACATTTGGCCCCACTCAAAATTAAGTAAAATTTACTCTTTGGCCAGTGTCAAGTTTTCAGAGTTAATTCTATTCAATTCCGTGTCAAAATTAACAATGAAATGTGTAAAAAAAAATATTTAACAGTGTGGTGTTTCCACACTGAGTAATATGACTACACTTCATAGAAAATTTTTACTATAAAATGACTCTACAACGTGTCACTATTTATGTCTCTGCAGTGCTATTTTCTTCATCAGTTTGCACCTTAACATTAATGCTATGTAGAATAGAATTGCAGGAATCCCCAAGGTGGGGGTCTATAAGGGCATAAGTTTGCTGTATGGGTTCTAATCACCCTAATACATGTTTTCCTTTGGAAGAACAAAGTCCTCCCCACTCGTAAACAATAATTTTTATATCAACAGTCAGGTTTGTTCTGCCTACAGGTTTGACTAATGGTGTCAGATTAATAAAAAATAATAATAAACATAAAAAGGCCAATAAATATTGTAAAACAGACAAATCAACTTCAATAAAAATTAACACAAACCCCCCCTTGAGCCACTACATATAAAATAGAACACAATGAGTAAAATGTCCATTACCCACAATGCAATGCAGCAGACTGGCACTAATCATCACTGTGTAGAGTTGAATTATACACTGCATCTGTGCAGAACTTTACACTGACTTTTAACTACTGTTACAGCTGCTTTACTCTCCATAGAGCTATAAATACTCTAGTTTAAAATAGCTTGACTGAAATATTGACACTGCATTTTGTACTGTGTAAAAGCTCAAACTAAAGTTAAGGGTTTCATTGAAAAATAGAAAAAAACTGCAGGAAAATGCAATTTTTCAGTAAAGTATATCATATGTGAACATAAACCAAGCATTTCCATCCACTGTCATTTATCCATGCGTTTCCATGGTAACTACAGTGTCTCTAAACATCCAACATCCTGGATTATATCTGATGACCATGAAAAGACGACAATCTGCATTTTACACCAGTTGTTTACATGTATTGATAGGATTAGTAGATCAATAGTTATTAAACACTTTAGATCAGCAGGTGGGTTACATCGCCGGTGAACATTTTGGGTCTTTATGGGTTAAAGACAGCATGAAGCTGTATTAAACATAGGAAAACTGGAAATCAGTTGAAGGGGTTGTCCTGCAAAAAAGGAGCCAAACACAATCATATACACTCACGATGAAGAATGTACTTTTGTTGCAATCCATTCAGACTGAATGATGGATGAATGGACAGAAACCATTCTTTTTTTTTTTTTTTTAACATGCAAATCTAATTCATTAACTTACACTGATCTCAGTTTCCCATAGATTGTGCAGGATATAGGAGCCGTGAAGGCCTTTTTGTTTTTTTTTAAAATCATTATCCATTTTTGCAGAACTATGGACCTATATTAGAATATTTTGAAAATCCCACAAAGATTCAAAGATCACAATTTAGCAAATGGAAAACTACACAAAATATAATTCTAGTAAATAAAACTGACACACACACACACACACACAATAATGAAAAACCATCTCCTGGGGGCTCCAGTTTGGCATTTCTTCAGTATGGATGCTATTCTAAAACTAGTATCTCAATAGTCAGTTGTAGAAAGCAAAGAAATTATATTTGTAATTTAAATCAGACACGACTCCCTCTTACAAATACATTAAGTGCTTCCAGATGGAAAATACATCCACATTTAATGATGCTTTAAATCAATACCTGCAAACAGTCTGGATAATAATGACAAAGTTTTGTTGCCAGTGCACCATAACCATAATGCACCTTGATAAATGAACTTCTCATCAGAGGTTTCAAATAGATGACTATTCCAAGAACTGGTTTGTCTTCTGTCATAACAATTATTGAATGCATCTTAAGGTCATTAAATGATATAGTGACGTAGAAATAACATGTGTCCCTATCACATCTTTAAACCAAAAAACATCATTAAACAATACTTCATCTTGTAACATGTAGCATAATAAATTAAGTGACTGCAGTAATTGATGTTCCCACTGAAACACTACCTTAACGGGTATAGTTAACAGTTGATACTCTACCTCCGCCTGAGCCTCAATGCTGCATGTTGATAGAAAAGACAATGATGAAATATAAATGTAACAAAATCACACCTGAATTAACTTGTGTTTTTTGTATTAGATACAATTTCCCCCGAATATGGCCCCACAAACACATAGGCATGTTAAATGAAATGAAAGAAACAGATATGAAAATGGGCTCATGCATATAGTTGAAGTAAAATGCTGTTATTTAAAAGAGTGATATTTTGCTTTTTTTTTTTTTTCTTTAATGGATTTATGCATTTTAAAACATTTCCCTGTGGTCTACATAGACTATAAATGCTCTGCTTGGGTCTGAATTATTCATCAATTCAACTCCACTAGATCATCTTCAACCCTGTGTCTGAGAAATGACACCAGAAAGATTGTTTTTAGCACTGGCCCTTTAAATGCACATGCGTACTTGGGAGAAATGTTGGTCAGAAGTTTTGACGTTCTACTGTATGTTCAAATGTCATGATGTGACTAGTTTTTGATGTAACAAATTAAGCAGGAATTAAAAAAATCCACTTGAGTTTTGCCAAAATGAATATAAAGATAGCTCTGCAGCACCTGAAGGGTTCAAATTCAAACCTTATGAACTATTAGGGTCCAAATACACAAATAAATGCAGCAAAGACTAATAAAAATGGGTTTAGATAAATGATAAAATCTTTAAATGTCAAACATATAGAGAAAATGAAGGAACTTGCTTTAGTTCGATATCATATAAATATAATGTGCCATTGCAACACCCTGTTATGTATACATCTTGACCAAAATAACACAAAACATACAGCTACAAAAATCAGTTAGGCGTGTTACCTTGGCTTCGTCTTGGCTGTACTTAACTCTATATCAATCACACACAGCCACAGTTTCCAAATGTAATGTTCACAAATGTACATACTGCATATGAAACTTCCTCAAGTTCTTTGACTGCATTTGTGTATCCTAATGTTACTTGAGACTGTCAAAATCAGTAATCGAAGACAAAGGCACAACTGTTATCACAAATACACTTTCAAGGCACAAGAAATTTGTGTAGGAGGACTTTCCAGCTGTGATTTAATGCAAGTGCTTTCACTTATTAGATAAGATTGAACACTTTGTCATTCCATAATACAATTCTTAATTCGTGTAAAAAAGCATTTTCTTACGTCGCTTTTGTGAGACAGCTTGAAGGCATGCTGTGATTATGTCATAGTTCTTCTGCAGTTTGTGGCAAAGACGGTCTCGTCTCTTGAGTTGACGAAGGAGTTTAGCCGACTGCAAACCATTACGGTATTTGACCTCCTGGATGATTGAACACAGCTCTTCAGGGGCTGAAAAGGTAAAATAATACATAAGACTCAACTACAGTTAAATCAATATTTCTATAATAGGCTACATTTATTTGTTTTATGAATGTTAGCCATTTTGTCAGAAGGTCAAATCATTTATTTATTTAGTAATAAAATTCACACAATTATGTACAGAATGTCACAGTAAGATGGAAATGCTGGAATAGCCAAAGAAATAAGTCCTTTGACATTAAAGCCAGACATTAAACCTTTCGCTCAGGACATAAAGAAAGTAAACTTGATCAAAAAGGCCAAATGTGGATCAACTCATGGTGGCTGTACAGTCTGTTAGATCAGAATATCACAGTGCTACGTCTGTTTTCCAAGCTGCAGGCAAAGAGGAGATGAAAACCAGAACACCCCCCACCCCCACCCCAGTGACAGAGACAAAACCATTTAGGTTAAGAAAATCAGATAATGAAGAAACAGGTATCCTTTATGACTTGAATTGTCCCTTTTTTACCAAGTGTAAAATAAAAGGCTTAATGCTGTGTAGTGTAAATGCAAAGATCTCCTAGTGAATCATTTATCAAAAACATGAGGCATCAGAGCACAAAACCAAAATAAACAACTACAAAACAAAAACTGCTTTACAGTGCAACATTCACACAACACATATGCAGTCATTTACTAGTACAACCAATAACACATCCATGCCTCTGTTTTGACCCTTTACTGCTGCATCAGTTTTTTTTTTAACATGAAATGCAAGTGCCATACTGCATAGTGGGTTATTATTATTACAACTTCCAAATAATTGTAATTTAAATACCATTTTCTTATTTTGACTAACAACAGAACTGATAATATATCTTTAATTGGATATCATAATCCACAGTACTCCTCTCTCATTTTATCTAAACATCCTTACAAGTTAACCATTTACTGACATATTTTCTGACCATATGTCCAGGGTGTACCCCACCTTCACCCATAACCCTGTAGAGTTAGGCTAGACAGAATGGAATTTGCCTTTTTTTTTCTCTCCTCAAACCCTCCATGAGCGTTTCATTCTGCAGAAATGGAGCGTAGTTCCTTGGGATTCATCAGTACAACTGTATCTGTATTCCCATGTTTGTGTTTTAATGTTCATCTTGATAGGTTTTAACTGAAAGGCCATTTTGTTGCTCTGAAATATGTGCAATGACAATAAATCAATCAGCTGGGAGTAGGTAAGTAGCTGGGATATGCTTCAGTGACAGCTTTGACTCTAGTGAGGATAAAGCCGGTTCAGAAAACAAATGAATATATATTTTCTGTCTTATAGAAATGGGGCAATACAATAATGGTAATAGATGAAGAACAAATACAGAGAGATGGGAAGATGAGAGCTTAATGGAACATGATGTTGGCAGCCATCTTACCATTTCTTTATTATAACAAACTCAAAAAAAGGGACTTTAATTATTTGCTGTTAAATCTTTCACAAACACAATATGAAAATCATTTTCCATTAAAGTTGTCCTTCAACACATTATCAAGCCATTTGTTCACCCCAGGAACGTTCCTCCAAGCAGCAGTCCTCTGCATTGTTTAAGCTGACTGAACCTCGTGTGTAGAGGACAAACACTGAGTGCATAGCGTTGGCTGTGTTTACTGTAGGATTCCACCTCAACAGAAGGAATGGCGACAGTGTGGCACACTCGTAACATGCCATTCAAGACTCCAAGGTAACACTGTGGCTCACACTGAGATAGACTTAAATCAGCTGTTAAAACTGGTTATGTGTGTTTGTTACTGTGGAGGTTTACGCTGTTCCAGCCAGTTTAACTTCTTCTGATATCTGATTCCATTGAATGTAGGAGTCATCAAGTCAACTTCATATTTTCATTAATTGTAAACTTCAAAAGGCAGTGTATAGGCATATTAAACTCACAACGAGTCAATCTGTCTTACTCTGGATCTTCAGTTATGACATTTCTCACTAAACCAAGAGAGAAATTAACCTAAACACTGAGATACAGTTTGAGGGATTCATAAATTGTGAAAATCTTAGCCAATACAGATAAAATAACAATTTGTTTGACATTCAACACAATTGTGGCACTTCCTGATTTTTTTTTTTTTTTTTTTTTGTCATTTTCCCACTCTTTGTGCCAGGGGAACAAATAAATATTCATTGTAAAATAGCAACTAAACTGTTTTACATCTTCATGACAATTTTGCATAAGAACAAATGTGAGCATACAAATGTGTGATATAACACTGAATAAAACATCTGTTATATTGACAGACAGAGCGAGAGAAAGGAATTAAAAAGGTGCCAAGTTAATTTAACTAATTTGCTCTCATAATTTTGCGTTTTCATTTCCTTAAATAAAGATAGAGTTGGGGGTATTAATGGTTCTATTAATGGAAATACTCAGCAGTCACGGTGCTATGGAACCATCCTGAACACAACAACTCTGTTCCAGTCTCTCACCTTTCTGGGCCAGGTAGTTCATCTGATGCCTCCTGGTATGTTTCTCCTGGAGCTCCTGGAGGAAACTGGACGCGGTGTTGCTGCGGCCCAGAAAGGCATCAGATCCGGATGCTTCGGTGGAGCTGTCCCAGCTGTCCACATTCCTCCTGCTGCCTCCGCTGTACGTCTCATACAGCTCCACCAGCAAGCAGTCCACGATGGAAGTCCTCGGGGCGCTCACCTCACCTCCAGAGCATTCGGAGTCGGTGTCACCAGCCATGTTGGTCCTTGGTGTGGCAGTGCCAGTGCCAGGCGGGGCTCCGTCTTCTCCAGGGACGTCCTGCTGTCCCGGAGATGGTGATGATGATGTGTCATTCGGGGACTCAGCGGGGCTAATCCACCGATGAAAGCCCGTAAAGTCATCCTGGAAAGAGGCGGTGGAGTTGACAAAAACTCCACTTTCCTCCTCGGAGCACACGCCGCCGTCACATATGTCAACTTCTAAAAGTTCATTCCCGTTTAATTCCACCTCCGACGCCATTTTTAAGTCACCAAATAAAGTTAGATATAGTTATGTAAAGATTCTTCAAGAGATGACTTGCATTATCTCAACAAATTAGTAAAGGTCTCAAAGTTTTCTCAGTTCGAGGAGGATAAAGTTCCTGGAGCACTCCATTCCTCTCCTCTGAAAGGTAGGGACTAGTCTGACAGCTTTATTTCCTTCCTGAATGTTGCGGAGTCGATTTTCCTGCCCCCCTCTAAAGACTGAACAATGGGCCGGCCCACTGACCAACTTACAAACGGCTAACAAAACTTTCTTCTATCACGCGACAGGTGCAGCAGGTGCGAGGAGTTGGTGATTTGACCAATCAGAAAGAAGCTCAAGGTTTATCCACCAATCCACGTCCTCCTTTTAGAAAGGCGGTGTAGACCCATACATAAAGCTATATTTTCAAACATATGTGAGATTTAATGTTAATAACGTTGCATGCGAAGCTCAAAACTCTCCATATCATATTAACTCCCAGAGCAATTTGTATTGTACCTGACCTGTGTTTAGTTTATTCAGTTTCTGTCAAGTATTCCTACAGTATCTTTGTAAGATCCTTTTCTAGTAATATAGTAATGGACAATAGATTTTGGACACCCTTAAAAACTGACCCAGTCTCTCATAAATATTAGGCAATATCTGGAAAATCTTTTTGTGTTTCAGTAGGTGTTTCTGCATTAGACAGACACAAACAAATACAAATTATTATTATTATTATTAGTTGTTGTATTTTTTTTATTGTAAACAAAAAGAAGAACAATCAAATTTTTGACTGTTTCAACATGTCATGCCCTGGATGTGTTTCATTATCCTGACCAAAACATCCAGTTTTGACCTTGATGGAACATAGTATTCACAGAAGGGAGCATGTGGGTTTGGAGAATGGAAATAGCCTATACTTGGCAGAGTTCACTTAAGATTTTTAATGCAATGTATCACAAGTGCATGGAATGAAAAAAACAAAAACAAAAAAACACTGTTTAAGGTAATTAATAATGAAACATCAACACTACACTGTTCTACATTAGTGTAGCAGATGATCTTTATAAAAAAAAAAATCTTGTTTTGAAACACACAAATAAATATATTTTTCTGTAAATAGTTCTGGATAATATTTGAAATTGTGTAACATTTTAAGGGTGTCTGAAAACTAGAAGTAGCATTTTTGTACAATACTACTTACTCATCCTGTAGTCAGATAACGGCTCTGCTGATCTGAAATTGGTATATTTTAGATATACATTTGTGAGCCTATTAATATAAATGGATGAATGACTAAAACACTTACGACAATATCCTATGGGAAACCTATTCCGAATATTAGTATTGGCCATATAAATGATGGACTAATAGACCAGATCTTACAGCTTTACAGGCTTCAATGGCAACTCGTAAGCTATACCTTGGAGAATAAAATGTAAGAACCCAGTCACATTTAACACACTTAATGAACAAAAACAGGTACATTTACAACCCTGGTCCTAGAGATCCTGCATGTTTATAGATTTCCTTCTTCCAGCACACCTGGCAGTTATTATCAGGCTTCTGCAGAGCTTGGTGAATGGCTTATCATAATGGAAAAGGGATACATCTAAAACATGCAGGATAGTGTCTCTCTAGGACCAGGGTTGCTGACGCCTGATTTATACCTTAGAAAAATATTGACATCTTGGTGTTCAAATCAGCTGACTCCGGCTTCCGTAGCTGAGCGTCACATGACCATGAAACACGGAAGTGACTGAGGCAGAACCAGGGCCGAGTCTGTGCCGTATTTTTTTCTCCCCGAAGGACTGTAGAAACATTTCACGCTGTTTTAAGATCCTGAGCTCAACGAAGACACGGACTGCTGCAGCTTTTAATGACTGAATTTTGAAGATGTTCTCAAGGCGCTTCTGTTTGTCGACGTTGCTGAAATGTTTCCTAATCTGCGTCACTTTGTTTAACGACCTGAGCAGCGGAGTGTTTGCGAAATCATACCGAAGACCAAACATTGTTTTGATTCTCACCGATGACCTGGACGTCGCTATTGGGGGTCTGGTCAGTAAATTTGGTCGTTATATGTGTCATAAGAGTCGTGACATGGTGCGTTGAGCCTTAATATATTGCAGTGATTGGTCTTAACTTGACATGTAGTCCAGTGTGATCAAGCTGACTGCCCACATTCCTGGTCAGACAAGTCATTTAGGCATTTTACACAGTCAGCAGCTAATTATCACTTGGACCTGTCTGTTCCCAAAACCGTCAATAAAACCTTCAAAATCATTTATGCTTTTTAAAACACGTTATTATTGCAGAATCCATCCAACGTTAAGATCTAATGTAATATCAAAATATAAATTGTTTAGTAGTTTCCATGATCCAGTGATTGAAATTGTTGTAATTCTCTGCATATGTCTTCATCATATGTCTAAACGTTAAAACATTTTCAGCACAGTGATATTTTCTGATCTTTTAAAATGGAATATTTGCAGCAACAGCGTATAGGCTACAGTGGGACACAATGCCATAACATGACACTTGAATATTATTTTTCATTATATTTTTTCAAACAGTAAGTGTTTAATGTTAATGCAGATTATGCTCTCTTCCAGTTTAAATGTTGTTATTTTTTTCTATGCACATATGGAATTATTAATAAGATGTGTAGCAATGATCCTTCAACTCTTGTCAGAAATTCAATGAAATGGTTAAATAATTGCAGCAGTATATAATAGGGATGACTTTGCAGGGCATTCCATTAGTCTTGTATAGAAACATTAAATATGATTCAAGCTGGATTGCTAAATTAGACATATGATCAGAAACATTTTTGAATCATTATTATCATGTGCATCATCTACAATTACAAGGTAAAGACCATCTGAAGCAATGTATAACTTAACCGAGAGAAATGGTTTGCACGATTGAAAGACAGTCATTGTGGTGCTTCACAAAGAGGGACACAGAGAGACTCCTTACTTGGACTTAGAATCAGGGAAACAGCTGTTTATTACAGCTTCCACAAAAATGGTTTGGTTCCATCAATATGCTCAAAGGAGACAGAAAATGCAATTCAACAATAAGTCACAAGAATAGAATATTAATTTTCAAAGCTATGTCTGTTATGTTGCCTGACTTCTTATTGCAGAATCTTACAAGGAACTGTTGAGAATGTGAGCATTTACTGTAAAGGTTTTCAGACTGAGCCTTGAAGGTTTCTGCTAAAAAAAAAAAAAAAAAAAAAAATTTAAAAAA
>JAPSES010000120.1:11975662-12006088 GCA_029822895.1 Maxillicosta whitleyi | reverse complement strand
GAATATAAGAACCAATGTCTACAACCGGACTCCATGGGTTTTACTGGTGAATCAATGTTGTAGGTGGTGTTTCCTCTGCCTCTGAACGTCCACATAGATTATATCTGATGACCATAAAGACGACAAACAACATTTTAACTGAATTAGTTCAGTGTACTGATGAGTGGTTTGAGTCATTAAATGTTTCATATCAGTACATGCCTTTGCACAAACTCAGCCCCTGCTTTTATTTTGAAGTGATTCTTATATTTCCGGTTGAACTGATGTAACTTGAAATGAGCTTGGGTTTCATCGTGAATGTGTCAGACACAGGGGAGGGGGACATACCCATTTGTTGGCAGTTAAATTACTTAAGTTGGTGTCAAACAGAGGTCATGAGGCGGAGCTATTGTATATGGAAACAAAAAGACAAAGGATCTGCAGTGGCATATCTGAAGGGAACTACTGTAGAAATGTATTCAATCAAGTAGACAAAGTTTAAGCTGCTTCTTGTGGTTCATTCAGCGCACAGGTTAAGAGTCTGATTTAAGTCTTTTACTTAATTGAACAGAAATGTTCCTTTTCCTTAGTGTAGATAAAACCACTCAGACACATAGGGTTTGTTTTTCAGTTTAATTTTTAATAGATGCAGCCTGCCTTGCACAAAGAAAGGCCACATTTGACAATGATTCAAAGAAAAAAAAAAAAAAACCTACAAAAATAAATCTGTGTCAGTTCTGTTTGTGACAAATAAGCAGCATCTAATGAGATGCTCATTCTGTGCTGCAGTTTGTGTTTCTGTCTGCAGCTCCTCTTCTGTTACTGTCCAGCTTTAGGAAGGCACTGCAGAGGCCAGGGCATAAAAGACAGAGCTCGAAAGACCAAAACTCAACACAACTGATGCAGAACAGATAGATTACGGCTGATTTATTTGACATTAGTTTTGGACTTTGGAGCTCAGTCTGAAATTAAAACCCATGACCATTTATATCCTCAAGTGTTGAATAAGGGTGAACTTTATGTTTTTGCACTCAAATCCTTAGAGGGAATCAATCACATGAGCTAAACTCGATGGATCCCAGAACATTTGCTCCTTAGTGATCAGTCCCTGTCTGCAGAGAAATCAAGAATATAAAAGAAGCAATAAGTTGCATTAGAGCTACACGCAGATCTTTGGCATTTAACAGTTTGTGGTTGTTCAAACTTGAGACAGAGATCGAACTAAACGTGCCTAACTGACCCCATTGGCCTCATCCATGAGTGTAAAAACAATCGTCTCCATTTAATACCAGTTCAGGAGTTTTTAAGTCATAAATATGAACATGTGAGCATAAATGAGTCTACAAAAAAGATTGAGTTTACCACGTCTTAGTCACTGGTGTCACTTAATACCATTAATGCTGACATTTTAAAGTTATGTTCACATCGAGACATTGAAACATTGTTCTGTAAAAGCAAGACGAAATCCTGAACATTGAAATCACCACTGATTATAAGATCGAGCATATGTCGTATGTGTGATCATTAGACACTTAAGCTACTTTGACAATAATTCGTTCAGATGTGTCTGAAACCTCTTGGAGAAGCACAAGTAGATGGAAAGGTTTGGTTCTAACGAGTAAAGCACAAAAATGGTTGCATGTGAGAACAGAAAATAAAAAGGAGCTGCTAGACAATCAATTAACAGCACCTTTTACAGGATGCTTTACTGTTCCAGTTCAGCCAGTCTGACAAGTATCCAGGTCCACTTTAAGGTGTTTTTCCAGAGCTTTCACCCACTCGTGGCCGTCATCAGTGCTGGAATCAGATTTCAGATCTCTGCAGACCACCGTCTATCACCTCACTGAGAGTCGCTGCAGTTCCATCTATGCATGTCCCGTATCCATGACAACTGGACACAACAGTTCTCATCAGCTGATGGAGATGTGACAACACAAGAGTGGACCTAATGCGTAGCTTTCCATCTCTACTTATGACTGAACTGCATTAAAACAAAACCTGTGAATATAATCAGATGTCACGCATCAGCTCTTCATCCAGTAACAGTTCTGGACTAAAGCATTTGAGGAGATAAAAAAAAATCCCTCATTCTATTACCAGCTGATCACACAGCATCAGCATCATCTGACCTGCTGTTTTAAATACCACAATGCATGTTTTAATGTTAAATAACCCAGTAGTGTGTGCAGTAAGCACGCATGTATACAAAGACAGAATTAGAACACATGCAAAACATTTCACATTCAGAGAAAAACAAATGGAGACGTACAATGACAAGCTTAACATGAGCAAAATCAACTTCTGTCACACTGTACTTCCTAAAAAATAAAGTTATGAGTGGAGCTTAACAGGAAATCTATCAAAATAAGATAGTGTGTTACATTTTAAGATAAAATTCAGAATGTGATGACGGTGGTTTGTAGGCAGGAAGAAAAAAAAAAAAAAATCAAACACCCGTCTTCCCTGAATTCAAGGTAAAGTGCCCAAAAAGAGATAAATTTGTTGATACAACTGGTCTGGTATGATGTTATTTCAACAGTTAAACTTCTCAGGTACAAACACAACAACATGGCTTTAAGATTCAATCAACTGTTTGCATGCAGACTTTTGTATCACTTAAAATATACTAACCCAGTGTTTAATCGTAGAATATTTGAGGGTTAAAACCCTTTAAATAAAACTATATATATTTCCCTCCATTGGGATGAGGCCTCTAATATCATTTGCTCCAGGCAACAGCATAAAAATATCTTTGGTTATTACAAAGAAAAAATAAAAGCAATAAAATAGACAGCTGTAATATGGTATACTTGACACAGAAAGGAGAATAGTTGCAGTCGTGTCCACTAGATGGCAGCCTTATTCTACACTACAATTGTTTCCAGACCTGCTCTGCAGCACCATCAGCCTGACTTCATTCAGTACATGCAGCAACTTTGATCTCAGATGAAATATAATGTTGTGATTTCTTGTGCATATGATCAGAAAATATCACGGTTAATGAGCAAGGAACTACATTTTTGTTCAAAATAAAAAAAATAAAAAAAAAAACCTACATGTTCACATAAACCATTAATATTATGTTATATAAGGAAAACTACATTACTTACACACAGTCTAAGGCATCACATGACCCACAGGCCTTTATGAGCGTAAAATCAGCTGCAGAAACTCCACTTTTGCACTTACTGATACACATTTATCTTGAATTTTCTTTCTTTCTATACTTCACTTTTATCTCCTTCCTTTGCAATAACTCTTTCTTTCTTTCTTTCATAATATTTTTTTCCACTTTCCACAGGAGGACAAGGCTGCAGGTATAAACTTAAGATAAGAACAAAAACAGAGGCAAATTCAATGAATGCCTGCAGACAGATGAGCAGGACACAGAGGAGACAAAGCCTCTGCAGCTATCAGCACCTACAGACCTCGCTCTGTCTCAGCCTTGGATTAAAGGAGGCTTCACAGAGGCCAAATGGGAACATGCCATTAATCTTGTAGACTTGTGGTTGCTCACACCGCTCTCCCATGTATTCCCTCTTCTGACAGTTTCAAAACAAAACTAATCCTCTCTTTTTTACTTGTTTCTTCTTTCCTCTGTCTAAAATTCTCTTTTACTTCCTCTAAAACACTTAGTCAACTTCCAGAAACCAGTCCATTCTTGGCCCTTGTCTAAACTGTGCCAGTCTGTTCAGTCTATGCTTTGTCAAACCCATCAACAAATGCACAGGCTTAAAATCCCACCATGACCATTCTCGCTTTTACAGATTTACCTACTTCCTCAGTTCAAAAACTTTCATTTAACCCTTCAGTCATTTTTCTTTTAGCAAAATGCGTCCTTTTCAGTCTATTTTCAGACACTTGAAACTCAAAACTCAGCTATGTCTTTGCTCTGTTTAGCTTCATGTACAGTACGCAGACTCAGATCAGCATTAAGTGACCAAAAAAAATTGTCACATAAGTAATTACAGAGCAAAAAATCCATTATTTGCTGTTTGATTTATCAACAATAAAACTCACACTATGTTGATGTAAGTATATATGTAAAAGGAGACAAAATTCAGTAGAAACACATAAATTACACAGTGGTAAATGGATCATATATATATCTTTTTTTTTTGTAACTTTTGATCTTTAGTTTTGATATCGTTAGAGAAAATAAGCCTATAGTTACTCTGTTGGCACTTGCACTGAATACATTTCAGACTCCTTATCCAGTTTACACTTATTTCTTCAGACTGAACTACACTTAACATATAGGTTATTTCCTCGTGACTAGAGCTGCTGTGTTTTTATGATCATAAACTGTGAATCCTTTATCCAGTGGTGTTTAATGCTCTTTTAATAGAAGCTGGGATAACTATTCTCTGTGTCTGTGTCAATAACCAGATTGTTGTTCCGCCTTCAAAAAACAACAAAAAAAAAAGAGATAAAAAATAATATAAGACTTTTATAAGGAAAAAAACAATAAAAAGCTTCACCCATATAAATTAAGAAAAAATATGTACACACCTTTGCAACAAACAAATTAAATAAAACTCTAATTCAACATATGGCCTTGTGTATTTCACAAGTTTAAAATGTGGAAAATAAAGAGGAATTGAATAATCTGCATAAATTATGTGACAGCTGGATAGAGTGAGACAAGAAGTAGAAGTAGAAGAAGAGAGGGATGGACGGACAGAGGAAGACAGGAGGAGTGAGTGATATTATGGCACGTTGATAATCAGAGTCAATCTTTGGCGAGTTCAGGCAGACGGAGTGGAGCAGGCGACAATCTGAAGTCTGAATCGGACTTCAGCAGCCTTGAAATGTTTCTCAACCATTCATTTGTGTTTTGCTTGTCCTTCACGTTCACAGTTTTTGTTTTCCTCAGGGCTTTTCAAAATCTGTCCATCTGTATCCTCCTTTGAGCTCCTGGATCATCTCCTCTCATTCTGGGTTTGTATCCGTCCCCCTCTCATCATTTATGAGAAGGATTCAAAAACGTCTCCAGCATTCCTCTCGGAGTCCTATGAAATGGAGGTTTTAATTCTCTACGAAGGCCCTTTGAGCTGCCTCAGCGCCTCCTGCAGTCTCTGGCGATATGTGGTGTAGCGGCGAATCACAGCCTCCTTCTGTTCTTCCTCCTCCTTGTCCAGGATCCGCAGGAAGTTCCGAAGCTCCGGGATGGAGAATGCGTCCCACTGAGGAGAAAAACGAGTGAACAAACCAGTGGTTAATCACTGTAGGTATCTACCAACTACTAAAAACTGGACAAAACAAGAGAAAAGTGGAAGGAGGAAGAGAAATGTGAGAGAAAGAAGATAAAGACGTGAATTAAAGAGGGGAGTAAAGGAGGAGAAAACTGAGCAGAACAAGGAAGAATGATACCATGAAGAAAGGAAGAGAAGAAAACTAAAAAAGGAAAAGCAAAAAAAGGGAAATAAAGAGACAAATGGGACAGCTTAAGGGATGAAGGTAGGGTGAAAAAGGCCGAATGAAGCAGGCCTCAAATAGGAGTCACCAATGAGAGAGCATGGATGTAATGGAGTAAAGGAGGAAAAATAAAGTCTGAACAACACGAGAGGATGGGGAATAAATATGATCTGACAGACAAAGCACAAGGCAGAGGTGTAGTGTTACCATGACTTCTCCTGTCTGCTGCTCTCTCAGTACAAAGCTGAGCGTGTCGATGTCTGGTCCCGCCACCAAACGGAGAAACAACGGCTGCTCGCCATCCGCCAGCTTACACACATACACTGAGGAACACACATAAACAAATTCATTTAGTGAGTGTGGTGCCTTCCTTCAAGCCACATGCAGGCAGCGCTGCGGTCACTGCAGTTCCATTTTGTACCGTGTGTGTGTGTTCATATAAACAGACATGGCAGGCGATGAAAGCATGGGTGTGGCACATTAACAACCACAGAAATGTACAAAAACAGAGAGAAAGATGTAGGAACATCTGTGACACACGCATGTCATGAGGCTGCATATCTGTGGCTGAAAAAGTGATGAATGGTGATGATAATACTGCCAATCAAAGGACATGACTTGGTATCTTACTGTATCTGTTTTGCCTACTTAGGATTAATTTTAAAAATAGGTGCGTCTGGTTCAGTAAAATGCAAAATGATGTCTAGTAAACCATTTTAGACCATGTTCAGTGATGCAAGACCCACAGTAATATCAAGCATCTCCAAAATGGATCCTTTTTAGCATGATAATGTCTATAATACTAAGTCTGGAACTCTTTTGGATTAATAGTGACAGGATTTGCTCAACTGGAAAGGACAATAACAATAAACATTTGTAAATAAGACATGTTTAGGTGATCAGTTGGGATGTTCCATTCACTTCCACATGTCATGAATCATTTGTAAACCTTCTTGTGCCTTCAAATTGAACATCTCTCCCTCCTCATAGATTCTAAAGCTTGATATATTTTATCTGTTAATATAGTGCATTTAACATATTTCAAGCAATAGAATCTACAAGGTGGGCAAAATTGTTCTTTTAGATTTTAAAAGTCAAACCTAATGATTTTTGCTGTATTTTCCAACATGATACTCAACTGTGTTCAGGTCAAAGGTCATGATTGGTCATTATATGGAGCTGGATATGTATTAAAGGCACTATAAGTTTTATATGCATGAATGATATACAAGTTAATAAAATTGAAAAACAGCTTTGATGTGATTTTAAGGGAATATTGCTGGTGTAAGGTGATGACAAATGGGGGAGAGTTCAGCTGCAGCAGCATCTGGAGGTTTAGATAGTTGGAAAAGATCAATATTTGACATCATAAGATTGATCCTTCTTGGAATCAACTATTGGAGACAAACCCTTTGTTTTCAAGAGTTAATAATAAAAACATGCATGTAACGACTACCCGTTTGGGATCTGAGGCGAACAGTTTTAGCAACATGTAATATTTTCATATATTTTCAAGTCCCATTGGTTTATTTTGTCCTGGTCCTGAAGCGGTTCATTGTCAACATTTTTAGAAACTTAACTTTAACTTAATGCAAAAGGACCCTGTCATTTTACATCCATAAGGGCTGTGTGAGTACAATGATTTATAATATGTTTTACAAAGAGGACTACAAAGTCCAAAGTGTATCTTTTTGCAACTGTAACATCCTTGGTTTAATTCCTGAGCATTTTCTTCTGTATACAACCAAAAAATGAGAATATACCTTGGTATGATGTGCTTAATGGTCCTGTTTTTTGTCCTTTCGTGGTCGTCTTTCATGGTGTCAAATATTTCAGAATCACTATAGTGTGATACCTTCATCATCATCATCACCATCAATTCATCTGGAATTACTCTGATTCACACCCCGATGAGTAATCTGATACCCACAAGACCTTTGAAACTAATCTGCATTGATTATTTTTCCATTTTACATATTTCACCTCATAGTCAGACGTCTGTCTCATCCAAGACAGTTTATCAAGACTCAACTAGAGTCGTGTAATCAAAGGCTGAAGGTCATAGACAGTTTCATACCACAACTCAACCAGGATATTATATTTGATGAAAAACAAGTCACAACAGAACCTCATCTATGGTAGAATAACTTAAATAAAACCAACTACTGTCTGATGAGGTTTTATATGAAAGACATCTCTGCACATCTGCTGTCAAACCTCTGTCTAGACTTCTTTTATTAGCAGACTCTGACTTACTCCATGTCTCCAGTAATGGGAGAAAACCAGACTGGAGACTTATATGACAGCAGTAACACGCACCCTTTAGAGGGTAAAAGTACCCTGAACATCTATAAAAGTCTGTGGCAGAATACTTCAAAAAGTACATTTTAACAAGTCACAGGATTCCATGCGACTCCAGGTCTTGCTTTACAGTTTATATTCTAGAGTAATTCCAATAAACTTTTTCTTTTTCTTGCTTGGAGGCACTAAGTGAAGTGATAATATTTGATACCCAGCAGGCCTGTGGCAGCTGTTAGCTCACAGAGTGTGTATTTATATACACTGTATATGGGTGTGTATTCCTTGTGAGCTGCTGATAGTGGGGAGAGCCCTGTGGTATCCGACAATGAGCAACATAAGCGTCCAGAAATACACACACTCACACAGGGACTATCAACACTATGTCAGCGCCAAGACATCTGATACCGAGCTTGGCATGAGCGGCATGAAACACTGTCTCCAGTCCTGTCGCTTTCACGTTCCTCTCTCTCTCTCACACACTCACTCGTGCTAATTGTGTCAGTGTGCTGAACATTACCCTGCTCCTCCCTGTGGTAGCGTTTGTACAGGGCGTATTTGGCCGGGTTGTCTGCGACGGTGAACTTGTTGAGAAGGGCGACGATCACCTGCAGACACACAACAAGCAAAAAAGTCAAAACACTGTGGTGCACAGAGAGAACAGATAAGACCAAACCTCTTCTTTAAAACACAGCGATCAGGTTAGAGATGCATGCAGCAGAAATCAACATATACTCAATTTCAACACAATATGACAGAGTATCAATATGTTTTTGTTTTAAAACAGAACATTTGCTATGTTTACACTTAGTGTACACTCCACTTTCAGTGTTTCCAGATTCCTGAAATGGAAGATTTTTGCAAACCCTGCTGACCCACTTTTACTTTATAAACTTGGGTTTTCTTTTACTGTAAATGGACAGAAATGTAGACCGGGTCTGGTCAGTCCCTTGCGTCCATCGGTGGTTCGTCAGACAGTCAGTATACTACATGACCCTTTCCAGGTGAAAAGAAGACATCAGTCTCCACACCTTGTTAATTTAGCATGGATACTGATACCTCATCTCTGCCAGAACTTGTTGTGAAGTAAAATTCTGCATTTTAATGTTCTACAGCGGATGTAAAAGTACTGTTCTACACATTTAATTTCTGTTAAAATGGATGGAAATGTTCTGAAAATTTGCTCAAACATTACAATGTGAAGCAGTATTTGTGTGCATGTAACCTTAGTCCAAAGTCAGGCTCCAAAGACTCCACGTTTCCCATGATGCAACTTAAACCCAGGCTCTAACCCATATGTCATCAGATCCTAATAAAGTTAAATTAGCAGACTGCACAGTGTGTTGATACATGTCTGTATGTGTGTGTGTGTGTGTGTGTGTGTGTGTGTGTTAGCCACCTGTCTGACTGTGTTAATGGAGCTGATGTGGAGTGTGTTGGTGACTCCCCGGGGCAGATAAAAGGCTTCTTCAACCACGGCTCCCCGTGCTCCTGTTTGACCCCCCCGCACTGTCACTGGCCTCCTCAGATCCATCTGGACCTTGATAAAGCCAGTATACGCACCAGTAGGACCCTAAGAGAAGGAAAAAAAAACACAGAGGCACCATGTTAATGAACTATGAATATTTCTATGTAAACCATTACTTCACTTTTACAAAGTCCAGATTTTCTCTGACCTGGATGGAAACTATTTGGACCAATCCTGTTGAGTGAATGTTACAGACAATAGGGTGAGTCTGCAGTATCTCAGTTAGAGGAGGATGGCATATACCAGTCACCACAAAATAATGGTCAAACTGTGATATGTTAACAAAAAAAGTAACAAAATGATAACTAAATAAAAAGTTAATAAGGAGTAAAACATAACTTTTACAGAAAAACAAATAAATTAGAATTGAGAACTCAAACATGTCCAGTGACTGTCAAATCACAAACCTGTCAGTCCTTATGGATAGCTTTATTGTAGTTTGTATGAGCATTATTATTGGACATTTAGACTATTACATTTGAAATGTATGTTTTCCTCTGCTAATATGAGTATTAGTGAATGAAAATCCTAATATACAACTATTTTTCCATCTTTCTTTGATTGACTAGACTTGATTGACTTGGGCTATTATGTGTGTGTGTCTCTGAAGTTGAAACCAGTTCAACCAGTGTGTCTTGCAGCACAGATGGTTCCAGACGTACCCGTGGTATCTTAATCTTATTACTCCACATGGGGCTGTGGAGGGGGACTGTGTATATGTGATTGAAGGCCATAATCACACAAACAAATTAAATACAAACCCAATATAACAAAAGGAAATATCCCAAATGACATGATGAGGCAGAAAAAGGCAACAAAAAGTGAATACATCAAAGGATATATGCAGACAGACAGACAAAACCAGACCTGTGTGTGTGCAGGCTTCACATAGCAAAGATATCAGCATGGACTTGTTACATCCAGCAGGTTTTTGACTTGTGTATCTATTTTTAACTTCTTGCTGAGTCCTACCTCATTTCTTGGTATAAGTAAAGTTTGCAGAAAACATGGCCATGCATCATTTCCCCATTCTACATTTAAAATCTATTTTCTAACCCACTTGAAGACTGACTGCTTTGAAACATGGTAGGTAGGTTTCTTGATTGAAATGGTACTAATGTAAGAAGAACAGATGCGTCGTTTTACATGACTTTTTTTTCATTTCCCCAAGATGTATTGAACATTTGTCAGCTGATGGACAAGTGACAGAACGAAGAGACCTGCCTCACCCTCAAGACTTTTAATGATTTTGTTCAAACTCAGGGTTAATAGTGTCCTCTGGTCTGAATACAACTTCAGACACCTTTCACACTGCCAGGGAAAACATTATGAGGGAGAACAATAGCAGGAATAACATCACATCACTCTGATGTGACCGCTGAGGAATGCTGAGAGAAGGACGAAGGCAGCGTAGATGTTGAAACATCAGCACAGCTTGGATATAAAGCATGTTGAGACATCACAGTTATTTCCATTTGTATAAAACTTTTGCTAATTTTTCCTTGTATGACTGTCACTTTTCTTTTACCTTGATTCCAATAAAAAGAACATTGGAGAAAAAAAAAAGAATCTTGCAAATTTCATTGACTTACTGACAACTTGAATATTTTTCACAGCTGAGACTGCTAATAATAATGCTATCCTAAATAATGATGATAATGGTAAATAATAATAAATAGTAATGGTTTCAGGTGTCACACAAAATATAGTTCTTTTAACCCTATAAAACCTACACAGGGCCAGATCCCCCTGGCCTCTGATGGCCATATCTGAAACACAAAAACATTAACCTTATAAAATTATAACAACAGAACCATACTGGGGTTCCTGAAACCATTCTCCCCAGTTCAAAGCCAAGCCTGGACATCACACTGTTCACTGTAAATGAAACTGAGGAAGTAAAATATTTTGGTTTCATCACAGCTGTGTAAATGAAAACACCATGACTCTGCAAGTGCAATCAGCAATAGGGTTCTGACTACTGAGCATATCAAGTGCATTTCAATGTAAATAGAATATTTCTGGTATATCAGAACATGGGCGTTTTCTGTAGACTTTGATTATTCCTACTATTCTATGGATACTGGATTGTACAACATCTGTGATGCATGCACAGAACTACTCTGGCCGTTAACCTACTGTTGTGGTCTAATCAGGGCCTTTATCTTCACCTTTAGGGCAGTTTGTCTGATTGCTTCATTTAAAACCTGTTGGATTGTTTCTAGGCCTGCCTGACTTCGTACAGGATCATACCATGCAGTAGGATCACATGACAGAAAAATCAACACTGAAGTACAAACGATACATAAACTGCAGTAAATGCCTATGTTTACTTCACTCACCAGTGTCATTTTTAGGTGGTCTTTGGTCAGGGAGTTGTACAGCTCGATCCTCTGCCTGATTTCCTCTCTGCTGAACTCCGTCCGCAGTTCTCTCTCCTTTTCTACATCCTGACAGGGACAACACAGGAAAAAATGACATGGTAAGTCACGAGCTCACCAAAAGCTGGAAAACAATACCGTGTTTGTTCAGACACGAGCAGGACACGTGGATGAGTTTTTCTTATCACAACCAAGAAGAAAGCATTTTCACCATGGTGCCCAGATTTTTATTAGGTTAATAATGTACTCTGTTCTAATGCTTACTTCTGATATGAGCAGTTGTTTAAGTGAAGACGATGTTAACAATGACAAAATACACAACTTTAAAAGAACTGAAAAGCTCTTGAGTAAGTATGAAAATATAAGCAATGAGCTGTAACATCTCTGAAGCATAAAAAAATTGCTTGAAACATAATTTCACACCATTATTGTTTGGTCAACCAAAAACAAAAACTAGATTTCAGTTAAGCATTGCAAGAAAATTGTCAATTTTTTAAAAAAAAATAATGGCACAGGTTATTGAAAATAACAGGAAAAGTAACACCTGTGATTGTGAATTATTTGTTACTCCTGGGAAGGGAAACCATCCCTGACATGGAAGAAGAGAAGCAGCCTTACTGACCTTTTCTGATTATGTAATTTACACATACAGTGTTATATGACACAGTATATAATGTAGTTAATATATTGCATGTGGTTCTGCCTTTTTGTATGATAGAGTCAGAGTAGAGCCAGCTCAAATACACATAAAACACAACATAAGCATCTCATTTAACTTCCACCTCTAAAATCATCTGATCATAGCCACAGCAGGACTGTATATCCATGTGCTTCCTTTACCATGCAGAGTTATGACGACATTTTACAGAAGTCCAGGTTAGTATTGGTAAGAACATCATGATGCATTTCCAACAATATAATTTGATAGTGTATCAAGTGATATTAACACAGTTTTTTAAAGTTTGGAACTTCCCTCTTCTCTTCAATGCTGTAGGGTAAACACATGGAAAAACAAAACAAAACAAAAAAAAAAAAACAACTACAAATTTCTAATCAGCCTGTGTCCCATGGTGTGTGACTGATTTCTAATATTAAACCAAAATGGGAGTGCACTGAAGAAAATTTTCTTCATTTTCTTCACTTGTCCTGTTTCAACATCAACCTGCCAGGGACTGCAGATGAAAATTAGTCTGTGACTAAATCTGGTGCATTTACATGCTCTATGGGGTCATGTTGATTAATGTACATTGTCCCTTTCTTAAATAAATAAATGACCACTAGAAAACATAATACTTTGACTGACTGAATGTGTGTGTCTTTAAACAGTGTTGCAGGTTTTTAAGAGACAGAGGCTTTAAGAGGACTGAGGAACGCTACAGTCACGCGTTGACTCTGTGTTCATCTATAAATAGCCTAAGGAGTGGTGGGCTGGAGTGTGGGGAAAGTAAAACCAGAGGTCATCAGATTGACGGAGCGTGTGTACGTGTGTGAACAAACATGTGCACTAACAAGCAGAAATAAAAACTTATTTGTTGACAGTGTGTAACAGATATCTTTAAAACACACAAACCCTGACGGCATAACTACACGACAACCTGTTAAAGAACAAACTAAGACATGTTTGTTTTATTTATGAACCACTGCAAATGCATAAAGCACTTAAAGTCATAATTTTGGTCACATGAGAAAGCCAAATATGTTGCATAATCAGTTGTAAAGTGCCTGTCCATTGACCTCAGAGCCAATTAAAAGGTTTTCAGGAATTTACATCATGCAAAACATTGTTTTTTTTTGTTTTTTGTTTTTTTTTTAGGTCAAAGTGCCACAAAAACATGGACACGTGTTCCATTGAAACATACACCTCATGTTTAGTAATGTAAATGTTATGATGTTACGTTTGTGGCTGAAACACTGGCATGTTTCATATGTAACAGAATATATGGAAGTAGTATTATATGCTGGAAAAACATTCCTTTATTATAGGTATTAACTAATATAGTATTATTTCTCAGCTTTTAGGTTAGCTGTCAAAAAATTTGTGTAAAACCTCCCCTTGGAAAAGATGAAAGTTTTAAAGGCTAGTTTTATCCCAACATAATTCCGGACCCCAAAACTATTAAACATTATGTGTGTGAAATGTGCTGCTATACTTTGATCTTATCACACATATTAACCTTATATCAAGGGTGTCAAACTAATGTTCTTTCAGGGGCCACATTCAGCCAAATTTGATTTCAAGTGGGCTGAACCAGTAAAATAATAACATAATAACCTATAAATAACAAAACTTTTTGCTTTGTTTTAGTACAGAACAGAAAACAATTATTATGAAACAAAGACATTTACAAACTATCCAAGCAAAAAAGATGGGGATAACTGGAAAAAAAGGGGGGAAAAAAAGAAGAAATATCTTAATATATAAATAAATACATGTAATTTTAATAATATTATGTCTTAACTTCTCATTTACACACATGCATTATGGACCGGATATACAAAGGCACAAAACAATGTGTAACAGGCAGAATATTGTTAAAATTGCACTTAATTTTCTTTAAATATTTCAGGTTGTTCATATGTGTTCAGGTTATTCATATTCTATTGTTAAAGGGTATTTTGTTATGGTGAATATTTTCATAATTTAAGGTTTTGTTTTTGCACTAAAATACAGAGAAAAATATAGACTTGTTATTATTTATAGGTATATGTATTTTTTTCCCCCACATCAAGGTAAGTCATTATTTACAGGTTATACTATTATTTTAATTGAAGTCATAACAGTCTTTATATGGCTCTCACCCTTGATAGTTAATATCATCAGTGTCATTTTTGTACTTCCCAAATTCATCCTACAGGCTGGATTGGAATTTTTGGCAGGGCTGGTTTTGGCCCGGGGGCTGCACATATGACACCCCTGCCTTAGATCAACTGAAAAAAGGAGCAAACTCAGTCTTGTGTAAGATGTCAACTCCATGTCTTTAGAATTTTGCATTACATTATGAGATATCCTCTGTATGAAGTCCACTAATACCAGGTGTATGAAAGTGGATCAAAAACACTTTGTGCCAGCCTGATGTGTCCACTATGTGTGCCAACACAGAGTCTGTAGACTGAGTTTAACTCCCCACAGTGGTGTGTGCTTACATGGGCATAGTTCAGCTCTCCTCTGCATCTATTAAAAACCACACACACAAACAGAGTGCAGAATCCAGGGAGGCTTTGAAGGCACATACACCCTTATATGGAGAGCAAACACTGCTTAGAAGAAAGACAAGGTGCCAGTGTAGCATGTACAAACACAGAGACGCTACATCTCTGGAATCTGCACTTTACAGCTAAGAGAAACAACAAGAATGACCGTCTGTGCCTGAAATTAAGTGAATTATACACACTTCTTAAGGCCCTTTAGCACATACTTGGATCAAATAAAATAAAAATCTGACTATGAGTGCAAGGTGACTGAGTTCTCACAGTAGAAAATTTTATCACAGACAGTAAAATGTGGCTTACAAATAACGTAAAATGTGGTTTCCAAATAGGGAAATAATATAATCACAATAATGTTTCTCATATTAATCAAGATTGGCACCAAGGATATAATAATAATATAATATAATAATACTGCCAGTTTGACAGATGATCATGAACATGATCCATACCATCATTATAAAAGCAGATGCAGTACTATGTATTTACATAAGAGAAAATGAGAACCAATAAATATATTTTTTTATATTTAAACAATGTTTATGACCATTTGAGAATAGATTTTTGAATTTATGAAGTGTCCTTAAATGTAGGTTACCATCAAGTGTGTCGTGGCCCCTATGTTTTGTGCTTTGGAATAATGGAGATAGTTTCCATGGTGCACTGAATGCAGCCCATCCTCTATGACTAGCCTATGTATCAAACTTTAACACAAACAGAAGCAGCAACTGGATCAACACATCTGTAAATGAAACTACAACAGAGGGTTTTTTTTTTTTTTTTTTTTACAACACGGTGACTTTAGAACAACATAAACTGAACAGTGTGCCAAGCAACTTTTAGAAACGTATTCTTTGAAAAGAAAATGTGACCACAGCAGGGCTTCACAGGTGACACATCTATAACCTCTGTGTATTAGGCTCCATAATCCATTGTAAATGTCCTGATCTTATCATCTTGTAGACCCAATTTTTCTCGCAATCCAGTTGTCATTATGTTACCATAAAGTACTCCTTAAAGTATTACATTAATAATCAGTCAATAGATCATGATTAAGTGAAAAGTAACATGAGTAATCTAATATGACATTAATTCAGACATAAAAACTTATTATTTACTTGTTCCACCTCCTCAGAAGTAGGGTAAGGGTTATTTGGTAATGATTGTACAACTCATTTGGACATTCCTGACTGTAAAGAAGCAAGCCATGAGGATGTTATAACACCCTTTTCACTCGAATGTTTTGATCCTAACTATAATCAAACACGTATGTTTATCTATGTCAGTGTCAAAAAAGCTATGATGAACAGCTGATGAACCTGCCAATTCTGATACGTTTCATTAGTAATAACAATGTATTTAACAGCCATCCAAATCTAATCCGTTATACCTTTACTGCTCCATACTGTGTACCTGGAATCCCTGACCTGACATTTCAGCGACCTGTCTATCCACCAATGACTCACCAGGATTTAAAAAAAAAAAAGACCTTAACAAATGTTTTATGCAACTCACACTGACCAAATGTTGTTTTTTCATGACAAAATTAATAGAAGCTTGGTAAAAATGTCCATCGCTTATTCCTAATCACGTCCGCTACATTTTTTGTGACGTTAAATTTGACCCATGGCCTTCTTTCCAACGTTTCAGCCTTCACTTTAAGCACCTGTCATGTCAGATGAGTCAAAGCTTATTACCAGGAAGTGACAGGTAATGGGATTATCTGCTACAGCAACACACAGACAGATAGCTCAACAAAGAATAAAAAAGAAAGAAAAGAGACAAAATGCTGCTTCTTTCTTCTCAAGACTATTTCGTGTCAGAGCAGTGAGGTAACTGACTAAACCCAGTGGCCTGGTAGATGAGTTGACTTCACCTACATCTTCTGCTTTAACATCACTCACAAAGACCCAGGAGCACAAAACCTGGGCTCAGTAATCAATATAATGACTTATAATAATAATAATAATAATAATAATAATAATAATAATAATAATAATAACTTTATTTATATCACACCTTTAAAAACCTAATTTAGAAAGTGCTTTGACAGATAAAGCAGATGGACACAACAGCAGGATACAATTGAAAAAAAAACAAGACGCGAGCAAAGACACTAAAACACAGGTGTCAAACATGCAGCCCGGGGGCCAAATCTGGCCCGCAAAAGGGCCCGATCCGGCCCCTGGGATTAATTTGTGAAATGCAAAAATTTATTAACAATAATTTTAGTTCAGGTTCCACATTGAGACCAAATCAATGTCATAATAACCTATAAATACCAACACCAATCCAAATTTTTGTCTGTGTAAATGTGAATGCTTTCATGTATTTAGACTAAAACAAAGTATAATTTAGCAACAAAAAAAAAATGAATTACCTGAAATGTCTTAAAAGAAGTATGTACGATTTTAATAATATTCCACCTGTTACTAAATATTTTGTGTATCTGTCGAGCCTATGTGATCTGTAAGTTAAAATGTACGTGTGGAAATGATAAACTAAAGCATAATCACTAGATTATAGTGTTGATATCACATTGTTTGAAAGGATCATTTGTAAATTGTCTCATTAGTGTGTCTCATTTAACATTGTTTGATGCATTTCTACTCTAAAAGTGTTAAAGCTCTGTAAGTTTATACAGGATAATATTAATGTTTTCTGGCTGGAGATGCTGATATTTTAATTTATTTTAAAAACTGTATCGGAAAAAGCATCACACAAATTCAAGCATTATTTAACAGTACCACATTTTTAAATTCCACATTGATAAAACAGCTTGTTTAATGTTCAGTAAAGTTCTCCAACTCCAACAATTATTCCAATAATTCCTGTGAATAACTTTCACAATACCAAAAACACCTGAGAGACTAAAGATGGTGCCTTGTCACACCACTCTGTCACTAGTGATGTGTATGTGTGTCCAATCTGGTCCATCCAGGAAGTAGAGGGTTAAGAGCAACTGGAAGGGTGAGTGCCCAAATCCAAACAAACAGGAGAAGCAGAGCAGAGCAGAGCTACAACACAATGAGATCATGTTCCTATTCCAGAGCTTAGTAAATCCTCCCACTGAAGTGAAAGATCAACACTGGACTGAGGGGAGAAGACAAGACAGAGACAGCAGAGGTTTGTCTAGACTCTAGAACCACAACAATTCCACATCTTCACCTGAATATATGTATATATATATTTATATATTGTATGTTTCAGAGGAGTGTGAGATTGGATGAGTCACTGATTTGGACCAAAACAAACACCAACGGTTGGAAAATACTCAATAAATGATCCTGACATGCATCACATGTTATTTCATGCTCATATGTTCTTGACTCATTTACATCCATTTCCGTTCATGTAAGCAGTTCAGGAAAACCTGCTGAAACAGATTTGTATTATCATTACCAAGTACCATTATCTCACTTTAGCTTCTGATTTGTTCACATTTTAACTAAGAATAAGAGTAAGAAAATGCTTCCTTATCTAAAGTGATGAATGTAAAATCTGTTTAAAATTAAAATGGATCAGACTTTACACTAATTACTTATCATATTAGAAGAGAATCTGTCTGTTTTAGCACCAGAGCTACCAGGAAACACTGAACGAACAACTAAAGAAAAAGAGAGTAATGAGAAAAAAAAGTGATGACAGTAGAAGGAGGGAAGGAAAGAGGGTCTGAAAGTCAGTTCTAACCAGACAGTATCGGGTCCTATCTTCATTTCTGTGTTCTACCACTCCTTTTTTAAGAACAACCCTGCTGTTTTAGTCTGTTATCACTGCACTTTTGCACTGCACTCAACCTTTTATCTCACACACCTGCAGCATTCCTGCCTTTGTCTAACACTATCCCACTCATCTGCAGCCATTGTCTGTAAACAGATGACTTCACCAGTGTCAGTGGATGCATGTGTGAAGACAAAACACGCTAAGCTGTGGACTGTGGGCTTGTGTTTATTGATGCGTCATGCAGACTAAACAGTGCTAACTGAGTTTGACCTACATTTCAGAGAAAGTAACTGTGGAAAGTAGTTATGGATCAGGAATCTGGATTTTTGTTTTTGTTTGTTTCCGATCCAATCAGGTTTTTTTTAGGATTAGTTTTGACGATACTGATCTGATACCAATACTGACTTTTAAAAGAAAAACATTTGATTTAAATTATTTATACTAGGTCCATCCAGGTATTACATGGGGGTGCGTTTTGTGCCGTATGTTGGTGATGCGCACATCAATGGGTTAATCATGGATTGGGTCGGATCAAATAATTCCACAAAAGCCCTGCAAGTTGAAAAAATCCAATTTGTGCATCATGTTAAAGTGAAACCTATAGACGCTTTACTAATTCCTCTAAGCCTCTCGCTGTTGTGCAGTTAATTTTCCTTTCCCCTACCTTCAGAAACTCTAATTTGAGGGAGTAGGACCAGGAGGAATCAGAACCAGAACCCCCACACATTAAAGAAGAACAGGATGAACTGTGGATAAACCAGGATGTAAATATCAACAAGTTCACTTCAATTACTCCCTCCCCAGAACTGGGTCTGGATCAGCTTGATCTTGTGACTAAATGTGATCTTCTAAAAAGTGTGCGATTGGCTAACAGCTGATACCAATCAGTAAATCAGATCAGGACATCCCTGACAAAAGCAGAGGTCATTTTATTTTGCAAAATGTTTATGGGAGAGGAGCTTAAGTAGTGTATCTCAACTGAGCAGAGTAAAAATGATCTATAAAAGATCATTTTCATTCCAAACCTCCAATACTGGGTTTGTTTGTTCTACTTTTAATAATTTTCATCTTAAAGAAGAAAGCAAAATATTTCTACTAGGGTGAACTAAATCGAGTGGTTTGGCTTTTCTTGTGTTTGAAAGGAGTGTCGATTTACTCAGAATTCAGAGTATGTTAGTGCTAATGAAGTTGCTGAGGAGCAAATCATATTTTTGCTACAGATACAAACTGTGACTTATCAGTGAGATCTGAAACCTGCGTAGAGGCCTTCTCCTGTTTCTATACATAAAACTTTTTACATAACACCTCTCGTGTCACTTTTGTCTCATTCTTCCTCCTTCCACATCAGTTTTATATCTTTCTCCCCTGGTCTCCTCCCTCTCTTTGTTACTTCCTCTACAGTCCTTGGGGGAAGCAGAGATGGGCCACACCTTTCCTCCCAGCATTCCAACACTAATGGGTACACACATGCACATTCAGCACTGCATACATGTACTACACATCCTAGTGCTCAGACCTTTCCTCTGTAGAAAAGTCTTCAGCTATAAGACCAGAGGACAGAGTCTTATTCCTAAGGAGAAATTCCTGAAATAATAGACACATAGTTGCACAATATGGGATTAGAGGCTTTTATAAATCTTTACAACTCAAGCAGAAAAAACTTCTCAAAGAAATATAATAAATATAAAAATATATAAAAATGGTAATCAGTCTGAAAAGCTTTTCATCTAGCTGCTCACCAACATTCCCCCTTCTTGACCTTTAGTGCTTTAAGGTGATCACTAGGTACATTTCCATAAACTTACTTAATGTGCTTGTATTTTACATGAGCTGATGTGCATGATGGGAAATAGAAACAAATTATATGCATAAACTCTGACAAAGCACAAGAATCACACATTTCCAATCAACATTATATAACATCCAAGAAATCACAGAACAAATATCAGCTTTTTCTTTAGTATTTTCTATTGTCTTTGCAAAGATGCAAAATTGACAGACTAAACTTGTTGGGCCACATGGAGACAAGGGGTTGCACGACACAATGATGTGAACCAAACTGGACCAATGACAGTATGGAGACCACAAAGTGGTCTGTCTGGAGGGACCACCCAGAAACACAGTCAAGCCCTTCATCTACACCAGTGAAGAGAAGGAGGAAAAAGGACAGTGAGCAGGAGAGGACAAGTGGAATGCCAAAAGAAACACACGTAAAACAGGAAGAGGATGACAAAGTCTAGAAAAAGGGGAAGAGAATGAGTAGGGAGAAGGAAGAGGAGAATCAAAGAAGTAAGTAACAAGAAAATGGAAAGATTCAGATGGGCAAAACCAAAAGGGGAAAAATATTAGAATGAAAACATTAAATTATTTGCCGTCTGTCTTTAACCTTTAGCTTCATGTCCAGAAAAACTCTGGATCTTTCTATTTAATCTCATTTCAGTCATTAACTTCACAATAAATAAATTAAAAAAAACACACACATTCAGATGCGGCTGCTGTCCAGCTATTTTAATCATCAGCTCACACTGTAGCTGTTGTCCAAACTGTTAACTGCCTGCTGAGAAATGTTCCCATTAGACTGAAAAACAGTTTTCATTACAACAGCGATGCACAGAGGGGAGGAAACTAAACTAGTGGCCAGCAATTTAACATACAAACATGTTAGGATTTTCATCCACAAACAGACAATGTATAAAAAAAAAGTGGTAATCATTATTTGTGGAGTCTGACTTTGTTTAATGTAGTAAAATATTTTTAAAAAGTTTTACAGTATACATGTTCGTTACACAGGAAGAGTTGGGCAATGGACCCGATGAGGGAGGTGTGTGATGAGTAAGCATGTGTAGCTGCTTATTATGAAACATTCATGCTCTGACCTTGGAAGGAAAATGCGAAGGCAGGGCACCAATAGAAACGAGGTGTGTGTTTGCCAACAATCAGCCAGACTTCCTCTGCTGAGCTTCATTCGTCAGCCAGAGCCCAAGGCAACGTTTTCAAAGCACTCTTTGTCAAACCAATAGTTGCAAACTAAAAAAATATATTCAATTTACAGATAAATAAAACTGCAAAAAATAGTAAACCCTCAAATAAAGCTGAATTTTGAGCGTGACTTAATCAAATAATCAAGAATCCATTTTACCGTCACTATTTCCAACTGCAGTAAGTTTGTTGAAGGATGTGAATCCATGCCAATTTAAGTCAAAAGAAAAGGAATAAACATTTGTGCAAACAATAAGACAGAAAGGCAAACATGTTATTAGTCAGAGCTTCCAATCAGTATATTAAAAAAAAAAAACACTCTTAATCAGTGTATAAATTCTCTTATTATTTTTGCATTGCAAATATCCAATGAATCAATGAATTAGCAGTTAAGCACAAAACAATGAAGATCTTAACTTTGTTCAACTTACCATAAAAATTCAGAATTTGTTGGTCTTGCCCAACATGTATGACCTGTATTTAAAACAGTGTTAGACTATGCACTTAAATAATTCTTTGCAGTGAAACTCAAACCTTGAAGCTTCTAAATTCAAGTTATGTTTGGCAAAATCATTAATTTTGATTAATTAAATTAGTAAGGATTCTCTACTGCTGAATAAATCTAATGTAACCAAGTGATAAGGACTTCTGCTCCAAAATGATACTAATATAGAAGTATCTTAAAGTTGTAATATTGTACTGCTCCAAAAAGCCCTGTTCCATAAATATTATTTAATTTCCTAAAATAATAAAACACAAATACTACATATTTTTTCCTCAGGAGTTTTTATTTTGTTTTAATAAGTAAATAAGTTAACATTTAACGTTACCTTAACCATTACCCCACACACTCCTGCAGCTATGCCCCTTTTGTCCAAATATGGTCACTTCCAGCTCAGAAGACAACATGCAAACCATCATAGAACCACAAACCACTGGCTTCAAATGGCAGAAAACATTAGGTGACAACTCAATTCCTGTATAAACTTCTTATAGTAAGTCCATTTTTGAGGCCAATATTTTTGAAAGCACACTGACCACAAAATACAATTGAAACACTCAGATAATTAAGATTTTTATGCAGCAATATTAATGAAATTATTAATACATGTACACATAGTACTCTTCACATTTACTGATCTTCATGTGCCTGATCAAGTATCTTAAAACATTTTTACTACTTATCAAATACTGGCTTTCAAAAAAGAAATTAAGGCTGATGGCCAATATTGAAAAAAATGTATATATCAGTCTACATCTAGTATAAATGTAAATATGAAACTATGATCGATCCTTGATCTCTCACAGTGACAGAAAACAAGTGTTAAAGGTCTAGTAAAACAGTGTAGTAAATGACATTCCATATGCCACACTCATCACACCATTACAGGCTAAATGTTAGGTTTCCACATAATGATGGTAGTTAGACTCACTGACTTGCGTGCCAAGTAACCCATCACCCTCTGTGTCATTAGTTGTTTCATATGACACTTAAAATGAAGCAACAACACAGTTTTGTTCCCCCCCACACATACACACACACAGTTCCAAGTAAAACCCTCAATGGTCTGTGGGCTTTTTCTGGCTGATGATTGTGTTGATGTGTGTGGTGGTTTTTCACAGTGGGATTTTTTGTGGAACATCACTCACTCAGTGTTTGAGTTCGATGTGGGAATATGTCTTTAATAATGGGGGTGGGCGAGTATGTTTAAAGGGATTTTCCAATGTCTGACTGACATTATAGTCATAACACACAATCACAGAGCAGCACATCTCACAGGTATTGTCTGCCTGGTTTTCCATTATCAGGCTCCATACAGACACACCTGCCTTTCACATAGTCATTGTGTGCATTGTTATCACGCCAAAGCCCAGCATCATATCACATTATGCAACTTATCTCTACTTTTCCTCAAGCTACAAGAATCTGTGACAACAAATGAAGCATACGGCTCACGTTCTACTCTTTAATGGTTGTTGAGTTGGTTTGCATATATATTTATTTATTTATTTTTCCTGGACAGAATAAATAAAGTGTAAAAGAGATGAATATAGCAATATAAAATTATTAAAGAGAAACTCATAGATTTTTGTGCAAATTAAACAGCAAGGTCCACCGTCTTTATATTCAGTATTCATGTTTCTTGGGAATATATACACCATATGAAGCCATTAATAACTCCCAAAATATGTTATTCAGCTACTGTTCAGATAGTCCTATCCCATACTTTTCCCATGGATTTCAGATAACTTAGGAGCGGTCTAAATAATATTTGTGTATAAAGCTGGCAATACTGGGTTGATAAAAGAACAGAGTAAATAATGCTTATGGAAGACTTCAATGCACAGGTTTTTACTGTGTTTTTATACAATTTCACATCATTTAATTTTATAAATTGTTACTGTTGTATATCTGTGTATCAAAGAAAACACTTGTTGAGTTGAAAATGAATAAAGTATCCACTGGGATCCAACAATACTTATTTGATCAAGTAAAAATCATTTCATCATCAATCGTCAGTTAGGTGGCAGTCAAAATGTCCTACATCTACAGTAAATAGCAACATAAAAACGTATGTTATACTTGTCACTGTTTTAGAGGAACCTACAGCATGTTCCAGTGTTTAGTAACACAGATGTCAGATGTGATTGATGGTGACTAGTTTGATGCTCTGTTGTTTCATGTCTGACTCATGAGGCTGCAGTGATGATCCACCAGCACTGAACCACTTATTCATTTCTTGTGGTCTGTGTTTTGCTTTCTTAGGCCAAACCAGTTGAAATGCATTCATACCTTAACCTTTAACTCTGCATAAAATACCAACCTTAGCATACCCATAGCACTAACTCTAAAAACGACCCTCTGATGTGAGAACCACCACACACATAGTGCAGATCTGCCTCGTCATTCATCATCATTTTACTCTCACTTTCCCCTTTGCACATTAAAGCAAACCTAAAGAGCACAAAACCACCTCAAAGTGTGCTGTGGTTTAGTGATAATGGGGTCTGGAGATCAGAGCTGGTCTAAAGTGCTCCCAGATGAGCATTGAACTGGCTGCCAAAGTATGGGACAGAATAGTTTACAGAGAAACAGCAGAAACCAACACACGCTTCATTACTGATCATGTAAACCCAGACAAGGACAAAGACTCACTGCAAGACCCACAATCCCTTTTCTACATGAATCATAATAAAGTAGATTGACATAATTACACATTTCCAGCTGCAAAACCAACTTAAACTCCTAAACTTTGGAAATGGGAAGACAGTGTTCTTTTTATTCACTTTACTACAGTTAAATGATTTAGACAAAAACTGACGACATAGTGGTACAAAAGATGTATTCCATTAAAGCTAAAGTCACTTGATTTCTCCAAGACAGAATGTGATGTGTTGCTTTTGCTTCAAGTTACATAAGGAGTTTGGCATCAGGTTTTCATTCCATGGAAGTACTTAGAATCTACATCATGACTTTAGCCATCTATCTCATGTTATATAATTAGCGGTACGAGCACATGTCTCATGTGGAAGCTGTAAGAAATGTCTGATCTGAGATACAAACAGTATACACAACTCTGCAACTCGTGGAAATGTACTGAATGGCCCATTCTTCTAGCTTTATGTCCACTCATCACTAGACTACAGCTTCACCTACAATTTTTACTTATCTGCATTAAATTTTGAAAAACAACCAGATCATTTAGGGATTTAACGTATATTTTCTGTTATAAGTTAAAAAAAAAAAAAAAAAGGAGCTAATCAAAGTTGAAATATGACACTTCAGTACTCAGTACAAGTCAGGTTACGTCTCACATCTGGTGCCCTCTGACCTTGCAACATGATGCTACAGGTGGTCATTTAGTGCACAGGCGGGTCAGGTGGAGTCGGGGGTTTAACTACTTGACCACCTGTTCACTGAGCCTGGATGAGACCTGAGTACAGAGGGTCTATCTGAAGCAGCTGCCTGGGTGATTCATCACTGTCAACACCTTTAATAAAGATGAGACCAAGCATATTAGTGGAGCCAGGTAAAAGACTTGAAGGACTGTATTAGAGCTTACACAAGATTTTCAAGATTAAATAATGAAAATATTAGAAAGCAAGTTTGCAGCGCCAAAGGTAAAGTTTGCAAATTTTTTTTTTTTTTTTTTTTTTTAAATTTGGAACTTTTCTGTTTTTCCTCCATTTCTCAAGGTTATACACACCAAATGATTATTTGTTTCTCATAAATGGTCATTAATGTAAATGCTTGCAGCTGGGGGTATTTGATCAAATGACATATTTTGTGTGATAAGACAAATGTAATCACTGAATATTTATATGCATATAAATATAACTTTAAAGCAGTGTTTGGAGGATGCTTTGAATTCTTCTGATAACATAAAGAAAAGTGAATTTGACACAAACAGAATTTTCCCTCCTATTGTAAAATTTAGGTGCAGTAGCTAAATGTTTTTGTGCTGCACCTATATGGTAATAACTCATACTATTCTACCTCTACTGAAAGGGATGATATACGTACTAATAGATTGCATTTTTTTTTTTTTAATTAAGTGGGCTACTTTTTACAAAATTGAGCAAATTTTTTTCTTTGAGACATTTCCTAAAATAATTTTTTGTCAGAATACAAAAAACATCACTGTAAACCACATATCAATATTATTTACACCTGCTATGTCATGGTAAGTTCTACTACTGTGACAAACTTACATATATCGAAACAGAGGGGTCTGATGCATGAACATTTGGCACTGAAATCACCAGATGATAAGACAGGCTGACGAAAATTATAGCAGGCCTTGTAGTGCAAAATGTACATGAACTGTACTACGTACTGTATCTTGAAACATTGTCATGCAAACACTTTCAATCTTCCCCTTTTCCATCTTCACTCACACAGTCCTGACCAACACCTCATACTCTCCATGACGCAGGTGGCTCCATTCAAAGCCAGATTTATCTTATTATACAAGACAGCCCACTGCTGTGTAATGGAGGTGTGTGTGTGTATATACTGTGTTTCCAGGCATAAAAGCACTCCAGGTCTGTTTGAAGAGATAGCGCAGGCTGCACACTTAGGAACCATTCCACTTGTGTTTCCTTTGGAAAAGCCAAGTGCAGGAGGGGAGACAGGCAAATGAGTCTCATAAAACTTTTTACATAACCTGCCCACAGCCAGCGGGGACTGTACTTCAAAATCAGTGGTGTGATAGTTACATTGCACACTGATACAGATATATATATACTCTATGATAAGGGCTAAGAAAGAACAGATTTATATGATGGACTGATTTTATCTGACAGTTTAAAATGTGTCATAATTCCTCTGTTGCAGGTTATATTTGGGAAAATTAAAGCTATGATCACTATTTTGAAACATTCCCTATCAGGAGGCTTTTAATAAATTGTAACTGAAGTTGCAGGTAATCAACATAATACACACACAGTAATAGTTGAAATATATCATTTTACTGGGGTGAGGATGAGCAACAAAGTAGGGATAGCATTAAGTAACATCAAGGCACACCCTTTTTTGTCCATAATTGACAGGAATAAATTGGTGTTTGACTCACATCCACAATGAACAAGTAATGAGTCAGTCCTTCAAAATATTTTGGCAGCAGTATCAGGCCCTCAGAAAAGCATCGTAACCTGTAATCTTCACTTAGTTGAATATAAAACCACACAGCCAAGCATGTGACCTTTATGAAACCTAAAATAAAATATGAAGTATAAAAGATAAAAAATATTAAGACACACTGTGTTTAAGTTTACCCACAGTTGAAATGAAGATCAACAAAGTTACTGCAGGGTAAATTTGTTCTTCTTGGTAAACAAATACAACAGTGGGAACTCATTTGATAAATGTAAGCTGTGAAAAAACATTGACCATGCCTGTAAGTAAATGCAAACAATCAACACATCAGTGCCAGAATGAGGTTAATCAAGTTGGATAAGGAACAATCTACCAGGCTTTTAATGCTGACACACACGCAAACACACACACACACAAATACAGACACATGATGTTTATTGTGTTCAGTGTTGTAAGTTTAAACACTTGACTGGGAAATATACCGTTGCTCACATGATGTTTGATCTACCAGTCTGCCAACCTGAAAGCCAGGAAGCTATCATTTCATACACAAAGCGGACTTTTGTGAAGTCCTATTGTCTCACATTCTTAAACCTATCTGATCAACTAGGAGACTGCTGCATTACTTAATATTGAAAGTGAGGATTAAACACCATTTTACCATCATTGCTTAAGGGACAAACATCGCTTAGTGGGTCATAAGTTTAATCTGCATCAGATCATGTGGTCTAACAGTATTTGGCATGGATCACAGGCAACCAAAGATACAGTAAATCTGACTCAAACTTGAAGTTGATGCAGTATTAGACAGAAAAAAGAAGGCTGCTGCAGGATAAAGCAGGGCATTTTCAACAGGTGTTTAACTGGTTACAACCATCAAGTGCAACACAAAATTGTTGCAAAAGGAGAAATCAGTAAATTGAATCAAAAGCAGGGGTAGTAGCAGGAAAAGATGCAATTAAATGAGACGAGGATGTTTAATTCTTTCATAGACCCATAAAAGATCTAACATACGCACTGTTTTGATTATTACCACTCAGACAAAGTGACTCACTAACCCAACCAAATAAGTTTTAGTATGTGTGTCAATGGTGAAATTAACACAGACAAATATTGCAATTTGGCCATTTCTGCAAAAGGAAAAAATAAAAAGCCAGACTCCAGTTACCCACCTATTTTATGTTGGTTTCAGTCTGACTATAATAAACCTTGGTGGCCTCTCTGCTATCAAGAGAACAGGAAAGAGAACCGAGAACAGGCAGGAAGTGACATACAATGGATGAGGAACCAGGATGAAAAGAAGACAGAAGGGGAAGAGGTGAGAAGGGGTGAGGATGAGATGACTGTGGGTGAGACTGGATGTGAGGAAGGAACTACTGAAAGGCAAAATGTGAGAAAAGAGGGTTTGGATACATAGAGCAGAAAACCGCACAGAAAATAATCTGTATCTATTTTATATCCATATAAGTAGTTTTAAATGAAATGCCTAAACATTTGTGATGTGACAAGAAACTATATTTTGTGTTGGTTTTTTTAATATGAATGATCAATCAATAAGCCTCCTTGCTCACTATTCCCTTAAACCTGCCTTTCATGAACTTATGATGTATAAAGCAAATCACTTCTACTTATTAAAATATTACATGGCTGTTCTTTACAACAGTTAATAAAAGTTGACTTCACTAAAGCAAATTGAAATTTAGGTGAGGTAAGAGATGTAACAAGTCAAAACACACTGTAACCATGTACCAAGGTGAAAGAGAGGTTAAGTACAGAAATGATGCATTAAGAAGAAAATAACAGAAAACCAGCCTACACAAAAACATTAAAATGTAAAATTGGGAAAATTAGGAAAAAGATGTAAGAAAATTATGCTAAAGAGATAAAACTGTGTAAAAAAAAAAAAAAAAAAAAAACACACATTGCTTAAATGGTGGAGGAATCACTACAAATTTCATTTTTATGGTGCTTGATTATGTATTTTTGAAAATCTGGGTCCCAAGGTAACACAACGTGTCCCCTTTCAAATGAAGCCTATGCCATTTAGCAATTAAGGAAATGTCTTACTGTAAATATGTGACAGAAAATGATGAAAGAATCATGATGGAAAATAATAAAGGTCCCACGCAGAGGAAAACACTTTGAGTGTGGAGGTACAAAGTCCTCACAAAGTAAACAGATTTTTATGACTAGAGTAGTTTACTGAGAAAAAAGGAGAGATAAGATGTTTATCACTCTACTAGCCTACTCTGGCAGCCAATCTGTCTATCATTTGCCCTTGGAAAAAGAAACCTTAATGTACTTTTCCCACAGCAGCAGATAAGCAGATTAAAACATTTAGTTTTACAGTTGACAGTAACATAATTTTAGTAAGGTGAGTTTCCAGAGAAACCTTCATAAAAACACCAGCTGGAAAGTCCAAAACAACCCAGTGATAAGGAGACCAAGAAGCACACCAACTGGTCTTACCGGACTATGAAACAACTGTGAAAATGTTCAACTATAAACAAACACAGAATGAAAACCTGTCTTACAGAGGAGGTCTGCAGGGTGTGGGCAGGTAAAAATATTGCACCATAAATCTGTCAGTGAGCGGTCAAAGGGGAGGGACTGTAAACATTATCACACACTGTACAGTATGATGTCACTGAACTCACTGCAAACAGTTTCATTGATCATTAACAGCTTTTGTTAACATACAGTTAAACATATGAGGAAACACTACCTCCTGTCCTAGACCGACATATCCTTAAATCCAAGTCATGAATCTGTGACAGTGTTGATTGGCCAACATTAATGCTGTGTGTTAACACTGTACATAAGCTGATTTATAGGTCAGAAATTCATCTTTGTGAGACATGTTCTGTATGGAATATAGAGTTTGATGGGTTAAAGCATTATGAAAAGTTAATCTTTTATGAGCTATAACATACAGTCCTCAAAGAAGTATTCAAGTGAGACTGTGTGCTGTTAGTTTCATTAGCAATATTTGTTGAAGCCTGTATCAATCAATTTACAGGAAACTAGTGACAAATTATTATTTTCAAACAAAAACGTCAACCATCCTTGGTTAATGAATAACTAACAGCTGACCTTCTGACACCCAAATATCCATTAGACAAGGACAACACAACCACTGTCAGAGGAAACTACATTAAATGTTTCCACATGCATGTTGCTGTGTGATACAGAGAAATCCACAGATTTAGGCAGAAAATATATGCTGAACTAAGGCCAGATGGCTGCACTGGTGACGATATAGCAAGGTTGGAATGTTTAGGTGGAAGTTCAGAAGCCACATGTCACAGAATGTT
>JAPSES010000120.1:11960906-11971475 GCA_029822895.1 Maxillicosta whitleyi | reverse complement strand
CATGGAAACGTGCGCAATGCTGCACAATCTGCAAGAAACCCTCATTACACACACACACACACACACACACACACACAAGACGTGGGCAGAGAAGAAGAATGGCTCAATTCTGTTACTGTATGCTGAGTCTTGAAAGTGTGGAACAAACCAGCTGTGTCTGTGTTTGTCTACGACACAGAGAATGTGTGTTGCATCTGTGTGCATGTGTGAGTATCACTTGAAGACAGTGGCAGGACAGCATTTAGTCAAGAACAACATGAGTGACCTATTTTTTCCAAGTTCCAAACATGATAAAGCTGAATGTCTGGTTGTAACTTAACCAACTGATCAGAGACCTCATTCTCACAATCTGTGAAGTCTCGCTTTGCCTGCAAACAAATTTATATCAAAGAAGGAATGCATTTCCTATTTTGTAATGGTAAACTCTGAGTTGGGGGTCAAAAATGAGGTTGCAGAGCATGACTTGTTGTGAACTCTAGTGAGTACCTGCGGGTAATGGTCACAGTAAAGTATTTTAAAGGATCCATGATTGGCACAATGTGAAACAGGGGGGCACCAAACCCTGATTGTCATATAAAATGTAGGGTAAACCTGAAAGAAGGGGATTATACTATAGGCTTCTTGTTGTTATGCAAATATCCCCCTATACAATGCAAAACAACAATACATATTTAGTTTCTTTCGATGAGCCACTGGTGAATTTGGGCCAAAAAATTATCCTCTATATACATATAACATAATGTTTTCTACTGACTCTCTGCCTTCCTGGGTAAGTGAAAGGAAGTGGAATGGGGCACCACAGGTGAATACTTTTCTAGAAGTACTGTTTAAACTAATAAGAATGATTTAAGGCAAGGGTGACAAACTCATTTTAGTTGAGAGGCCACAGTTAGCCTAATATGATCTGAAGCAGGCTGGACCAGTAAAATAATAGTAAAACAACTTATAAGTAATGACAGCTCCAATTTTCCTCTTCTTTTAGTGCAAAAACATAAAACTGCAGTATGAAAATGTTTCCATTTAAAAACTATCCTTAAACAAACACATTTCTTGAGACAAATAAATGCAATTTTAACAATATGTTACCCCAGCTTATCATTTACATTTGTGCATTATGAGTTACAGATCACAGTGGATCTACACAAACATTTAGTAACAGGCATCTGGAACTGAAAAAAAAAAAAGATATTTAACTTTATGACCAAAACAAATTGTCAAGACATAATGACACCACTGACTGTAAATGTCTTCTGTTTAATTTTTTGGAGTTTGCTAATTCATCCTCAGTCAGACTGAACCCTTTAAAGGGCCGGTTTTAGGCTGTGGGTTTGACACCCTTGACTTCAGGTGACTGGTAAATGGGATAGATGTCATGTACGCCACTGGTCTTTCAACACTGCACTGGGAAGACTGGTTTCAGTAAAGCTTCTGAGGCTTAGAGAACTGCCCTCTGACTGAGATGTGAGACGGGTATCTGTGGGTACTGAACACAAAACACACAAACCGTATAGTAACTAGAGCTGACAGTATTCTCTGTACCTTGCTTTCTGTGAGTTTGCCGGAGGGTTTCTTGAAGAAAGAGGTCCTGGCTGTGAAAAAGTATTCCTCGGAGTCTTCCTCCAAACTGCTGTAGCCACTGCTCATCGTGCTATTCCACGTCATTTGCGGAGAAAACTTCTCGACCACATAAAAACCCCCAAAGCTGGACAATTATTGACAGAACCAACTCTATAGAGGTGAACAGTGAGGCCGCCGTCTGTTAGTGTGGGAGGGAGTCAGTGTTTGCTCAGTATGGGATGATTTCCTCTTTCAAATCCGCTCAACGGTGTCCCGATCCTCCTTCCTCTTCTCCCGTCAAACAGTCAATTTACTCTACCGGCATGACCGAAGCACGTATAAAGCTTCACATTGCTTTGGTGAAGTCTATCTATTGGATATATAAAGTAAAAACATACACCGACTTTTATTAAACTGTCAATTATTAACGAGCTAAAGTGTACATTTCCAGATAGAGGTCGACTGTCCGTTACTCTGTTGAATGTATGGTTTAACTTCGGCGTGACAGCCAGGCTACAGTCAAACCCCGCCCACCATGAATGAACCAGCTGCAGCACACCAATCAAATGTGCGACAGTTAAACACACCCCGCCCATTATTCAACTCGACGCTACAGTCAGCCAATCATCTTCCAGATTGATACTTTCAGATCTAAATTGACCAAGTTAGGATGGGTTTACAATAAAATTATATCCGCTGCTTTATATATTATATTGCAATTTTATTCCCGTGTGTTCACCTGGAAATATAGGACATTGTGTTTTTAATTCAATCATCAAAGAGAATAGAGACAAACAACTGAAAATGTGGTCTCTTTATTTGCTTTTTAGAATTTTTTTTTTTTTTTTTGTCACTGTCCAGTTAAAAAAAAAAAGAGAGATACACTTCAGCAGCAAGAAAAACAAAAACAGCACACTACTTCTATTTATTGGTGGGAAAAAATAGTGCATCATTGAGATTTATAAAAAGAAAGAAACAAACTAGTCAAAAAAGGAGAAAAACTGATAATAAGAAATAAAAAATAAAATAAAAAGGAAATAATAATAACAATAAGGGAATAGTACAGACAGATTGTTCTTTTTTCAAGATGATTCAAGAGCTTTTGGGCAAAGATAAATAGATCAAAGATAGAAGATGTCAAACTTTGGGTGTAACTATGGCCTTGGGGTCTTCAAACAACAACAGGCTGATCTGTTTCTATGACTGTGGGAGTCCTGTGGGAGAGGCAGAATCTTCCTTATACTAGCAAATCACGACACCACCTGATAAGATCTAACATAACAACAAAAAGACTGTCTTGTTAGACAAATGGCAGATTGAGGTGTTGCAGCAGATGAGGCCCACACTTAACAGCATCTCTGTCATTTCCAAACCATGGACAAAATACACATGCCTTTTTATATATCTTCTTTTCTTCACAGTGTCAAAAATAAAAGTAAAGGTAAGCAAACTCGTCAATGATTTCACTACACTGTCTCATCACAGCCAAGAAATCCACTCAACTGAACCACAAGACCAACTGTTGGACACAGGAGATTCCTCTGCAGCATCAGGGAATCACACAAGTACACAGTAACAGAACTTCTTATCTACTATTTTGACCTATTTAGGGACTTTTTGGAGACTGTAGACAAGGGTGGATGAGTATTCACTTGTTCACAATCTGCAACTTGATGTCACTATCACACACACTGAGCATGGGAGAATAATTCAATTTGCTTTATTTCAAATTATAGCTCACATGATGCCATTGTTCTGTAGATTAAAAACACTGCACCAAGTAAACAAAGTTTCAAGGCTGGTGAACTAAAACAAAGTCACCACTACAGACAGAAAAGAACGTAAAGTTACCCTGATTCATTTTACTACAAATTCACAAATGCCCAGAGGATACGTTTTCTTTTTTTTTGTTTTATCTGTCTTAGGTGGCACCACAGGGTTCATCTGGGATCAGTGTCACCCTCAAACCACAGTAATTCCAAAAAAAAAGTCTGAAAAACACACCACAGACTAGAATAAAGTTACCACATTCTTTAAATAAAAGGTCAGGGGTTAGTTACAGACCAGCAACCCTGCAGCAGCAAGAGCTCAAACTGATTTGATGCCATGAACCTACTAAAAACACACGGATATATATATATATATTTTAAAGTCGATTTAAGAAACCCTCAAAATCTTACCTTAATCAACAGGCAACAAAGTATTGCTAGCTTTCTAAGTTCCTCCTCTGCAGCATGCTTTTCCTGCTTCTGCTTACATCAAATAAACTAAAAATACAGACACCAAACACATTTAATAGTCGCTTCTTGACTGACGCATTGTGTTTAATTGCTAAGGCCAATGTACACATGTAGCCTTTTGCATGGGTGGGACAGCATATGAAGACAGTTGTCTTTTTCAGACATTTTAAATTCCCGGAAGGCCTTGGTTGTGCTGAGCATGTATGTATGCCAGTGTGTAGTTGATGCACGCATCTTTTTAATAAAAACATGTAATTGATAGTTAAACCATTAGATTTTCTTCTACCCTCAATAATCCGAGTAAATCTAAAAGAGTTTATAGCAAATGTGCCCCCGCAGGAAGACACTGTGAAAATGAGCTACAGCTCTCTGTTAGTGGTTCCTGCAATGTCTCCAGCCCTCCCAAAAGTTTGCTCTGCCTCTTTTTCACTGATTGAACCTGAGAATATGTCTTCAGGCAAAAGGAACCTCATCCTGACAAATGACATTTTAATGATATCCAAACCTGCAATAGCAGTCTCTGTCAGAAATCCAAGAAATTCATTGCTCCAAGTACCTCAAAATAAATGACACAGAAAACAATACTTTTCTCACCAAATCTATAAATCTGTTCATCTGAGATATTTTAAGGTCATGCACTGGACAATTTGAGGCTTTGAGGCAATGGAATAAAATCAGCCTAACCAGAATGAGAAATCATGTCTCCCTGTGGTGCAGGTAGGTTTGACCATAAAATATGGTTTGGTGCAGAGATCTAACCAGAGATTTAGCCCTTTAAAGGCAGACAAAACCTGACACTTGCAAACAGTATTATGTCAGACTTATCTCTTTAAGATATAGCTCAAAACTTGAGCACATATCAAACACATTTTACAAGTTTTCATACAAACATTTTGTAGATATTCAGTGCTTTACCCCAGACATGATTCTTTTCAAGGCGGAGAAGCACATGAAACTCATCAATTCCTCACATTCTTCCTGATATGAGCATCTGATGAAATAAAATAAAACTGTCTGCAAGAGCTTGATATACTCACCTGGGGTGAAAAACAGAAAACATGAGGAATAGATTATAAAGAGCCTTTTATTTCCTGTTTCTGTGTTACTCATAAGTGTTTTTCATGTGTATCTCATGTTGTTTAATGGGATTGGCTCCAAATGTTCCCACAAATGCACCTATAGTGCCTGTATGTTGTCATCACACAGCAAAACACAGACGAAGGTCAAAACACACATACTGAAGCCATATTACACTGTATGCTCAAGCACAGAGTTTATGTGGTCGTAAAATGGATCAGAGTTTTACTCATGTTTTCAGTGGGTGGTGCTGTGGTTAATGCCCCTCATATCACCCTTTCACAAACCAGCAACTGGAAGCTATTACTACACAGAGAGCCAATTAAAAGAGCATGTACCTTCTGTTTTCAGCTACTTTCAGAAGGGGATGCTTTCTACTCAATGATGAATTACTGATTTTAAGTTGTAAGTTCACTTCAGAGCCCACCATGTTGCAAAAAACACCAAAAAAAAACAAAACATCAGCAAAGTAGGTGCAGCAGTAGGGTGAAATCTATGGCACATCTGTACTAAATCAAGCCTAACCCACATACACATTCACAGAAATACACAAATGCAGCACTGGGAACAACCAGTGGATAAGCTGGGAGATTTTTTAGACAGACAGGCTCTAATTTAAAACCATCTGGGTTAGAAAAAGAACCAAAAATAAATCTGGCACATGTGGGAGAGCCAAACCACCATCTTATCCTTTAAAAAGCTGCAGTGAAGCATCCAAAGCATGCATGCTGCACAGATATGCAGACATGCTACCACCACCATGCTTCCCGTGAGTGTCCACTGAGGTACGACAGGAAAATAATTACAGAAAAACAGTAAATGTTATGAGCATTATGATGTTGTATTATTAGTATCATAAACTTTTGTGTTGCTCCAGGGGACTGATTCTGTCTACAAGTTGGCACCAAGGTTGCTACTGTTGGCTGTAATTAAAGCTGCAGGGCTTGATAGTTTTTTAGTGTCTCTGGGCAACAGTTCTATAATTACCTTCAACAGTGTATTGTAATTGAAGAAGTCTGAGACAAAACAGGTAATACTACCTGCCCACTTCTGTTTTCAGGTTACAGAAAATGTCCCCAATGACACAGAATCTGAGTAATCATAGATGTTTTCAGACAGGTAGAGGGGTTAAATATGTGACTGACAGGTGTAATTACCAATCATTAAGATTCCCTCAGATATGACTGAACTGTTATAGTCAGTGGATCAACACAGAAACTTGGAAAAGAAGCTTCACTGTCTTCCACAGTGGTGTGAATTGGTGTCAGATTATTTATCTTCATATTCAGTGTTCTGGTTTAGATTGAAAGGATAGAGCTGCAGAGACATTTCTGCTTCTGTAGCTTTAAATTCCTTGGCATTTGTGCATCATTAAGCTGAAGCATTATTTCAAATATGCAAAAAGGCTGCATACTATAATGTAATCACCATTTATAAGACAGCATCTACTTTCTTTCCCCAAGAGGCCAGCTGAGCACTGCACCCACGACAAACATGCACATGTTCAGAGGTGAATGGATACGGTCACGGTGTTAAGCTGCTGTCCAGTCTCTGTGGCCTGGAGCCAGTCTGGTTACACATTTCTGACATTCCAGTGAGGGCAACTCGTAGCTAATACACATCCACTACACTGTAACTAGGCAGCTGTGAGCATGGAGGCACGGAGATGACAAGACTGAACTTTCCCAGGGTATAAAAATGATGACTCTCATGGTACTGAAATGGTACTCTGTATTTTGCATGGACACAAAATAGCACAAAGATTACTGTGGGTTTGCCCAATCAGAGCACCTTTCTAGTAAAAAAAAAAAACATCTAGAATTAAATTTTCATCTGACATTCAGATAGATTAAAAAAATATTCAAAATACTTGCAAGGGCTCAGACAACCCTTACAACCATCAGTGTATTCAGAAGTGTACTGCAACCAAGCTGGAAGACTCAATTTATACTTCAACTCACCTGCAGAAATCTAAAATGTTTGCAATTGTAAGAAAATATATGTATATTCTACATCTGATGGTAATGACAAAGACACAAAGTGAAAGTAGGACAGTTAATATTCTGCTTAATCATGAGTTAGAGCTGTATAACAAGGCTAAAAATATACAGTGGTGAAAGAAGAGGAGTGTGGGTTAGTGGTTTGGTGTGAAAGGTAATGTTGGGTGATGATGGGTGTCACCGACATTCCAGCTCACAGACTGGAACTACAGTCAGTGCTGAGTTTTTTCAGGTATCAGTTTTTTGAATGACTCTTCATCAAACTATTATGACCTCTGATGGCCCTCCTTCAAACTGAGTTTATCAGTGAATATGACTAATTCCCCTCCAGTTCTGATATGCAAATTTAATGTTACATTAACTGTAAATATGCATTGTTCATGATGTGATCAGAGGGGTGCAACAGTATATTTGTATGCATAATAATATACTAAAAACATATATTATTAAATGCTACTTTGTGGTCATGAACAAATTCTCTTCGCATCACATGGTTCTTCTTTATGTACTTTAAATTTGCATAATTTTTGTTCCATTTTGTTTTTAAGGATTAACATGGAAGTCGTGCACATGCTTGTGTTATTACATGAAGTATGTGTTGGAGTCAGTTCTGAGGAGGGAGCAGATTGTTTGTTGATGGTGAGTTGTGACAATGTACATAGTCTGGCTGTCGAGAACTAGTCTACGTAAATAAGTGAATAATTCCAATATGACGTTAGTCATTAGTCCCTCACCTTTCTCCTATCTCTGTGTCTTATCACTCGCTCCTTTGCTATGTGAAAGAACAAGAAACTGTAACCACACCCTCATACACAAACTCAAACTATTTTGTAAATATGCTACACTCAGCATTGCCCAGGAACAGGTTAAACAACCCAGATAAACTTTTACCCCTAGTCCAGCTGAACAGTGGAACCCTTAAGGACCTGTCTATGCGAGCCTAGCATCAGTGTGCAATGCTAGCACCAATTAGCTTACAAACAGAATCTGTTAATACCAAAAACATCACAACAACACAACACAAGTGATACAAACATTATGTTAACATATTATTTTATTTTGACTTATGGTTATGTATGCACCTGTGTCTGTGACAGAAATTTAGTCCCACTACATTAATGAATAAAATCATAAGGAAATGCAAACTTACTAAGCTGAACCTACATTAAAGCTGCCATCATACACGCATGTCATTGTGATTTGTTGTTGCTGAAAATACTAAAAATTAAAAAATACTTTCACTTTGCTAATTTGCGCCCTTGTATTGGATCCAACTCCTCCAAGGCTGCAACTATGACCAATGTAATTTAAGCCATGCAAACTTAAGTATTACATCCAGTTGAAACATTGTTTATATCATGATATAACAAATTATTATCACTTGCTAAAACACAAATGATAAGATGTGTTAGAAATAAATAAAGGACACTTCATTTGGTATTAAATGCATAAAATGTTTTGCCTCTTCTATCCTTTACTAGTCTTTTTAACAACATACATTTTATTAATACTGCACATTTAGAGATGTACCAACATTTAAAACTTAACTTAAACTAACTAAACTACTGTCCTGGCTGCACTATATTTTCTGTAACTATTGATAGAACAGTGAAACAAGTCATTTAAAGTTGGGTTTGCCTCAGAGGGTTCCAATGGTTAAATACCATTTTGGTGCTGGGGCAGATAATCGTGTGATAAACAGGAGTGTGTATCTACAGTTTATGATCTGGTTAAACATTAATCTGTTTTCAAAGTGCGAGCAGATTCAGCAGACAGCGGACGATATGCAGAGCTGCAGCAACATCAAATCACAAAGTCCAGGAGATGAAATAGAGCGGAGGTTGGGCTATCAGTCTGTTTTAAGGTGGTGAAATGTATTATGGGAGAGGTTGTGTTAGGGCATTGAAGGCTGGGTAAAGGTGAGGGGTCAAACTTGGAGGAATGTGTCATATTTATAAAACCAGCCCCTCTGGCTCTTATGAGCTCACTCAGTAAAGACACAGTTACCTCGTGTAGGTACGAGTGTGTGACGAGTGTGTAACAGACAAAGGGACCGAAACAAGAGCTTCAGTGAAGTGTGTTGTTTCTGTGTGTGCACAGGTGTGGGTTTCCTTTTCTCACAGGTGGGTGTGCTAATTAAAGGCTGAACCAGGGGGGAGGTGAGTGGGTGGGTCTGTTGTAAAACTACTGTACAGGTGAGAACCAACTGTGAGTGTGTTTCTGCTGGGGATTTGATGCTTTTCAGTTTATATTATGTAAAAAAAAATCTCAGTTGACCTACTGACTTAGTAAGTAAGTAAGTAGGCTAAGTAAGTTTAATTTATATAATACATTTAAAACAGATAGGATTGGCCAAAGTGCTGTACAGTGTCACACTAAAAGGCTAAAAGTAAGTAAAATAGAAAAACTAAAAGCAATACATTTTCAATCAGCAAAAATAAAATACATAAAATACAAAATACATTTCAACATATAGGTGCAATAAAAGACAAGATAAAAGGTAGGCATAAAAAAAGAGATGATTTAAGAGACTTAGATATAAACTACATTTTATACATGTTGTGTTCTAACAAAATAACAATCCAGAATGGGGAAAAAATAGAATAAGAATGGATTTTCATAAAATGGGTTTGCAGGGGTAATGCAGGGGGTAACACTTGGCTAAAGATGAGCTCTCCTTTAGAAACAGCGTTTTCTTTGTTTCTGTAACAATTCTACTGTGTACTGTTATTATAATGAGCAAAAACTTGCGTGTGGGAAGATTTACAGAAAATATTATTCAAGAAAAATAACTTAAATATGGCTAACTAGCATTTTAGTGATTTAGCTCATTGATCTATTCAAGGTTCAATAAATGCAAGTATAGTTTACACTACTAAACTTAAAAAAAACCAAAAAAAAAACAGGTAAAATGACTTAATATATTAGTCTGGGATTCTAGAGACTTTTGTACAAATTTAGTCTTTTTAACCAGTAAGACACAGAGAAGGATGACATGCAACAAATGTCCCCATATTACCTGTACTGTCGGTGAATTTTCATTAATATGATAAGTGAAAAGGTTTGGAAAATTAAATGCATGGCTGAAGCTATAACTAAAGTTATCTCAGGCTATTTGTCATACATTTCCAAGCACTGCACCTGAGCACCTACAGAAACTAACAAATGGCCATGAGCACTGATAAAAACTCTGCATCTGTGTGGTAAGAGATAATGTCACAGTCAAGTCTGCTCCACAACAAAAACATTAAGTGAAAACAAATGAACCGACTATTGCTGAACAAATTTAACATCTGTGTGAGTTTCCTAACCCTGAAGCCCCAAGTCTGAAGGTCCAGATGACACTGAACATATCTTTGAAGGCTAAGAGGAAGCAGATATTTACCTCTTTAGGAATTACAAACAGGAAACAACAGAGCTCATTGTGCACTTTGTGGAGTTTTTTTGTCATGACTGTGTTTCTGTGTGTGTTTGGACTCTATCTTCGGGGTTACAGGAGTTGGATATCCAGCCTGAGCTCCACTCGCCTCAGGGCTGTGAAACTGATCTGCAAACTGCATGAAGGTGTGAAAAAGTGTTTCAGGTTGATGTTACTTCCCGTATGGCATGGATTGAGTTTTTAGCACACACACACACACACACACACACACACACACACACACACACACACACACACACACACACACACACACACA
>JAPSES010000120.1:11948141-11960806 GCA_029822895.1 Maxillicosta whitleyi | reverse complement strand
CCCCGCGGCTGTGGTTTATAAGCACTTTACCGAGACAGGTTTCATTTTGAATTTACTACCTTATGTGTCACTTTAAGATATGCACAGCTTTAGCTGTTATAGATAATAGAGGGTGTCATTTTTCATTTCTAAAAAATCTGATAAAACAATGTAGGTTTTTTAGTTCTTTCACCACAAATAAAACACTGTATTACAAAATGAATTTCATTCAGTTTTATCTAATTTCAATCATACACAGCCTGGCCAAAAAAGCCATCAACTGGATTGAACTCGGCACATAGTTCAGGTCCTTCCTTTTGATAATTACTGCAGTGATTAATGTGTTTCCGCTGCTACAAGTTCTTTAATTGATGCAGTAGCTTCTCATTTCATCCATCAGTTTGATAGAGCATAAAGATTAGACTGTGTTTCAGTGGAAAAAAGGTCATGTGGTCTGATGAGTCCGGATTGACGCTTTTCCAGAGTGATGGACACAGGGTGAGATGAGAGGGAGATGAAGTGATTACCCACCATGCCTAGTGTCTACAGTTCAAGCCCGTGGTTGCAGTGTTATGATTTGGGGTTGATTCAGTTGGTCAGGTGAAGGTTAACCAACGTTATATGTCCAAAAAAGGATGGAAATAAATGTTGTGATGTTGCATAAGCTCAGTGTAATGATGCTTCATTGAATGCAACATCAAAGTACAATGAAATATTCACATTTGGACAATTTTTTTGACTTTTGATCTTAAAATGGAGCAAATGTACTGAAACTTCACAAAAGTTGCTATGAATTTTTTTGTTTAGACCAAATCTGTTAAAACAAACATTCTTTCTCTTCCCAAAACATGCCCATTAATGAATTATTCATTCTGGATTTCACTTGTTACCAGCTTTCTTTAAATAACTTCTGCTGCTCCAGGTCCCTCAATTAAATGGACAACAAAAGGCATCGCCACAAATGATGATGATTATTAAAGTGTTATTCATATTATGTTCAATGATGTTTCATATTATGTCATTTTAGTCAAATAAAACATTCCCTAGTAACATTTACAGAGTCATTGACATCATTAAGCCATAATCATTATATGGAATAAGATGTTAGATTTTGACATTACCAACATAAATGGAAACATTACCCATGTCGACAAAAAAAAAAAAAAAAGGATTACTTATTTTTAATTATTGTAATGCAGAAATGTTATAGGTTTAAGTTTGAATTTAACACAACAAAAACAGGGCTTATTTGGGAATACTGCTCTTCATGAGCTAAATAACTCATTACTAAATTTCATCAGATGTTGGAAGCTTCCTGCAAACAAAGGTTTAGAAGTCTGACATTTTGTAAATCTTCCTCCTGGAGGATTCATCAGTCCTACAATGAGGCCAAAGAACATAAACCCATAAGGCCATTGGTCTGACAGACAAAAAGGCAATAATAATGCTGTAAATAACGTTATTTTCATTCATTTGCCCAGCTTTTTGTTAGTTGGTAAAAAAAAAAAAAAAAAAAAACCCGACAGCTTCAACTTGTTCTTGTGTTGTTCTTTTGTCCAACACAACCTATTAACAACAACAGCATAACAAGAGCAGCGGAGAAATGTACATGATTGTCTCTACGGTCAAAAAAACAAAAATATTGTTGTTTGCTCTCAGAGCTACCACTGAATTTTCACATCAGACATGAGTACAAACCTTTTCTGAATGTGGATAGTGAGCTATAGTTTGACTGTGAATGTGTGTGAGCAATGACACAACGTAAGGCCTGTGAACTGGAAGACTGTGCTGATAGCGTTCACTGTGATAAGCCCGGCTTAGACAAACAATAAAGAGATCAACTGCTCATATCAAGCCCCTGCATGCACATGACAGTCCAATATGAGAAAACATAGATGGAGTCATTACAAAGGCAGGTAAAGATTTGGATTCGGGCAGGGTATCCATGCAGTAAAGTCAACTCTTAGCAGGAAGGTTATTGCAGGTTAATCTGAACAAATACGTTTCCACACATAAATGTATTTTTTCAGCTCAAAATGCACACTGCAGCAGATATTTTAGGGTGAAAGTAGTTGTAAGCCATGAAAAATCCACTGTGTCCCTGATAAACTCTTTCCAAGTACCAAATTAAATTACTTCTAATCTACCAGGACGTGGAAATACAGCAGCAGTGAACTCCAAGTTGAAAGGAGCCATTACCAAACAGACTTGTGAGATGTATTGACACACATATACACACAGTTTAATTCAATTCAAGGAGATTTATTGGCATGATAAGATTTTCCTCCTCTGCCAACACAGCCTGCCTTCCTCACATGTCTCTCCTGTCTAAACTGAATGAAATAACAATCTTACATAAAAAAACTAAATAAAAAAAAAACTAAACCGAATTAAATATTTATGGCAGCAATATATCTTCTGGTCAACTTGAAACTCTTTTATTAACCAAACAATATATAGTCTGTGCAAGTTTCAGCCGTAGGTCTGGAAGTCATAGGTGTATATTTTATTTTCCTGACACTAAGGTCAGTGTTCAGCTGCTCTATAAAAGCTGTATGAATGATGAATGAATGTCATACAGTGAGCTTATCCCAGCCTCTTGGTATCTGAAGCTGATTGTCTGCACGGATAAGGACAGGATCCCAGATAAGACCAAAACAAAATACGGTGTAAAGCATGACCTGCACACACACACAGAGGACTCTTATGTATCGTCCCACCCTGATACAGATCTGTGTTTTTCTTTGAACCTCCCAAAATCTAAGCAGGGAAATTACTTAGAATCCTTTTGCTGGGTTTCATTTACTTCTTGATGTAATGTTAGTGCTCTCCACACATGTGCAAAGACTTAAACTGAGTTTTGTTTCAGGATTTTTGCAGAGAAGTGGTTTCCGACCTGCAGAGGTGCTTTGTACAGCACTATATTTGCACAAATACACTGTCACTCATAAAGTTGGAATAAAATATTTTTATGTCTTCTCAGGAAATGATCATGACAATGTGATAAAGTATAACTGAGACTCATTGCAACTGGTCAAAGATGAATACTAATGTGTAGAAATAGAAATAAACATCGGAGTGAGTCTGAAAATGTAATTACTCTTTATCCTCTATTAAAACCATTATGTGACGCATGTATCAAGTGTGGAAAATCCTTCAAAATGCTGATAGACCTGCTCCAAATGCTCATTTATGTGTCACCGGAGATTATCAGCCTCTATCATCCAGGGGCTGATACAGATAATCAGGTTTCCTTGACAACAATCATAGAAACATACAAGCTAAAAATAGCAGTTTAACTTGATTTTCTCCTTTGTCCAAGTTCAGGGCATTCAATATATTGAATGATTGTTTTGATTTATGCACTTCTCTCATGCTGTCATTATCTGAACCCTTTAAGACTTGGATCTATTTTTGTGGTATTGTCCTTTTATTGTTTTCTCTACACCCATCCTTTCCTACATGATTTATCAGTATTTATTATTTTATCCCCTGCATTTTTTTATTTTTTTTTTTAATGAATAGCAAGTATTTGTCTATACTGACCATGTAGAAGTCTAGGTGAACATAAAAACAAGCAGCTACAGCCACTAGCAATGGTCAAACTACGTCTTTTATTGGTGAATCATTGTGGCTGAAGTGAATCACTACAGAGCCTCTGAACATCCAAACAAGAAACATCTGATTCTGCTAAAAAGATTAGAAACTGCATTTTACTTGAATTATATACAAGTATGGATGGGATTAGTGGTTTCAAAGTTATTAAACGTTTTAGTTGATTAGTAGATGATCTTCTTCATTGGTGGGTGTTTAGGTTTTGGTGGGTTTAAATGAAGGTCGTACCAGAGCCTTAAAACATCTTCTGTCTCATACACCAGAATGCAACAAAGTGTGATTTTATGTACTAGTGTTTACAGTGGATGTATTTGTGCATGAAGTATGTGATGACAGGGAAAAATTGGTAAATGTAAGGCTGAATCCCAATTCACCCCTTACCCCTACCCCTCTGTTTCGTGTGTTCACGTGAAGGGAAGTGTTGTCCCGATTCTCAATTAATTGGAGGGGAAGGGCTAAGATGAAGGGCGGTTTAACCCTCGAAACTGAGATTTTCCAGGACCACACTATACGAACAAAGGGGTAGGAGGAGTTTCACTTAATTCTGTTCAGATCATTGGCAAAATGAAAGTAAACACAGACTAAACATACAGAAGTGATGAAAGAAACACACAAATGTAAGTACTTTGCTCTTAAACAACTTAATTATTGGATCGACCATTTAATGCTGTTCCAATGTGTTATAGATCACATTTCTGTGGTTTATAGTTGGTAGACGTAAAAACATGAACAAAGCCCATGGAACAGAGACGGTGACAGCAGCTGATGACATGGTAAATATTTACAGAAACAAAGTTTTCACATCTGTTTATAGTGGTGTTCATGACATAACAGGTCACAAAGTGTTGACCCGGTACATAGGAGAATGTTTCCACCCCTACCCTTTACAGCTCCGTTTCAAGGGGCAGTGCCAAGGGCAAGAGGTGAGTTGGGATTGGGCCTAAAAGTTCCCTGAAGTGGAAAACAGAGCATGCATTAGTGTTGAAGTTTAAAAGTCTCGTGTATGACAGCCATGTCTTCAGGAAATTGTCAACACATTCTGGTCATAGTCCATTTCTGAGCACAAGAACACATGCGTACTTAAAAGCATTTGTGTTTAAATGTGTTTCACACCTAAATTTACATTAATTCATGTCTTACTCATACAGTTAAACAGCAGCAGGCAGACAACAAATCCGAGGAATGATTTAATCTGCTGACAAGAGAAAATAATCTGAACAATCAAGTGGAAACCCTCCTTAAAGAGAAAACAACAGATTTAGCTGGTGTTCTGCCAAGTTTTAGAAAGCAACAGATGACAAAGTTATTTCCAGCCTGACGTCACCACAAAAACAACAATACGGGACCTTGAAGGGACATAAAATGACCCAGTTTCAGTTCAGCTTAAGGTCAATGTGTGTAGAAACAGGTTTACTCATTTCACTAACTCTCATGTTTCAGCCACTCCCGACTCTTTTTTTCTAACCTGAAACATGTATTTTCATGCCTAAAGCAGTTTTAGCCATGGCACTGTTACAGCTTTAATGCAACAGTTAATTAGAATTTTTCACACTATAGATACAGTACACAGTAGTAGTACATCAAGTTTTTGTTGTTTTTGGTTGTTGTTTATTTTACCCTGGGGTGGAAATTCATTACTTTCTTCATTATTCCATTCACTATTCACAGTGAGTGGATATATACCATTTTGGGAAAAGCAAGATACTTATACTGTGTGTCGGTTGTTTTATTATATCCAAGTTAGTTGCAGCATTTTGTCCTGTTATGTTACTGTTGGTGCTGTTTTATTGAAGAGTACAGATTATACAGTTGTTTTGGGGTATTAATCGATTTTCTGAGATGCGATTAAAAAAAATACATGCAATAAAGACAGTTTAGCTCATTAACCTGTTAAATATCAATGTACAGTGACATCCACAAAGAGTTCTTTAGCGTCATCTGGGGCTCAGCTGGCAGACATTTTAACTCCTATGCTATGAAACATATGAGCAGCCCAGTTGGCCATGTTGGGACATGTCAGGAGCCAAAAATGAAGGAAATCGATGGCACCCGTCTGCTGTTTTGGTCTCTAAGCTGTCGGCTGGTGTCCTGTTTCTGCAACAGACAGCGGATGATGAGGGAGCTTTTGTCTGTCAGACCTGCTTCTGTCCGAGGAGTTAATCCTGCACAATCCACAAAGATTACTGTAATTCACCTCCCCTTTACTGTGCTTCAGCCTCTCTGCATGTATAGCACAGAAGGTGAACAGGATAATAAAAACAGCATGAAGACAATTCACATAAAATGACATTTGTTTTCAGTTCCTCCAGGCTGCAGACTTTTTCGACAGCTGGATGTGAATCTAGTGTTTCTTGTTGTTCTGGTTCAAACCCATGTCAGTGGTTTTGAGGCTATATTCCCTACAATAGCTTTGTGGTTTTTTGTTTATTACTTTTACTCTGTTTAGGATTTTCTCTTTGTACTTTTGACTTGTGCTATTATTATTCTTTTCAGGATTTTTTTCCCCCCATTGTATTTGCTTTAATTATAATAGCCAAAGCATCTGCAGTTCATTTAAAAAGCAACCGTGTCAAGTTTTCAGAAGCTTTACATTCCTTAAAAATTCTTATTTTTTATATCCAAAAACTGGACATTTATTACTGCCTGTAAAATGTATCATATTTCTTGACATACCTGATGAAAAACTGAACATATTTGGGTTTTGGACTCATCACAAAGCAACCCCCATCCTTGTGCAGTGGGAGGTTATGAAGAGCAAGTATTTTATACCATTGTGTGAAACTTTGCCTCAGTTAATATCAGTTAATAGAAACAATAATCAGTATATGAATCCATGATGAAAAAACCTGTAATTGCAAACCTTACCTTGTTAAATGCAAATCATCTTTCTCTTAATTTGTGTGTCAAACCATTTCTTGGTGTGAAGCAGCACAAAGTGCATTAAATGTCTAAAATGTTAAGGGTGAAAAAGATGCTGAAGATGTATAAAACATAAAGTGCGAAATGAGGACATAGAAAATTAGATTATATTTAGATTATCACAAAAAATAAGGTAAGAATAACATTTTTCTGTTTAAAGCAGTAATTTTATCCACTCCCACACCTAAATCTACTTCATCTCGATGTTGTTTATGTTTCCTCACATACTCTTCCTTCATTTCTTCGTCTGTTAGCAGGTAAGTCTCTACTGTTTGCCTTTTCCTTAACACAATAGCTGGCTGATTAGACGGCAGGAGGAAAGGGAAGATTAAGACAGATACACGAAGCGGAAGGGCAGTGGCATATGGTGATGATGTTTGTTTACAGGAAGAAGAATATAAAACCAGATGCTTGATAATGAAGGAAATCCAGCCAACAATCTTTTTAGTTTAGTGTCACAAAGGCACGAACATGGTGGTTGGTGAGGAACAGAAATAATGTTAAAAGCATGTATTCTGCACATTTTCAGGTGCACTTCTTCTTATTTTTATTATACTGCACTGTGCCAGAATAGCTTTGCCTGCTTTACAGTTACACTCATAGCAACAAAACAAACAGAACAAACAGAGCGTTCTGAGCAAGCATTCAGTATGTTACCTTCATCTAAAACTTCAACTAGGCTTAATATGGAAATGTGACAAAATGATCATGTGATGATGTGACTGATATGCACCGGCCAATCCCTGTAGAGACAGTGTACAGTGAATATCCACAGGCAGCTCAGACCATGTTTCAAGATAAAGGTAGATATTTGATCAATTAACTGCAAATAATAAATATTAACAACTAACAGTAGCCCACTTATAAGTAAATATTATTATTTGATATGATAGAGATATGTCAATACTTTATGAAATTATTGAATGTAGAATATAATTTGAACATGTTAGAAAACAATAGAAAGAAATACCAAATTTGATCATATTCAGTATTTTTTCTCTGAAATAGATCTATGTTGATACTTCAGATTCAATACCTTTAATACTGCTAAATACAGCAGAATACTAATGTTGTTGTTAGTTACTATGAGTTAATGGGTTTATCAAATACTTAGATTTGATGTCCCTAAACATTATTGCCATCTTTGAAATTGCTGATAAGTTGGGAAACAGTGATATGACAATAATTTATCAGATTCCCCCAAGTGAAATTGTCTAAAAATATACATAAATTCAATACTAGAATGGCTTAATCTTGGTGTCTTTTGAGAAACAATAAACAGAACTTAATGATGGTTTTGACTGCAATATCACTGATAATAATATAAGTATTTCAAGTGTAAAAGTGTGGTGTGTTTCTAGTGTTGTAGGGTCATATGGAGGTGAAAGTTCTGTAACAGTGAGTGGTCGTTTTTTTTAGTCTGAATAGTTTTGTGGCTACTGTTACAGGTGTGAGTACTTTTGCTGAATCAGGCATGTGTCTGTCTGAGATTTTTCCTGCTGAGAAAACTATAAAATGAGAGCAGCCCTTTATTTGCATGTAGGCAGAATTGTCAGATCAGCAAAAAAGTCTTTTTTCCCAGTTAGTCTACACTTCCTGTTGATTACTTCAACAATGTGAAGTCATGAACTGATTCCAGACAGAGAGTACAAAGTGAAACTATTAATTATGGCTTCAGATAAAAGTCAAAAAATAGGTCAAAGGTCAGATTCTGTCACCTACCACCAAGGAAAACAATTTAAAAAGATGAAGACATGGAAAAAAGGCAAGAACATTGTCCCACAGTGAGGACGTTTGGTCCAGTTTTATAACTGTGTGCATGTTCCTTCAGCGTGACCCCTCCCTGCCAGTAAAGTGAGCAGTAGCTGTTAATGAGTAACCATAAAACCCAGAGGGAAAACAAATTAACATTCCTGTTTCTTTTTAAATTTACTTTTCTAGCTTTTAAAATGTTGTTGTGCACTTGGTCTTAGCTCACATTTCTATTGAACTAAAGCAGATGTTAAAACTTTCCAACCTTTAAATTCTGGATATTTTTTTAACATGTTCCATTTGTTATCTTACCTGACTCTCTCACAACCCCAGGTCTACTGATCTATAATACTGATCTACAACAATTTTTTTTTTAGGTTAAATATCAATATTGAAGATAATTTAGGCTCTCTGTTCTACTGCCACTATAGTTTTTAGATACAATTTCTTAATTTAATTTTATTTTATTTTCAAAGAGCATTTGATTGGATGTGTTTTATTAGGGTCCAGTGCTTTATGGATTGGACAGCAAACCATTCAATCCTGGTTTATGGAAACTGGACCTTTGAGACATGGAATGCCACCTCTCTGGTGGGGAACGAGGAGGAGCTTGTGGAAGAGGTTGATATGTTCAGTTATTGGACTTTCTGTGCAAGCAACAGTTTGGCCATAACTAACAGCATGTTTGAACATAGGGATGTTGGTACATTTGGCACTAAGACATCCTACTCCGCTGCTCAAAGATCAACTTTGTGGTTGTATCATCAGATACAACCAGTGGCCATACGTTCTTGACAGTCGGTTGAAAAAAGGCGCAGAGCTGTCAACCTACCACTACCTGGTTGTAACTTGGATCAGGTGGCAGGGGCAGATGTCATGCAAACCCAAATGAGTAGTGTGGGTCCTCTGGGAATGCCAGTTGGTAGAACTTGTCGGGATGATCTTCAGCTCATACCTCCAGCAGCGCTTCAACCACTTCCCAAGGGTGGAGGGGACCATTGAGGCTGAATGAGCTCTGTTCCACTCTGCTACTGTTGGGGCAGAGGCCATTGCTGTGGCGAGCTGCAGCTGTAAGATAGCTGGGGCCAGTAACACCCAAACCCACTGGTGGATTCCAGTGAAGAGAGGGGAACCGTCAGGCTGAAGAAGGTGGCTTATAGGGCGTGGCTTTCCTATGGGTCATGTATTCCGTGGAGGAAGCGGAGCCTATAGACCACGAGACAGATGAACCAATCTCCAGGTCAGAAGTCTCCAGTGAAACTACTCGTGGTGGTGGAGCTTTAGGGGTTGATGAGATCTACCCTGGGTATCCCAAGGCACTGGATGTTGTAGGGCTGTCTTGGCTGACCTGTCTCTGCAACATTGTGTAGACAACAAGGGCAATGCCTTTGGTGTGGCAAACTGGGGTGGTGGTCCTCATCTTTCAGAAGGGGGACCAGAGGGTGTGTTCCAACTACAGGAGGATCACACTCCTCAGCCTTAACAGTAAGGTCTACAGAGAAGGTCTATGGAGAAGAGAGTACAGTCATTTGCTGAACCTTGGATTAAGGAGGAGCAATGTGGTCTTCGTCCCTAGCGTGGAACTATGGACCAGCTCTTTATCCTTGCTAGGGTGCTGGAGGGGGCATGAGAATGGCCTATCCAGTCCACATTTGTTTTATGGACTTTGAGAAGGCTTACGACCATGTCCCCAGGGGCATCCTGTGGGGGGTGCTCCAGGAGTACGGCTTGAATGGCCCCATGTTAGCTTCCATTCAGTCCCAATACAGAAGAAGTGTGAGTCTGGTTTAGCTGGCTGTAAGTTGAACTTGTTTCCAGTGAGGGTTAGATTCCACCAGGGCTTCCCTCACTAGTTTTGTTCATAACCTTTCTAGGAGCAACCGGGTGGGGGAGGGGGTCAAGTTCAGTGGTGGGAAGATCTCATCACTAGTTTTTGATGATCATGATGTGGTCATTTTATCTTCATCAAGCTACGACCTCCAGCTATTGTTGAGGTGGTTCACAGATGAGCAACTGGGATGAAGCTCAGCACTTCCAAGTGTAAGGCCATGGTCCTCAACCAGAAAAACATGCCCACTGCAGGTCAAAGGGAAAGTTCTACCTCAGGTGGAGGAGTGTAAGTATCTCAGGATTTTTTTCACAGGTGAAGGTAGGATGGAGCGGGAGATCAACAGGCGGACTGGGGTGGTGTCTGCAATGATGTGGATGCTAATCTGGTCCGTTGTGGTGAAGAAGGAGCTACATCTGCTAACCCTAACCCTCCATGTCGAGAGGAGCCATTGAGGTGCATCTAAGTGCACTCTTGGACATTCACAACACATCTGTGTAGCAAGTTAATTACTTCTGTATATTGCGTTAATGATAACTATAACCATGTATATTTCTATAAACTTCTCTGCACCAGATGTATATAACTGCACTCATCTGTATATCCTCCATCTCATTTGCACTAGCTGTACTTAATTGCACTCTCTGTACATATTGCCTATCTGTACATACTGTATTTAACTGTAATATATCGCACTTCTGCTATTTGAACTTCTGATCGGATGCTAACTGCATTTCGTTACCTGTATTATACTGACTAATGACAATAAAGTTGAATCTAATCTAATCTAGTGTGGATGCCTCCTGGACACCGCCCGAGGGAGGTGTGCCAGGCATGTCCATCCGGAGACCTTGAGGCTGACCCAGGACATGCTGGAGGGATTATATCTGTCGGTTGGCCTGAGACCCCTTGGGATTCCCCCAGAAGAGCTGGTGGAAGTGGCTGGGGAAAGGGCTGCCTGGCTTCCAGATTCGGATAAAAGGAAGATGACCAGTATGAGTATCAGTTTGAATGTGAATATGAGAGTGTTATTAGGAGAATCATAGTTGTAGATAGATAGTAATTAAAATCAATGAGCTCCTGGAAAGTAAACACACATGTACAGTGCATGAAAACACCAACTTGTTCTTTAAACTGACTTGCACTGAAGATGAAGAAGAAGAAGAAAATGACGCATTTCTGGCATTAGTAAAGAGAACCTAATCATCCCTGCCTCCTCGAGTACAGAACAGTTCATCCTGTTCTGAGTGGCTTCATTGGATAGAGAAGCTGTAAATGACTGACAGAGAGAAACTGAGTTTAACTGGTCCACTTCCTGTCTGCTGGGAAAGACAAACACAGGCTGAGAGAGTCCATAGAAAACAAAGAAAGCACAGGGAGGGAAAATAAATAGGGAGTCCGGATGGAGAGGAATGTTCATGTGTTTTCTCTTTGGGTCTAATGACAACTCATTAACACCAGTTGTTCAGAATGGGACATCATTTATCTGTACTTGACATGACTGTCGCATTAAAGACTCAGAGAAGAGGACTTACAAAGAGTGTAAAATCCCTTCACTATAGTGATTATTTTATTTCTTCTGCTGATAAACTGGAGAATATACAATATATTTATTTAGAAATTATGGCAAATTGTCCATGTAGAAAATGACCAATAGACTATGAATGTGTCATCATTGCACTGACAACAGAATAATACAGTGTTATCATTGTTTGGGATAGTTTGACTCAACATGCTAATGAAACTTGAAACACATACATTTCCTCACATTATCCCCTCAAAGTATTGAGTGTGATCAGCTTTGCCAGCATGGATGTATTAAGAGAACTTCACATTTTCTGGAGAATGTACTGTCATTTGCAATGAGGCTTTGGCTAGGTGATAATAATAATCATAATGGATTAAATTTTTATAGCGCTTTAGAAGTCACCCAAAGCACTTTACATTATTGATCCATTATTCATTCACTCTCACATTCCCCCTCTGGTGGTGGTAAACTACATTTGTAGCCACAGGCACAAAATAAAAATCAGACATCATAAACATTTTTCTCACAGAAAAAAAGGTTAAGATGAATCAAAGGCTTATAATTTTATGTTTATCCTACAGTATTGAATTACCTGTAATACCAACTATGAAAAAAACATAAAATGAAAGACAAAATTAAACTATATTCCTTAATTATTTTACACCCAAGTCAATTTACATTATAATCCATAAGTATTTCACATTTGAAGGCACCAGAGAATAACACGATTTTAACTCATCACTAAGTTCATCCTGTAGTTTGACATAAAAACAGAAACACATCTATATTTTACATTAGTTTTAACTTTACATGTGTCAAAGACAAACACCCCTGCCACAGCTGAGCTGTTCCCTTTCTTTGTTTTGGTGGAACTGATGTATTCTCATGTACTGTGCCTTCATACCATCGTATAGTATTTAGGTTCAATGTGTCTTTAGTGGAAAACAAAAAGTATAGATCATGACAAATATTTCACCTACAGCCAGTAGACAGATATGATAAAACTAGAATGGCACTCAGTAGAGCGCAGACCTCTGCCAAGTG
>JAPSES010000120.1:11937984-11948041 GCA_029822895.1 Maxillicosta whitleyi | reverse complement strand
GTTATAACCATTACATGACACTTTGAGTTAAGAAAAGACACAATGTTGAGTAGCTTATAATCTATTTAAAGCTAACAGCGTAACTTCCAAAGTTTTTTGTTGAGTCCCAGAAGTGATAAGTTTGGGTTATTTGACACATATAACTGTTAATCTCTACGAGGAGTTAATGAATTAAAAGAGAAAGTAGTTTGTTTACGCTTCATGAATACGAGTCGAGCTGTCAAAATCTAAATCTAGCACAAAAAAAAAAAAGAAAAAAAAAACTACACCTGTCTTTCACCGTAAACTACAATGACAACGAAGCTAATATAAAGTATAAAACACAAGTAGTTTACTTACGGTTAAAAGGTCCAAAACGCTACAATAGCACAAAGTATGTGGTGGAATCCTTGACTGTAGCTCCACTGTGGATCTGTCATCAGCATATGGTCATTCATATACGCCTCACCACACACGTCACATCACGAGTGGGCTGATGTAAGGACGTGACGTCACGCGCGGAAAACACAACTAACTAAAGACCTGCAAAGTAAATATATAAGATCCTAGGTAAATATAAGCTAATTTCACATTATTTTGGACTTAAAGTGGTTCTCTAAAAGTAGCTTTATTTTTGAGGTCTAAACTTTTCGTCTGTTTTGTCAAAAAACACACTATTGGGTCATGTTGGACTGAAAACTGTCGTCAATAGAAACATTCTGTTGTACAAGCATTTAGCTCATATTAAATTAAAATATAAAGCCAAACTGTGATCATAACACCTATAGTCGCCTTAAAGATAATTCACCAGAAATCTGACGTTATTTTTGATAAAACGAAACTGAAAACCAGTAAATAACTGACATAATAAAAAAAAAAAAAAAAAAAAAAGACTTGATCGTTGTTCATAATTATTACATTATTAGGATGAGGTTAGACGGGAGGTATTAAAAGATGCACAGTCGAGTATGTTTTTATATGTTCATATGTTTCTTTTGTCTTTGGTATTTGTCCTCCAGACATCAACAGGAAGAAGAAGGGATTTCTGCCTGTTCAGAACCTTCCAGACTCTTATGTAAAAAAACAAAAAAAAAAACAACTGCTTCTGTTTTCAATACTGTTTCACAATTAAAATACATTTGCTCATGTTATACATAGAAAAGGGGAAGAAGAGGAAGGAGGAGGGTGTCAAATTATGTTAAACAGTCTTAACGGTTAAATGGTCTTTCAATAGATTTGTATTTTGTTGACACCACCAGTCATGTCAAACTTTTATTAAACTGAAAACTTCGTGTTCCAATTCTTTTTTCCTCCTTTTTTAGACATCTTATCTTAAACTGTCCATTTTAAACTCAAATTATAAATTTTTCCAGATTCAGCAGGAATTACAGTATTGTTTCATGGTTATCATGAAACAATACTGGTCATATGTTTGAGTTTTTTAAAGTCTAAACAGACAAGAAAAACTAGCTGGTTGAAATGGCTCATAAGCACCGCATGTTTTGTTTTTGTTTTGTTTTTTATATATATATAAAAGAAGAACAGGAGAAAAAATGTGTAAAATACTGAGTTCATTAGTCCTTCATCAAGTGTTCCTACAGTTATATTGTACTAAAATAGTGTCTTGTTTTCAATGTTTGTCAGTGTTGGTTTTTACTACCTTTACAGCCAAGTCCACTTTTAACGGCCAAGCATAGAAAAAGTACCAGTATATGATGAGCAACCACAAGGAAACACTCAGCTCAGAAAATCCCTGCTGTGACACAGAGTCAGGTGTTTCCTTCAAACCACAGTATTTACTTTCACAACGGGCTGAAACATGTCTCAGGTTAGAGCAATACTCACTATATTCCACAGTGATCTGGGTCATAGTTCACAACACTGTTAAGGTGAAGTCGTGATGTGGTGCAAATATTTGGTGGAAAAGCAAGCTCCTGCTTTATTGTATTTTAATGGGTTATAACCAGTGTTTGTAATACTGTTTTATAGTTTATCCAATTTTAAAGAAGTGGTGAATTTTTATGTCAGAGAACTGACACATAAAGGTGTCAAAAGAGCAGGGTGTTGCTTCTTGCATTAGTATTTTATAAGTTAAAATAACTGATGCTGATCTGTGTGGATGCTCATCCAAGACCTTATTCATGAATGTATCCCTGAAATACCCATAGTTTTTATAAACAGAGTTTATGCCAATTTCAAAACACTGGGAAGACATGAAAATAGCTACGCAATTTTTGTTCAGTTTGACTTAGTTCCAGGCATTTGTGAGTATTGTTAGTGACTTCACATGATTACACCTTCACTGCTGTTGCAGCAAAAGAGGAACACTCCACCTTTATGTGTTAACACAAACATATTAGGAAAACTTCCACAAATGCGATATATACATTGAGCTAACGAATTTACAAAATTTGTATGTGAAGTGTATTCCTGTTTTTATGAATTTCTAAGATGAGGAGAGTTCTGGGTATAAAGCTGTCTCCCTAATAGGATGAAAAAATATGTGACTGATGGTGAAATATTAAGCACATGTCATGAATTTGGATTCTGGTTTTGTAGCTTTACAAATTAAGTTCTGCTCCATCACTGATATGAAGAGCAATCTCTAACAACAAGCAGTAAAATTACAAAATTACATCAGAGACAAAACTATGGCATCACAAATTCTTTTTAACAAATTAAGAAAATATAACAACATACTGGTACTTCAAGTAATCCCATCATCATCATCATAAAAATAAAAGACAAATAAATGTAAAAGCCAAGAACATAAAAAATATAATACTTGTCCAACCTAAGAGGAAACTCAGGTATAAATCATTTAAAATTAGAATAATTTAATAGTTTAAAACAACAATAATGCCATACTCCAGGAAGTCATCTGAAGGAGGTAACAAAATTCCATGCATAACCAACGCTGATGAGAGACACAATTTAATACAAAGTCATGTTTTCTACTCAATAAAAAGAGTGATAAGAAGCATGTGTGCATGTCATTCAGAACAGGATCCAGCTTATACCACAGTCACTTCATAGAAAATAAGTCATCACTGTCCACAGAGACTTCAGGATTCATTTATACACAGTTTGGACTATTTCATTTGTCTGCAGACACTCAGAGGAAGATTTTGGACATTAACAGTAGTAGCCAGGATAGAAGTCGTGACAGAAAATGGGAGTTCTGCTCAAAAATGTGAGAGAATCACCACCAATGTTTCTGTTTTTTTACTTGTAAGAATTTAATTTGAGCAAAAACAGGAGCTGCCATCCTGCGATAGTTTGGATCAAATAAGAAATAGTTCTTGAGCAGCTCTATTTTCAACAAAAAAAATGGAGAAAAAATTTTTTTAAATAGTAAAATGTAAAAATAATAATAATAATAATAATTTGACTTCTACAGTGGCTACATCTGAGTCTTAAATTCTCTCAGTCTCCACAACCTTTTCCCAAAAAGCATATCCCACTATAAGATTATTTAGTTTACAACTGGTTATACCAAAATAAACCTCACAGGGTTTTTTTTTTATTATTTCAATTCAATGACATACATGCACACAAAAGAAAAACAAAACAAAACAGACAATCATTTACCCAACCAGCACTGAAGTAAAATTGCACATTCAATACTCCTCGGTGCTAAATGGTCGACTATGTTTAAAACATTAATGTAATGTAAACAATTAAAAGAGAAATGCAAAAAGAAGTCATCTATTCATATTGCATTGAATATGGCTCAGATTCTTCTGTCATTCTTGGATAAATGCCATAATCACACACATGTACACACACTCGGGCACGTGTAGTCAAGGTGCACATGAAAACACACAATAGTAGCGCACACACAGTCTGCTCAGAGGATGGGAGTGCTGCTTTTCTGCTTAAGTCTCTTTTTGTAGCTGTAGATTGGACTGATATGGAATGGATCATCTCTCTCTCACACACACACATGCACGCACACACACACGTGCGCATGCACGCACACGCACGCACACACACACAGCAGGTGAAAAGCCTTCACAATATCCTACTATGAAAAGGTAAATAGTTAGTGTGAGTGTCACTGAAATGAACAGGTAACTGATGATGAGTCTTAAAACACCCCCTTTTTTTTTTTTTTTTTTACAACAGTCTGCTCTATGTAACACATTACACCACTGTTCTTCACTCAGCAGTTATCGCTTAAATCACATGGTCCAGTCAGTGTCAGCCAACCCTGATACGATGGATTCAGTCCTGTTAAGATGGAGTTTGTGACAAAATACAGTTTAAAGGCTGTTTGATTGGATCGAATGTGCTCAAACAATTTGTCCTGCATGTGAGATTTTCAATTAGATGTTTAATATTCCTGTGATGATCTGAACTTTACTTCAGATGTGAGAATTCAATTTTTAAAAAGGTGGAATTATGCATTTTCATCCTGCACTTTACTGACGCCATCATTTGGCCATAATAAACTTGTAAAGATTGTGTGGACTGTGTATTAATAATAATTATCACTATATTTTAAAAGTACAAATTAGATATTAATGGTTATATTTAGCTGGACATTTTTAAACCTATTTTGATTCTGTGTACCACAAGCATGCTTTTCAACTTTTTAGCCATATAATGATATAAATTAACATCAAAACCACTGTTTCTCACAATTGGAAGGTTTTTTTCATCACTTATTAAATTTTTGTGTGGCTTACACTTTTTTTAGTTTCAGGTTTTGAGGATGTTTGACCATCAGTCATGGTTGTTTTGTGGTATTTTATGTGTGTTTTTATGTGCAGTTTCTGTATTTATCACAGCTCCAGCATTCATGTAATGTGGACAGTAAATGAGAAGTGACAGATTTCATATGGTATAATCACACAGGCATAAAAATTACTTTTGTAGATAAATCAGAAAATAATAATAATAATAATAATTAAAAAAAAACAATAAGATGCTGGTAACATTATTAAAAGTGAGGACAAGATATGACACTACATCAGTGCAATGTCTTTGGCACGCAGGTTTTATGGGGTAGCATATATACTTTTACTATGTCCATACGCAGTGAAATGACTCTTAACTTTCAACAGAAATAACTTCTTTCAAAACCAACCACTATAAAAGTCTATTAGTTAAAATCTGATGTGCGATCAGAACAAATCCCTTACAATATGAGAACAATATGTCATCATGAATTCAGCTCCACTGAATGACAAGTGACTCGACCGGTCTTAGTGCACTTGCATCCTGAACTGTGACCAGTCCGACAGTCAACCACTCAGTCAATCATTACAACCAATAAATAGAATATGAATAAATAAATACAAATAAATAGTCGACCGATAAAACATTTCTCCACTGTGGGGCTGCTGTGAGCTCAAGCAGTTCCCTCCTCTGGTTTGTCTGGAAAGACTGTTTGGTTCTTTTTCAAAATGATTTGCTCCCAGTTTCTTCTCCACTGTGAGGGTGTGCAGAGTCCACAGAGACAGAGTGAGTGGGAGTGGGGGGGGGTGCGTCTCAGACAGCTGTCTCCAGGTCTTCATGGGGTGTAGAGGACGTGTGCTGTTGGGTGCTCAGGTAGGTGGTCAGCTCCGAGTCTCCTTCAGCTTGGTCTGCTGGTGTTTTCCCCTGACACAATAAACCAGACAGTAAATGGTAAATGGACTGCACTTACATAGCTTTTTCTACACCTTGGTACTCAAAGCGCTTCCCAGAGCCTCACATTCACACATCAGTAGGTGGATACTATGCTACTGTCCCATGGGATGCTACCGTACCTGACCCTACTGGGAGCAATTTAGTGTTCAGTGTCAGTAGGAGCTAGGATTTGAACCACAGCCGCCCACTATCAGTCAAAAAAGTCAGTTGTCATACAGGTGAGATATGTTTTTATGAAAATGTAAACATTATTTTCAAGACACTGATTGATTAGAATCATGTCATGATGGCCACAGCAGCCGTAACTGGTATTTTGCATGAAGATAATGAGGTCAACCATGAAAACATGAAGAAGTGTTTCTGTGGAATCTGGTTTACGTCAGTACTGGTTTATGTCAGAAAAAACATAACGTGTTGTGAACTTTTAACACCCCTCTGACAAATATAGTGTAGTTACTGCCCTATAATTTATAATAGATTGTCTTGGTGCAAATTTGGTGAAGAAATCTCAATGAATTCTTCAGCTAATGTTATGTTAAATGCTAAATTATGTCGTTGAAAGGACATATGCCATTTGACTTGAAAAGTAGGTCAAGTTCACATATTTTCAATAGGTTTCTGCTCCATGCCAACATGCATCCACATTATAAATTTGGTACAGATATGTCAATGCATTCTTCAGAAAATGTGATTACTTCGTTGAGTGGACAGACAGACAGACGACAAAACAACTACAATACCCCTTTGACCCAAAATTGGCCGATGGGTAAAAACAAACACTGTCATCTCTCCAAAACAGACCCAGGATCTTTCTGTTAGCAGTCTAACGAACACAATAATGGGCAATTCAGCCAGGTTTATGGTCTGTGAATGTACATGATAATATTTTGTGTGGTCTATATCAAAGGTCCAAGTTATGGTTTTATTATTATCTCAAGATTTTATCTCAAATAATCATGATGGCTCCATTTATGTCCCTAAACAATAAGACTAGACCAAGTTTTATGCTTTTATGTCATATTTGGCCCATATCACCTTCACTCTTACAACTGTTAACAAACTAGTCTAAAGGTTCATTAGGACAAATATAACTGCTACAGTACGTTCATCTCTATATCATTTTGAATTATTTTATGCATGCATTACAAATGAAACTGACCAGTGTTCAGTATGAATGTGCAGCACAAAGTTTTAATCTTACAGTTAGTCTTGATTGTTTTATTACAAAGAACCAGTTTTCGATCAGAGCTCCACCTCCTGTGTCCTCTGTGGGTTATTCATGTGTCATGCTGTACCATGTCTTTTGTGATATGAGTCATCAGTGGGACTTCGCGGAAGAGCTGGTGTTTACCTGGAAGTTGGTTTTCTCCAGTGAGGCACCGGCCTCCACCAGCAGTCGACACACTGCATGCTGCTTTCCTGAGGCTGCTTTGTGCAAGGCAGTGTCTCCTCTGCACACAGAAATCACACACACCCATTAATATCTGCGCAAAAAGTCCCTCACCTATTACGAAATAATATGATAGCTATCATAAACCGGTACAATGGCCACGCTGAGACAGAAAAGAGTCAGCCAGAACTAAAAACCATGAAGTAGATAAGAAGGGGCTGTTAGCAAGTCCTTTACGCTCAGGGCATGTGATTTACTACAACAAGCCAATAAAATGTAAAGATCTCATGCACACAGTGTGTTCGTCCACACATCCTAAGGTGAAAAACAATAATGAACATATCAAACTTACTTCTCTCTGTCTGTTAAATCCAGAAGCACTTTGGAGCCTGAGGGAGAAATAGAAGAAGTAGTTACAGGAAACAAAGTGCATCAGGGTGTAGTCTGTCAGTATCTGCATTTAGAAGAACAGATAAAGTCACACTAAATTTCTTATAACTTGTGAATGTATTTAGTAGTTTGTCCATTAAATCAGAAAGTATGCAGGCCCAGTGGGAACACCCAAACAAGACCAACAGTGATTTAAATACAAATCAAAACTAAAGCTTTTGCAGTGTTGTACACACAGTGTAATGTCAACTTCATTCACATGCTCACCCTGTTGCAAGATGTAGCTAACCAGATCTGCATGTCCATTCTGAGCAGCTACATGTAGGACTGAGCAACCACCAGAGTCTCTGACCAACAAGCTAACACCATGACGCACACACTCCGTCAGCTGGAAGAGGATGAAGAAGATAAAACATGTAAGAGAATTATATCTGCTAAAACCATTTAAGCTCTCATTAGTAGCTTCAACTTACAGACAGTAAATTAAAACAGTGACAGAACCTGGAGTGTTTGTACAGTTACACTGGTCTCAAAGCCAGAGGCACTGACTACAATCACGTGTCTTAAACAGCATTTTTAAGACATGATGTTTGTTTGTTTAACACTGAGGGCATGACTTAATATTCACCTGATGTGACTTAACTTAAGAGTTATGGCAGATAATCTGATAAGTCGTCCTCTTCAGATATATTGACAGGTCACGAATGATACTAATGTATCATTAAAAATAATATAAATATTAGTTTTTAAAACAATAGTTGAATATGTGTTTGATGTTATTGTAATCACAGCAGTGGTGGAAGAAGTTCTCAAATTAATTACTTCAGTAAAAGTAACACTGATACAAGTAGAAGCACTGTAATACAAACTTTCATTAAACGATGGTTATATATGAAGTGTGAAAAGACAAGGTCAAATCCCTGTCAGTGTTTGACTATGATGTTTTTGGGATCTTTTTTTTTTTGCTGTTGCAAAGAATAAAGGCCTCACATTAGTCCACAGAACTGCAGTAAAGAAGAGTTACTTAAATTCCACCACTGTCAGAAATCTTTATAAATGTTTTAGGTGACCATTCTGTTTATTTTACTTTTAATGCAATATTTATGTTTGTGAATTATTTAGACTTTTATGTCTATATTTTAATCCAGCACTGGTGATCAGAAGTGGATATGACTTAACCTGTTACTTGTTTGACCTGAATAATGAATCGACTTTTCCTCTGCTTTTATCTGGGACTGGACTGCGTGGTTAAATCCAACTTCTGCTCAAAGCTGCTGAATACTAATTTTAAAAAACAGAACACGGAGCAGTGATGTCCAAACTTCATCTGTAATGCGGTTTTAAATAACAGATGGACAAACCTCCTGTGTAATGAGGTTTTGCTGTGTTTTTCTTCTTTAATACATATCAACACTTTTATTCTGTTCACTACTCTGGTAAAGAGTCATGTAAAGTTGACTCATGCTCCTTCTTTCATATGTTCAAAGTACAGAGTCAAAGCAAGAAGCTGTAAAGTTCAGCTCCAAGTTGTCTGAACTGCACACAGAGAACACATTACCATAGACAGATCCCCAGAGCTGGCAGCTGTCAGCAGTGCTGTAAATAAAATACAAAAAGGCAGAGCTCATGTGACTACTGGTTTTTTTTTTTTTCAGTACAGATTTTAAACTAAACAAACAACCATACTCATAACACACTGTCTGGTGTCTGGTACGTTGAACTAATATCAGATTGCAGATAACTCAAGCCCTTAGGTGACTTTGCAAAATGTGTGTAATAAGTAAACACTAAAAATAGTTGAAGTTAATCAAGATGAAGCATTTCATGTGATAACAACATAACACGATCCTGCAGATGTACAGTACTAGGTATGGTTCTAAATGAAAATATGTTTGCAGTACTTCCTGGAAACAGGTTTTTTTTAGTCATCCACATAAAATAATTATTAACAAGATTGACAGGCTACTTCTCTAACTAGGCCATGATTACTTTTTGTATATCTAGCCTGACCTAAAACTAATAAATCAGAACTGAAATATCACTGTTTTCAATACAATAATATGAATGTGTAACAGTATAAACAGATAGAAATTCAACAATGAAAAAAAAGCTCAAGGTGTGTTTGCTGTAAAATAGGTTGTGTGATAGAACATATGCAGCATTTCTATTTGTGTTTGGAGTTTTCAGTCATGTCTCCATTATTGTTATGTAATAAGGCCATTAAATTCAACCTAGCACTATCAAAAAACAAGGGGTGTCAGGCACAACAAACCCCGCCCCTTGCACATATTTTACCCATTGTAAGTAAATGGGAAGATTTTTATTATTATTTTTTTTTTTTACTTTGACCTATTGTTTCCAAAATGCAATGAAATCCATTCTGGGTCACTGGCATTCCATAAACCCAATTTAGTATGAATTCAACAAATTGTTTTGCTGCTACAGACATTTACCAATTATGAGTAAATGGGGGAAAAAAACATTTAAAAAAAAAAAATCATTAAAAAAACTGTAATTTTGACCTACTTTTCCGAAAATGTAATGAGATCTATTCTAGTTCAGTTCTGGGCAATCTATAAACCAAATGTGATATGAATTTAACCAATAGTTTTGCTGCTAAAGTGTTAAAAAACAAACAAACAAAACATAATACCCCTTGCC